>CM060963.1:18924156-19294156 GCA_030765045.1 Tenodera sinensis
TCTATTGCGACTACAATAAATTTTAAATTACAATACTTTGAAATAAATTATAAATTTGACTGCCCATTTTTATTTCACTGTATTGTGTACATTTATCCTGTGAATTGGTAAATAAGTCACATGACGGTTAAACTTGGTGTTTTTAAAAATTACTGTCCTAAATATTACTTGCAACCTTAGGTTATATTTATTATTGAGACAATCTCGCAATCAAAATTATACAGACATGAATATCTACTTGTATAATATATCCATAAAGTAGACTATAGGAAATTGATAATTATAAAAATAAAGAAATCAACATAAATTCCGCACACAGTCCAGAACGAAAAGTCAAGATTTCTACAAACTCAATGGATTATATTGCATTGTGTTCTGCAGGTTGTAAATAAAATGCAGTTATCAAAATCGAATGAAAGAAACTCTTTTGTTTAGATTACTCAGGTATAAGAATATCAGAAATATCGGATAATTAAGCTGACTATAGTAACAATTTATTATTTAATTTTCATTTTATCGTATCTTTGTGTACTTAGTTTATGTAACGACACACCGAATAATATTTTTTTTACATTTAACTAGCGTTGTAGAATTTCATGCTTCATTTGTCTAAATATTACTAAACATGACAAAATAAGACAGTATGTTTTCGTGTGAAAGTTCGTTTTATGGATACATTAGAGGTATTTAGAGGAACGTAACCAGATGAAATACAAGGCACTTTCTCAGTATTTATTACAATTGGTATACTAACTGGCGGTACCTGGCAGCAAGATGTCCTTGGATGTGTAACATGAAACTGTTTGTGGTCTGACCCGGACGTACTTTGATAAGCAATCAAATTTAAACAAAATGTGTACCGCTAAACTGCACTCATTCCTAGTTGAACTAAGTAGAACTGTTCCCAAGGTCGCGGGTTCAAATCCGGCCCAGGCCGATGGTTTTTAAGTGTTCTTGAAAACGACAGCTCCATGTCAGTAGATTTACTGGCATGTAAAAGAACTCCTGTGGGACAAAATTCCGGCACACCGGCGACGCCGATGTGATCCTGGCAATTGACAGCGTCGTTAAACAACAAAATAATTTGAGTTTGATACCTCGACAGGAAGATAGAGGAATAAGAGTTTGTAAGAATAGTCAGTACAAGAGTAGAGAAAGTCATGTGAGTGCAGCACCTCAGACTTTTTTTCGTATATAGCCTGCTGTGATGACTGTTTTTGAGAAAAACAGATGCTATAGATGATTTTATGCTGATTAGAGCCAAATATAAAGTGCCACTTCATCAAATTCTTATGCATACGTGACCTTAAAATTCCGAACGCACAGCGGTTCGTGCGTACGTTGTCATGCAGAGCTAAAAATAGATGCTCATTACAACTGTTGAACCAAAATGAGTTGTTATGATTCACTTCGCCAACTCTGAATACGATGTCCCGCCATTCAGTTGTATTACTCGTTCCTGTGAATGAAGAAGTGTAAGAAACAAGTGACCGAAGATTTTGGCACACCCGCCCGTCTCTTGCCAGCAGCGTCAGTCCACTTCTAGAAATTTTAAATTTGGGACTCCTTTGAGAAGTATGGCATTTTTATAGCGAATCCTTGACTAACTTCCGATTATGCCGAAGAGGAATGGGTTAAAACGGCGCTGATGTTGCCTTCAAGCAGATTTAGTTTACCTTTTGACACTGATTTATTTTTGACAAAACATGATGGCATATTATAGCTGAGCGATGTCCAACCCTGTCTCTTTGGAGACGCTTACGTAATTAGCCGCTACTTCTCTACCTCCTCTTTCAGTCAGAGGGCGAATAAGCTCTTGTCTGTGACGTGTAGAAACACAAACACGCGATTCCATGGCAGTTTTTCGGCAATAAGATTTTTTTTTAAGTTGTCAATACTTATACTTTTAGGAATGTTATTCGTCCTTTATCTCGTAGCCTTGCAAAGAGAACGGAGTTTCAAAGGCATCTCATAGCAACCAGCTCTTAAAATGACTATTGCTTATAGCCTACTTATTCCCATATTCCCCGTGCACCTACAAGACACTTAGCAATAATATACTTTCTGAAAAAAAGCTTATGTCGATTAAAATGAAGTAGATAGAGAAATAAGCATCTGCAAGAATTAGTGAGTATAGCTCTACATATATTTACGAACAGGAGTTCCTACAAATTGAACTATACTAAAAGTCTGTATCGCAATACGTTACGCGACGATCACTTGGTGACTCTTCTAAGGCTGTGCACTTCTACTTTGTCGTCAAATATTGATATACTTTTTAAACGTAAGCAGTACCAAAGAAGTCACTAATGAGCAGATGTTTATCGCATAAGATTTGAAAATGCTTTCGTAAATCAAACGGAATGTACATATAAAAAAAACCGCCACTGCAACACAAAGCATGTCTGAGTGCTAAGGAGTGGGAAAGTATAGTGGAAGGACGTAAATCCAACCTCTCCTCTTCGTAAACGTTGGGGATCGCTGTTAATAGCTTTGCACCTTTTAAACAGGTCTTGCCTGCTAGCCTGGTGCACAATTGACAATGGACGAGAACCAGAACGGGAACCAGGAAGACGAATGCACCCGGTGCATAAGCAATCGAGAACGGGAATCTAGTGGGAATTGGGAATCAGAACGAAAAGAGCTTTTAATTCACAATTGAAGATAATGCTAGCGTGTCTGCCTCACATCCAAGAGATCCCAAGTTCGAGTCTCGGTTAGGGTGAGTTATCCGAATAAGTTATTTTTTTCTTTTTTCCCAAGGTTTTCGCTTATCCTGAGAAGGCGAATGTCAAGTAACTCTAAGCTCAATGGGCCACGGGCTCATTTGAAAATAATTTCATTAATTCATCGTCCGATATAACATTACAGTGGGGGACATTAATATAAAAAATCTGATGTGTTGCACTCACATGACTTTCTCTACTCTTGTACTAACCATTCTTACAAACTCTTATTCCTATATCTTCTTCGTGTTAGTTGAGATAAACATTTGTACAAATTATCTTATTGCTTATTTCCTTGTAGGTACAAGGGGAATATTAGAATACAGTAGGCTTTGTGCGATAGTCAAAATTTTAAAGCTTTGAGATCCCGTTCTCTTTGCACGGTTAACATAAAAAGATGAACAACGATCTACCATTTCACGAAAGTTTTAAGTTTTCCGAAACCGACACAAATACAAGGAATATCTCCTAAGTGGTTCACTGTACAAAAAAATTATTTAGACATAAATTGTGCATTTTAGCGAGATCTACATTTTTTGTATAGTAAGATTTTGTCTATCTTTTCCGGTTTACGAGTTATACAAAAATCATCCAGAGTAAATACGACTACAGGGGCTATAGCCAGAAAATTCAAGATATACATTTCATTTTTCATACACGTATCTTAAACATATGGCATTTTAATCAAAATCGTTAGTCATTTTCAAGAAAATCAAAATTTTCGAAAATTTTTTTATGTAAAGGTAGTTTAGGGTGCCCCAAAATCTTTGTGTCTCATCCTTCAAAGACATTAAACTTAAGTACCAACTTTGGTTTTTAACCGACTTTTCGTTTTTGAGTTATGCTGTCCACAGACACACACGCACGGACCTTTTTCTAAAAATGCTTTGTTTTTTTGGATTCAGGGGCCTCAAAACATATTTCCGGTGAAATCTCAACACCGAATTTTTGGGTGGAATACAATACTTCCCCTACTTACCAGTAGAGAAAGTAAAAATGAAAACCAAACAGTCTACCCATTAGTATACCGGTAACATGGAAAAGCAATGTTGCGAATATTCGAATATCAATTGTTCAAAAACATTTCTCAGCCCATTGATTCAGATGGTTGTACTTCAAATCTCAACCAGGGCAAATACGTGGATAGGGCTTCTATGGTTTTATTCTAATAGGATAAACCAAGGGTAATCCGCATCTTCTTGGCCCCTGGGATCATTTGAATATACTGGGAGAACAAAATACTTGCGAACGCGCTGCGCGGTGTTTTGCCTGTCTGCTTCCTCGGCGCTCGTTATAGAAAAGCGCGGATAAAACATACATTTTAAAACTTCTTTTGAAGGCTTTGCTTACCAACTTTGTGAGAGGAGATGTCGAAAACGTTCTCCCATTACATAATGGTTTTCGCTACATTAGAGGCATTTACTGTATGCCAGATGAGACATTAAACTCATTTTTCTTAGGAATGGATTGTGTAGTTTTAATAAAGGGCAAGTTAAGTTATTTTATCGAGGATTTCTTGCATAGGATAGTATTGAATATCTGTTGTGTGTATGTATGTATATCCCGTTTACTGGCCTTCTCCAAGGAGAGCCTGCTCTCGAAGTGATAGTGTTAGAGTAACAATGGCAGTGATAACAGAATACAATTACCTCGCTCACATAAAGGCAGTACAGTCCGTACTGATATACAAGTACAGTCCTGGTCAGAGCACATCACTCACAGTACTTCAACAATCTGCTGTTTATAGAATATATTCTGACAAAACAATAAAATCAGTCTGGTTACTTTTCTATAACGTCTTCTAGATAGTTATCTTCTCGTCGTTAACAAGTCTACAGTCCTTTGGGTTATCACAACGCACGGTTTTTACTTCTTATAACCTTGACTCAGTCCTTTTAGTGTCTTTATTCACTTCCTCTGTCTCTTATACTCTAATTATGACGTTACAATCACTCGCGACGCTCAATATATGTTCTTACGACGTACTGTGCAACACACACGCACAGCTGTCTCACACTTACTGACTCCTTATATACTGGTAATGAACGTCACATAGACATTCTCGATTTCTACACGCAACGAAAATGATGCAGCTAGAAGTCTCGCGAATGTTTTCGACATCTTCTGTTTCTGCCGTCTCGATTGTTGAGTCACGTACACAAGCAGTCACGCGAGGCAGCTTGGCCATGAACGGCATGTGCTATGAAGTAACTATGCGTAAGTAAGTATGCGATAGCATACATTGACAATATCCACACATAGAGTTTTTAAGTGCTATAGTTCTCAGCGCCCCATTCTATACTGGGCATGAAGGACCGCTTAATTTTGCAAAGGTCTCTTGAGGTTCTTTTATGTACTGGGACTATTGACTTTCTTCCGAAGGAAGTCATGCTAAGGGTGTTTCGCCCGCAAAAATCCATCGTCCTCCGCAGGCTTTGAACCCTCGACCTCGGGAATCAGAGGGTAATATGTTATCCCTAGGCCACGGATCTACGCATCTAATTTGGCCAAATATAGCATAGTGCAATTTTACAAATTAAGAAATGATAACAAATGTAAAAGTTAATTTCTTTTGCATAAAAATAATTCTAGTGATAATGTACACTTGATTCCATATCCATATGTTTACCTTGCAGTATTTGCAGAAAAGAATACTTTCATTAGTAGAAAATATCTCCGCTCAAATTCAGATACTAGTTGTCACTATAATGAGTCATAATGAACATATGTTGGGCCTCGTCTAAAGACTGTAGGGGGGGGGGGGGGGAGGGATTTTTGTTCACTTTCTTAACCCTAGCCATCAGTTCATAGCTAACGCAAGCTTCTGCTCCACCAATCTGTAAATTCCTTCTTCGTGCTTACAGCACGTATTGCTCACGCAAAACAAATGCAACGCAAGACACACTCGTCTTGAATCGAGTCGAGATAACGCACGTGCAACTTGGGAGTTGTACGTAAGCTAGCGCGTATACATAATTCGGCGGTTGCTAAAGGGTGACAAAGTTAAAGTGTTATAACGTTGTAGTTGAAGTTACAAAGTTACATTCTATTTAAATATCGTCGGCAGTTCTCTATAAATCAGAAAATTTACAAATAAAGTGATATGTTGGTTGATTCTTCGTTTGGCTCCATTCCTACCATAACTCACGCACACCCTGCAGATTAGGACCTCTTGCTAGAGCTAGTCCGGACACCAAACACGAGATCTTATAGGTCTTAAAGTAGACGTATTCGACGGAGAGGAGCGTTTGCGTCAGGCTTTAAGCGATAGTCAAATCTTTTAAAGCTGGTCGCTATATGAAGGCTTTGAAATTCTGTTCTCTTTACACGGTCAAGAGATGAAAAAGGGAATAGCGACCTTCCATTTGAGAAAAGCGTAAGTATTGCAAAACTCAAACAAATGACGAGGAATATCTCCGAAATGCTTCACTCCACGGAAAAATAAAAAAAAAAAAAAAAATAAATAAATAAATAAATAAATAAAAAATTTGGACATAAATTTTGTTTTAACGAGATCTACATTTTTGTAATAAGATTTGGTCTCTCTCTTACGGTTTACCGGTTATGCAAAAGTCATCAGGAATATAGCTATAGCCAGAAAATTCAAAATATACATCTCATTTTGCATAAGAATATCTCAAACATGTGGCATTTTAATCAAAATTGTTAGACTCGTTTTTGAGAAAATCAGAACTATCGAAAAATTGTCCATGTAAAGGGTAGTATAGGGTGGAGAAATTTTCTTCAACATCTTCGTGCCGCATCCTTGAAAGATGTTAAACTTGAATACCAACTTTAGTTTTCAACCGAGTTATGCTGTTCACACATACAGACGGATTTTTTCTAAAAATACTTCTTGTTTTTGTATTCAGGGGGCCTCAAAACACTATTTCCGGTGAAATATTGACATGTGGATAACGTAACAAAATCATGGCTTATATGGGTAACTGTAGGTGACATCTAGGGTAAAAATGGCAACAGTGCGTGTGGATGACAGCAGCATTTTGTGTGTTGATACACAGATCTGAGGGCGCGTCTTCCAGCATCCGTTGCTATGGGGACCGACCGTCTTCTGTTTTTATCTTTGGAAAGAAAGAAGCGGAGGCGGGCGGGCTGGCTGGCGGAGTTGGCAGTTTACTTTCGGTTCCCATGCACAGACATGTGTTTTTACTATGACATGTGCTGGATACAGAAGCTGCATGCGAAATGAGAACTGTCCGAACAGAGACACAGATTTGGGAAATGTATACACTTGTATTGTGCCACTGCTTTGTATCCTACACCGAAAATATTACATATGAGAATTCTTTGTGTCAGAAAGCGAAAGCCATAAAGAAATATTTCAGAGAAGAGTATTAATTTCTGTTGCAGTAAATGGAACAAAAGATTTATTTACGAGGAAAATAAATCAACCATAAAATACGCCAACATTACATTAATTGTATACGTAATTATCGTAGTTGATTTGGAAATGTTAGTGTCTCTCCTGTAAAGCTTTCCCAAACACGAAACAAGTGCAAGATTCAGATACTTGCCATATAAGGATGCTAAGGTGCTTTTTACTGGACCGAAGAAAAGTTTGAATAAAAACGCTTAACACACGTGTATGGCAAATAATTTTTGGGAGATAATTGGTAATTTAATATGGCGTATGAATGAAATGGGAAATAATAACCTTGAAACATAACGTTCATCTTCCCATGGTGTCTTGATGGTTGAACGTAATTATCATATATTAACTATAACATCGTTAGTAATTCTTTAGATTTTTCAGGTATGAGAGAAGTAAGCCTATTTTCCAATTTTCTTCGATTTCAAAATCAACACACTCGTCCAAGTTAGCCGCCATGATTACTATGGGTAATTATTGATTTGAGCACGGCCTACTCTGTTTATCTCGCAGAACGTGTATTGAGATTCAGTGACTGCATGTCTTCGATCGAAATCGCTTATTTGATCACTGAGAAACCTTTCTCCGCTAACGGCGCACCATACACCAAATTTTTCGTAATGAAGAGTTACTTCATGAACAATTTTAGGTTCTGAGTTACGGGGCCAATTTTTCTCGAGTCAAAAGTTGATGCCCCTACATACGTGAATACAATATTGTCCCCTTTTTCTTTTAGAGAGTTGACAGGGAGCGTGATTTTGCCTTTTTTCTACAAGACTGCAGTCTACATACGGCCAGTCTTTCGATGAGAACAAGTGAAAGTGTGTTTCAGGACAGAATAATTATTAGTGGAGATTTGTGGCCCCCTCAGTCCCCCGATCTAACCCCCTGCTACTTCAATCTGTGGGTTAACTTAACATTTAAAGTTTACGAGACAAACCCACACATCGTGGAAGAATTAAAACATCTCTGTCAGGAAATTGCCACCATTTAGTACGGCGAGCGATGGATAGCTTCGGTATTAACGATGCAGGAGGTAAATATTTTTAAAACCATCGTTTGCCATATCTCGTTTTCAATCCTTAGTTTTTATGAAAACACCGGGAGTGTCACTTTTAATAGGGTTTACAAACTTGCGTGTTGCGGCGCCATGACAAAGAGAGAGAAAAAAATTAAAACCCTATATGAGGGCAAGGAAAAAAAAAGGGCGGGGACATTGTCATGATTAAAAGTTGCCAGTAGCCACTTGTGTACAGCTGTGACCTATATTCTCTAATCTTCAGAACAATAAGTCACTAAGTTAACCAGATCGTCTTCTGATCCTGGACGACTTTCATATGTTCAATGTATGAAGCCCACCAGCACGATTATACAGATCTTTCATTTCTGGACATTCGAGAAATTAACCGAAATTAATTATTTTTGTATATGTTGTACATATTTATTAACAAATACATTTTCCGGTTCAGTTCCTAAAGTGCCCACCTAGGCCCTCTAGAGAGCGTTTTAATGCAATGAGAATCGTTGCTTTATAAAGGCCTTGTTTTATTGTCGTTTGTTTTTTGTTTTGTTTAAAGGCGTGGAATGAAGAAACAAAATGCTGCGCATTCGATTATCTTTATGACAACGGAGGAAAATGGCTGCCTGGTTGAGATCGGGAAACCTGTAACTATTGCGACGACAGTTTGTTGCAAAGTGCTTAACAGGAAGACTATCCTTTCAATTGGTGAAAAGTTTCAGGAAACAGGATCAGTAAAAGTGAAGAGATACGGTTGGCGTCATTTTGCAACCTGTGAAAAAGACAGCGAATGTCCAAGGTGCTTTCACTAACAGCCCAAAAGAATAAATTTCCAAACCTGTTCAGGAATTGAGCATTTCTCCTACTTCTGTGTGGCGTATATTATGGAAAATGCTAAATTTTTGGGCATATCGTATACCAATTTTTAGGCTCATTTCCTATGGGAATTCATCAAGGCCAGAGTGTATGCAACTAAACCAGGCATTATCCCTAAAATGACAGAATTATAACTGCAGTACAAATGGTCATTTCTCGTATACTGTCGAAGATGCAACGTGCCTGCAAAATTAAATTAAATTATTTTGTTGTTTAACGACGCTGTCAATTGCCAGGATCGCATGAATATTCGCCGGTGTGACGGAATTTCGTCCCACAGGAGGTCTTTTACACGTCAGTAAATCTACTGACGTGGAGCTTTTGTTTTTAAGCACACTTAAAAACCATCGGTCTGGGCCGGGTTTGAACCCGCGACCTTGGGATCAGTAAGCCAGCGTGTAAACAACTAGACCGACAGGTCGCCTGCATTTGTGCATTATTGTAGGCACAGCAGTTGCAATTGTTACCTATTTGGTTTGTGTTGGAGTATGTTACTTTAAACTTAAATTTATGGAAATGCACTCCGTACGGCACCGGGAAACGTTTTTATTAATAAATATGTGCAACATATCCAAAAATAATTAAAATGGGTTATTTTTTCGAATGTCCAGTTACTTATGAAAGATCCTGGCTTGTTGCGACGTGTCGGATAATTGTGGAAACTGACGGTCTCTGAACATGTTTTGTCAATAACCTGTTTTTCTGCCTTGAATCAAATCTCCTATCCAAGATGGATAGTAGGCTGCTGGTATCAGTCGGCGAATGTCCTTGGCTTGGCTTTGTTTCTACTCCCTTCACGTATGTATGCAAGTAAGGGAACCCGCTTATCGTATCACGTGCGTATTTTATCCAGATACATACATACGTGCACTTTGAGCCTCTCGCGTTGCGTACATTGATGCTGTAATACGATCCGTCAGCTTAATGTTTTGTTAATATTTCACAAAGCTAAAAGGGAATATTAAAACTATTGCTTTCTTTACGTCTCTCATTTAGATCAGGGGTTGCCAAACTTTTGATAACCGGGGTCGCATTAACTGTCCTATAATTATGTCTCAATCTAGAACGATCCTGTTGTAAACATTTGGGAGGGGAGAAGAACTTCAAGCTGCTGATTGGTGGATGGGAATTTATAGGTGTTTTTAGAGGCGGGACTGGTTATTTCTCCCCTCCTGTATGTCCACAACAAGATCCTCTTAATTTGAGACAGGGTTGCCAACATTTGAAAGTAAAATTATCGTATCAGTCACTCAAAATTATAGATTTGGATTCAAAATTATCGTACATCTTAAATCAAATACTACAACAATAAAACTATCAGCATAACACTTATGAAAATGTAATATTAATTATGTTTATGATATTCACTTACAAGATTGATGACCTCAACCAGTATTGCAACTTTAGCACTTATGTTTCTCGCATTATTTATCTGAAAGTTCATCTTCCTCAACCGTTGCAGCATTATACAAATTTGTTGTTGAAATAAACCTTAAAATCTTCTCGGTGACTTGGAGATTTTCGGATCTACAGCATTATTTCAAAACTAAGGCGACAGAATAAATTCATTTACCAGTTTAGAAAAACCCTTTCACAAGAAGCTTTTCTGTGGGGAAATGAAATCACTGATAATGCAAAGGCTGCTAGTTCTTTGAAATCAGTATTTCCACCAAGGTGGCATGTGTTTAACAGCACTTGAAAACCTGTCAGGTTCAGGCATGTTCTTTATTTCACACGGAATATCACTTATTCCGAGTTTTCTACATTGATAACCAATTTTCGTAACAGCGCCTTCTTCATTGAGATTACCAGATCTGGGCACACTGGCAAAAAGAAGGATTAGTACGATATGAAATGATTGACTTAGAGGGGTGGAGACAGGCCATGAGGGCATTTATAATTAGTTTCATTTCGCTGGTGTGACAAACCAGTGAAAATGATATTTCGCCGATGTCGAACCATCATACATTCAAATTATCGTACACCCCCATAATTATCGTATGGTTTGACAACCATCGTACAAACACTAAAATTATCGTAAGCCCCTATAATTATCGTACGAGTTGACAACCCTGATTTGAGATAACAAAATTTCACCTTTTTTCTGTAACTGGCATGAAAACATCTAATATTTATCAGGTGTACTGATTACGAAAATATTAGTGAAAATGCAAGATTATATCTCGTTTTGGAATTATAGTAACTATAAAGGCCACTGAAAGCACAACCGCTTTGCTTGGCGTTTGTCCTTTTCTTCTGGTGATTCCCTGATTAGTGTCCAACATTCATACAATCCACTTACTTTTCCCCTTTTGCTACGAGCCCGGTCTAAAAATAACAACAAAATGCACCAAGCTATTGTTGCCTGAAACTTCATCACTCCGTCTACCACAGGCAGGACTTCGAAGCCTGTATGTGAAGGAATTGACTGTGAATGCTAATAAAATATAATTAAATGCACTTCTTTAACTTGGAAACGAGAGCTAATTCGAGTTTTTGCTTGTCGTTTTTGTTATCAGCATGGTCGATAGTCAACAAACATTTATTTAAAAAATTTTCCATGTAAAGGGTCGTTTAGCGTGGAGGAATTGAAAAGGATGCCGAGAGGCAGATAAGATGCGTTTACATGAACCTTTTAGGATTAGCACAATTATACTTACACATAAACAAAACATAATAATTAATAACAATATTTGGCTTTATAATAAAATATTATTTACCTAAAATGAAACATTCCTTTCTAGTTTTGTATAATGCGTATAGTGTGTTCGGAAAGTCGGTGTGCACTTAGCCCATGGATGTGGGTTACATTGCAAGTTCAGGACAACCTTGTGACAGTGGGTGGAACTTTGGGACACTGATGAGCATTTTTGTGCTTTACCGGGCAACATACCGTCCACCAGAGAGCAGAAAAGCCAGTCAGCATAGTTTGAGCTATCATCAAATTGTTCCAGCTGCCTAATATACCCGTTGTGCAAAGAGCTTGTGGATGCAAATTTGACAAATTTGTTGAAGTTTTACGTAGGTGCAAGAAATCATAAATTTGTTTAGTGGGTAGAGCTGGCGCAACGAGAGCTTGCGCAGAAGATTATCTTAGTAAACGTACCGTTACGCCTGTTGTAGGGAGACAGTATCCCTATTACGGGCTCCATTATCTAACAACGTCTCGAGGGGTGCATGTCGCAGTGAGTTAGGGAGAGTAGACAATGGAACTGGCAGATACAGGCATGAGAAAAAGTTTGAGCGTATTAGGAGAGCAGAATATTTCAAAGTCCCACGTCTTGTTGCAGTGCAGTTTACAGAAGTCAGTATTTCCAATATGCAACTGCGTTTATTGACCGTCTGTAGACACATTCTATTTGTGTGCCGATAAACGATAACGTTTGGAACAGACTATACGCTCAATCATTTTTTCCATGACTATACAATGCAGAGAGTGGAAATGCCTTGTGACCTTCAACTCGAATTTTATCTGAGTAGGCGTATCTTCGCGCAACTCTCGTTGGCAAAATTTCGTTGCGTTACATATAACAGTATTCAGACGGCTTATTATTAGCCGTTTATTTTTTTTTCAAGAAACTGTAAACAGTGGACGTTATTGTTTAATAATAATTTAAAATTTGATTGGCCGTCTAAAGGAAGGCGAAATGAACTACATTACTTCAACAACATGGCGCTACTGCATACATAGCTGACATTGAGTCTTCCGAAATAATTTTTTTTTTGGGGGGGGGGGGAGAGCTGTCATCTCTAAATACCTGTGGTCCCCTCAGACCTTACTTCACTAGACTTGTTTCTTTGGGGGAGCAGCAGTATCTGCAATCGCAATCACCCACTCGTACTTTGTGACTTAAAAACTAAACATAACTGCACACATGAAAAATATAGCAAACGAATATGCAGCAAGTGCTTCCCAATAAAAATTAAGCGGTTTCAGGTCGTGTATCCGTCCGTGGATGATATTTCCTACATGTAATTGCACAGTGACTTTCCGAACATCCTGTATATGGACCGTGAACTTGCGCAGAAGTGGTATGCTCACAGGAGTTATTTTTGCCGTTTTGGGCGTCAGCGTTACATTGCCCTCTGCGTTAATTGATCCACTGCACAAATGAGTACGTTTAGGTTACAGAGTAAACAGAGAGAGCAAAAAGGCAGTTGCATGTAAAAAGGACATCCTATTTGCATATTTTCCGTGCAACTCGGTACTTAATATCATATTTCAGAATGGGACACCGTGAAACTGCATATGTACTGTCCAGTGCCACTATGTGCTACACAATGTTTTTACTTTCTTTTATACTTCAGTATTGTGTTGCACCCAAAAATTCGATACTGATATTTCATCCAAAATACGTGTTTTGAGACTCCTCGAATAGGGGGAGGAAACATTTTTAGAGAAAGTTCCGCGTGTGCGCGCCCTCGCACGTGCTTTCTGTACGAAAATGCAACATATTACGTTCACACGGCTTTCTCTACTCGCTGTTCTTTGTGTAGTATTTGTGGTTGTTCAATAGTGCTTTTGCATAATGTTTTCCCAGTGTTTTTATTTATTTTAATTTTTGTTCTTTATAATATCCTAAGGGTTTTAATTAATCTTTAAGTGTATTAAGTAATATTTTTAGATGTCTCCAAAGAAAAAAGGCTATTGGACAAGGACAGTCTAAAATTAGTAGGGATTAATCATCAAACTAGGGGCAACACCGAGTATTTCAGCTAGTATGCTTATGAAAATCAAACATAATATTTGTAAATAAAATTGAATCATAACTAGTGGGCAAGGAACAGTTATATTTTGAAAAACGCATGTTAAACGTCACTGATTTCAATATTATTGATATACCTTTACAAATGAGAATGCGGAAACCATTGTGTGTCGTAGAAACTAAAACCTCGATAATAATTTTCTCGTGTATCGTCTTATGTTTACTGGGTCATTTAAATAGGATCTTTTACGATAGGGATACATCCCATTTTTACCAAATAAACTGAAACATCATAATTGTTTCTGCAATATCTTAAGTACCTTCATTATGAGAATTTGATTATTAGTCACCGAATGTGCAAGTGTCAATAAAATGGTTTATTATTTCGATAAAGTAGTTATTGGTACCAATTGTGGTCCTATTACGATGACTCAAATGGAAGATATCCATTGTAGGGTAAGGATGAGTCAGGGTAGAATAAATCACGTGTAATAAAAGTGTAACAACATTTTCACGTAATTTTGGATGCGTAATTAATACTAACGTGTTCATTGGATTACACTGATAGCAAAAAATAGTTTTTTTATGGCAGGCAAAATTTAATGGCGGGTGACAGGAGGAGCTGGTCACGCCTTGCGGTGTTGTATAGTTAAACGCGCTGTGAAATTGCACTAAAACCGGTGATATAAATATAATTTGTGCCCACAACATTTATTTGTGTAACAGGAAAGAGAATGATAATGGTCAGGCACCAACTGACATTAAATTTTATCTGCTTTAGAACTATTCTACGTGTGAAAGAGATCTCTTCTTACAATTTATCACTTAAAGCACATTTTGGCGTAACAGAAAAGTCATCTACATGCATTAAATTTACCACTATCAATATTCTCTTAATGAGTGTAAACTGTGAACATAATTTCCTTAAATTTGCGTTCTTCAGTTATTTCGTATTTTTTTAAAGTGAACCCTGTTATTAGTTTTTAAGACATTTCTCTCCTGAGTGCTTTTTACACTTTCACATTTTATTATTATACTGCTGTTGTTAAACAGGTTCTTGTTGCGGTCTAGCCTTTTTAGGTCGTAGGTAGAAGCAACGCAACTAAAGCTTGCCATCGAGAGCTGCGCGAAAGTTCTGTACAACATCGATGTCTTCAACCAAGCGCGATAACCCGAGTAATATAGAAGTGCATTGCTCAGAGGGAGGGAGAACGGTGGAGAGTATGGATTGAGAAAATGGGGAGGAAAGGAAGAGGAGAAACGGAGGGACAGAGATGGAGTAAACAGAGAAAGTCTCCATATTTTAAGGTATTTGGTAGGTACTAAAATTGCTCATTTCTAAAACGTTCAACATTTTTATCAAACTTTCTTCAACATAATTGCAGAAGGGAGCACATTTTTGAGATCCTATGAAGCTAACTCTCCAAGATATTAACTTGCAAAACGATCACCTCCTTGAGAATTAACTGCCTCACATTAACAGGTCCCGAGTTCGAATCACGAATGAAATGTATATCTTGAATTTTCTGGCTATAGCCCATGTAGTCCTGTTTACTCCGGATGACTTTTGCATAACTGGTAAACCTTAAGAGATAGACCAAATCTTACTATACAAAAAATGTACGTTTTGCTAAAATACACAATTTGTGTATAATAACTTTCTGTAGAGTGAACCATTTCAGAGATATTCCTCGTTATTTGTGTGAGTTTATACTTCTTACAAATGGAACATCGCTATTCATTTTGTATATGCTAACCGTGCAAAGAGAACGAAATTTGAAAGCTTTAAAGGATTTCACTATAGCTCAGTCTGCTGTATTCCCATATTCCCGTTACACCAACAACAAAACAAGCAATAAGATAATTTCTGCTAATGTTTCTCAACTAATAGGAAGAAGTTAGAAGAATAAGAGTTTGTAAGAATGGTTAGTACAAGAGTAGAGAAAGTCATGTGAGTGCAACACATCAGATTTTTCGTTTCGTTTTAAGTTTTAACCCATACCTATTTTGGTAATTTTTACAGCATAAGTGAACGCGTATTTTAAGAGTTTTCTGGTCATAAAAATGTCCTAATTATCACAACAGTAGACATTTAAGATATATTTTGGAAATGTCGTAAAGAGGAATGGCCAGTAACACTTCTCAGAAAAGGTTCATTAATTACTCCTCAGTCAGTTTTGATGAAGAGTGCTTTCGACCCAGTGACTAGCGACGTAAACAACAGCCGAAAAGACTGAGCGTGGAAAAAAAATCACGAGGCACGGCAGATGAACGCCCTTTGATTCTTCAGCACTTCCTGGAATCATTAAGTTGTTTGTGTTTAACTCTTGATAAATTCTAGAGAATATGTGTATTTTAGAAAGGAAGTACTCCGACAGCTGCTGTAGCAACATCAATATATTAACAGCTTTTTACTTTCTCTACTGGTAAGTAGGGGAAGTATTGTATTCCACCCAAAAATTCGATGTCGAGATTTCACCGGAAATATGTTTTGAGGCCGCCTGAATCAAAAAAAAAAAAAAAAAAAAAAAAA
This sequence comes from Tenodera sinensis, assembly GCA_030765045.1. Lineage (NCBI taxonomy): Eukaryota > Metazoa > Arthropoda > Insecta > Mantodea > Mantidae > Tenodera > Tenodera sinensis. The sequence continues at coordinate 18,940,406 of CM060963.1, forward strand.
AAAAAAAAAAAAAAAAAAAAAAGCATTTTTAGAAAAACGTCCGTGTGTGTGTCTGTGTCTGTCAATCACTGATAATCCAAAGGCCGCTAGTTCGTTGAAATCAGTATTTCCACAAAGGTGACATGTTTAACAGCACTTCAGAAACTGTCAGGTTCAGGCATGTTCTTTATTTCACACGGAATATCACGTATTCCGAATTTTCTACTTAGATCGTCAATTTTCTGAACAGTGCCTTCTTCATTGAGATTATCAGACCTGGGCACACTGGCAATAAGAGGATAAACGGTAGCAGGCTTAGTAGCTATGGGGTGGAGACAGACAATGAGGACAAAAGTGGTGTTACTGGTAATTAGTTTCACTTCGCTGGAGTGACAAATCAGTGAAAATGATATTTCGCCGATATCGAACTATCATACATTCAAATTATCGTGCATCCCCATAATTATCGTACGGGTTGACAACCATCGTGCAAACATTAAAATTATCGTATGCCCCCATAATTATCGTACAGGTTGACAACCATCGTACAAATATTAAAATTATCGTATGCCCCCATAATTATCGTACGGGTTGACAACCCTGATTCCACTACTTCACGATCTATTTCCCCATCCTGCTGGCTTTGATGTGCCCTCTCTTTCGTAACCACATGGGTTTCCTTTGTCTTTCCTAAAATCCAACTTTGTTTCTTTATTTAGGCAGATTTATTTCCAGCAGTGCATGGTTGGGCGTGAAATGATTACTATTCCAATCTCTGTTCTTTACCTGACCCCTGTTCTCCCACACACCCATGTCTCCCGCCACGCATAATGTGGTGCTCTCCATATTGCTTCCCTCTTCCGTTGTCTGAAACAAGTTCCTTCCGTCTAGCCATATGCATCTTGTGATGACCTTTTCTCATGCATTTCGCTTTGTATATTACTTTTTACTTTCTCTACTGGTAAGTAGGGGAAGTATTGTATTCCACCCAAAAATTCGATGTCCACATTCCACCGGAAATACATGTTTTGAGGCCCCCTGAATCCCAAAAAAGCATTTTTAGAAAAAGGTCCGTGTGTGTGTGTGTGTGTGTGTGTGTGTGTGTGTGTGTGTGTGTGTGTGTGTGTGTGTGTGTGTGTGTGTGTGTGTGTTTCAGTCTGTCAGTCTGTGGACAGCATAACTCAAAAACGAAAAGTCGGTTAAAAACCAAAGTTGGTATTTAAGTTTAATGTTGTTCAAGGATGTGACACGAAGATTTTGAAGAAAATAGCCCCACCCTAAACTACACTTTACATGGAAAATTTTTCGAAAATTTTGATTTTCTTGAAAATGGCTCTAACGATTTTGATTAAAATGTCATTATTTTTGAGATATTTTGATGACAAATGAAATGTATATCTTGAATTTTCTGGCTATAGCCCATGTAGTCGTATTTACTCTGGACGACTTTTGTATAACTGGTAAACCGTTAGAGATAGACCAAATCATACTATACAAAAATGTAGATCTTGGTAAAATACACAATTTATGTCTCAATAAATTTTCTTGTAGGGTGAACCATTTCGGAGATATTCCTTGTTATGTGTGTGAGCTTCGGAAAACTTAGAACTTTAGCGAAATGCAACAACGTTGTTCATTTTTTTTATATGTTAATCGTGCAAAGAGAACGGAATCTCAAAGGTCAAAAAGATTTGACTGTCGCACAAAGCCTTCTGTATTCTAATATTCCCCTTGCACCTACAAGGACATAAGCGTAAGATAATTTGTACGAATGTTTATCTTAACTAACACGAAGAAGATGTAGGAATAATAGTTTGTTAGAATGGTTAGTACAAGAGTAGAGAAAGTCATGTGAGTGCAACACATCAGATTTTTAGTGTTAAATGTGTAACAAACCTATACATAGGCTACAAGCGTAGTTGTTCATTAGTTGCTTCATGCGTGCATAAGGACAAATGGTCGCTGGCACGTGTCAAAGGCGACCAAAACGGAAGGCAACGACACAATATTGTACTGAAGTTAGCCAATAAGTGCGTTGTATACCAAAAAGATCGGAAATCCGGCTGTAGGCGTGGAGGAGTCAACTTTGTATGCAGGAAAGACTTCTACACTGGGAAGTGTGACTGGACTTGGATGTGCTGCCACGCCGGAAGTGGCGGTGAGCTTTTTGCTGGGATCATCACCCTTCAGACGGCGCTATGCTGACGTCACCAGACGAGTTGACGGTCGCCTTTCTTTGTAGCGTTTTCATTATTGATACGCGGACTGCTCGTCAAACCGGCCCCAAATTTCCTTATCGCGAAGTTACAACTCCTAAAGCTTCTTGCATCAAATGTTACCTTAAATTGTGTGTAGCACATCATAAGGTTCGACAAACATGGCTCATGTGATCTAAGTGAAAAACTATTTTCAATTTTATTCCTTTAGTTTAGATCATATCTGAATATGCTGTTTTCTACAACATAGCTTGAAGGAAAATACTGGGCATTGACAAACCTTATCATAAGGGTTAGGATTTTTAGGTACATACATATATTGTTTGCCTCCTAATACGAACTTAAAACTGACCTTAATATTCTGGATATTCACCCCGGAGTAAATATCTCAAGTATTATTCCACATAAAAACACACAATTTCTGATTTTGTTAAGACATAAATTGTATATTTTACCAAGATCTACATTTTTTGTATAGTATGATTTGGTCTATCTCTAACGGTTTACGAGTTATGCAAAAGTCGTCCAGAGTAAATACGACTACAGGGGCTATAGCCAGAAAATTCAAGATATACATTTCATTTGTCATAAAAATATCTCAAACATATGGCATTTTAATCAAAATCGTTACAGACATTTTCAAGAAAATTAAAATGTTCGAAAAATTTTCCAAGTAAAGGTAGTTTAGGGTGGGGATATTTTCTTCAAAATCTTCGTATCACATCCTTGAACGACATTAAACTTAAATACCAATTTTAGTTTTTAACCTAATTTTCGTTTTTGAGTTATGCGGTCCACAGACTGACAGACTGACAGACAGACACACACACGGACCTTTTCCTAAAAATTCCTTTTTTTGGATTCAGGGGGCCTCAAAACATATATTTCCGGTGAAATCTCGACATCGAATTTTTGTGTGGAATACAATGCTTCCCCTACTTACCAGTAGAGAAAGTAAAAATGAATAAAGTAATGAGAAAATGTATTAGGTTATTTTAAATCATGCCGTGGTGTGTACCTAATAAATGTGATAGGTTCAAATCTTATTACTTGTACATTTGTGATCCCTCGTTCATGTCCTCAAAATGCTTAGCAATTTTCTGGACATTGTTTTTCGCACGTGTTATACTGTGAGATATTGGAATGGCGAATAAATTCTCTTGCTTGTTCTGTAAATAGCACGGGAAACCATTCTGATTGGGTTTTATGCCATTGGGGAATCATAGAAGACAAACAAACACCCTTACAGGAAAAATTCAGCAGCCATTAAAATATACAATTAGTTAAATATTTGTGTAGCATTAACCATTTCGAAATCTTTTTTCTTTTCTTTTCATTTTTGCGAGTTAATGTTTTTAAAATGGGTGACGTGATGCCCAAATGAGCCCTTGATTGATAGAGATAGGAGTTACTCGACATTTATATTCTAAACCAGCGATATCCAACGTTTGCGAAAGAGAGGAGGTTGCTTTTAGCTCCCTCCACTATACGCGGATTTTGTTTCTCTTTAACCCCCGGCCGTCCATTGTGTTGCAGTGGCCGGTTGGTTATGTGTACGTTAAATTTGATATACGAAAACAGTTTCAAACCTTATACGCTAAGCACTGTTCATTAGTGACTTATTTGAAGTCAATATTTGGCGGCAAAGTCAATTTGGAAAATCTTTGTTCGCAAATATATGTAGAGCTATACTCATTCTTATACACGCTGTTCTTGCAAATTTTTTTCTCTATCTGAAAGTATCTTATTGTTAATTTTCTTGTAGGTCCAAGGGGAATGTGGGAATACAGCAGGCTTTAAGCGACAATGAAATGTTTTAAGCGCTATTTGCTATGCGATTTCTTTGAAATTTGCCTCTGTACAGGGCAAGAGATAAAAAAAAGTCCATAACACATTCCTGTTTGAAAAAAAAATATAAATATTGGTAAATTCAAACAAATAAGATAGAATATCTCGGAAATGGTGCACTCTAAGGAAAAACAAAGTATTTTACATAAATTGTGTGCTTTAATCAGATCCACATTTTTTATTTAGTAAGCTTTTGTTTGTCTCTTACTGTTTACCATTTATGCAAAAATAATCCAGAATTAAGAGGTCTTCTGGAGTGGCCATGGACTGGCCTGTTTCTGTCCGTCACTGGATACTGACTGTCCTCCGATAGGAGTGGAGTGGGAAAGAGCCGTTCAGTGTGTAAGGTTCTGCAGAGAGACAAGGTTGGACATCCTTGTTCTAAACATAACAAAAGGATTCGAATTCGGAGTGTGCTGAATATGAATATAGGTAAGGCAGACAATGGGAAGTGGGCAATACTGGCTATTGTACGTTAGTTATGTTAAATCTGTGGCTCGACAGCCCTTGCAGGATATGTACTGGTATATACACATGTACTTTGAACAGCCCCTTGTGTATTACTCTACGTAAGGGGTACAGAGTCACAATCTGAAACGCCACGCATCTGTGTATAGCGATAAACATTGCCTATTATCTGAGTCCAAATTTCAATAGCCTCTCAAGAACGGCTTAAATGTGCGGTAAACTTCTTTATTTACTGTCTACTGTGACTTGAAAACACGAGCCGATGGTCGGCGTTATCATTTGTTTCTTATCAGAAGCGGAATCTGACGTAGCAGGCTCAGAAACAGATGAGCGAAAGCCCTTCCGCCAGTCTCTCAGTATCCCCAGAAGTAGGTTTAATGTACAGCTGGATTCAGCGTTCTTGGCCCCTGAAGGAAATAATGCAAAGCTTGAAAGTCTAGTTACTTACCAAGCCAGGTGACTGCTGATAGCAAGCGAATTGGTGCGTAAGCGTCATATGCTACTCACATAACGTTCTACTTCGTAAAGTAGTATGTACAGTCCATGCAGAAAAAAATGTCTATACAACGTGCCTAGCTTAATTAGCTGTGCAAATGCGTTCGTATTAATACATGCATCACTGCAGATATTGTAAATTTGGTCTTTTTCCGTTTAAAACCCAGTTCTCTCACTATTCTGTTTAAGGATGACTTGCTGCCCTGGAAGTTAATGCCTTCTCTTAAAATTCTAAGTAATTTGGCTATTGTAGGAGCACTTCCTTTTTGCCCGCTTCGGTAGCGTGATGCCTCACGTCCAAGAGGTCGCGAGTTCGAATCTCGCTTAGGGTAAGTTATCCAAGTAAGGTTTTTTCTCTCTCTCTCTCTCTCTCTCTCTCTCTCTCTCTCTCTCTCTCTTTTTCCGAGGTTTCCCCTTATTCTGAGAAGACGAATGTCGGGTAACTTAAAGCTCCATGGACCTCGGGCTCATTTGAGCATCATTTCACCCATTTCATTCATTCACCGCCCTATATGACATTACGTTGGAACACATTAATTAAAAAATCTGTGTGTTGCACTCACATGAATTTCTCTACTTTTGTACTAACCATTCTTACAAACTCTTATTTCTATATCTTCTTCGTGTTAAAATAAACATTTGTACAAATTATATTATTGCTTATGTCCTTGTAGGTGCAAGGGGAATATTAGAATACAGAAGGCTTTCTGCGATAGTGAAATCTTTTTGACCTTTGAGATTCCGTTCTCTTTGCACGATTAACATATAAAACAATGAACAACGTTGCATTTCGCTGAAGTTCCAAGTTTTCCGAAACTCACACACATAACAAGGAATATCTCCGAAATGGTTCACCCTACAAGAAAATTTATTGAGACATAAATTGTGTATTTTAGCAAGATCTACATTTTTTGTACATTGTGATTTGGTCTATCTCTAACGGTTTACCAGTTATGCAAAAGTAAATACGACTACAGGGGATATAGCCAGAAAATTCAAGATATACATTTCATTTGCCATAAAAATATCTCAAACATATGGCATTTTAATCAAAATCGTTAGAGCCATTTTCAAGAAAATCAAAATTTTCGAAAAATTTTAGGGTAGTTTAGGGTGGGGCTATTTTCTTCAAAATCTTCGTGTCACATCCTTGAACGACATTAAACTTAAATACCAACTTTGGTTTTTGACCGACTTTTCGTTTTGAGTTATGCTGTCCACAGACTGACACACACGGACCTTTTTCTAAAAATGCTTTTTTTTTTTGGATTCAGGTGGCCTCAAAACATATATTTCCGGTGAAATCTCGACATCGAATTTTTGGGTGGAATACAATACTTCCCCTACTTACCAGTAGAGAAAGTTTAAAAAAAAAAAAAAAAAAAAAAAAAAAAAAAAAAAAAAAAAACCATAATATTCCTATTTGGAAAAAAAGTATAAGTATTGGCAAATTCAAAGAAATAAGGAAGAGTATATCGGACATGGTTCAACCAAAAAATATTTTATATAAATTGTGTGTTTTAGCCGGATCCACATTTTTATTTAGTTAGCTTTTGCCTGTCTCTTACTGTTAGCTTAAAAATAATGCAGAATGAAGAGTTCTTATAAGGACATTCCCAGAAAATTCAAAGTATGACTTAGAAACGACCATGGAATCGCGTGTTTGTCCATAAACTTCAATATGTGTAGGTATCTGTTGACTATCATAACTTTTTTGAATCATATACGTAAAGGAAGTGTTCAAAGAAACGCTTTAATGTATCTGTGACCTTTTTTGTGCAAAATCAAACATATTGTAAACGTTTTTCATTAAGGGGCCCATACTATCCGCCGTTCCCCTAATATTAGAAATCGTTGGAGTAAAAAATTGCTTATGAAGGGCCCGCAGACTCCGCGTTGCACAGCGATGGTGTACTTGTTTTGGAACGAATTTTGCGTTAAAATTAAAGAAATTCAGTATTAAATTTTCTTTTCTCTAGAGCTTTATCATAAAAGAAAATATTGTGACTTTTGGTGGGTTGAAAAGTAAAGAAGACAGATGTAGTCGAGATAAAGAAACACTTTTATTTCCGTAAACACTCACTTTGTACACTCGTTGCAACAGCAAGAAAGTATTTTCCGATTCACCAACAGCACGGCTCCGAATTCGTAACACAAAGAACTGTCCCTTCTCCGTCGGCACGACTCCTCAACGCTTCGCATACGTCTGTCCTTTCCGTCGGCACGACTACTCAACGCTTCACATACGTCTGTCTCTGTCTGTCGCACTTTACCGCTATTTATATCTCCCAGGCACTATTCTGGAAAGTTCAGTTATTGCGGTGAAATACAAAGCAGAAGATTCCAGAAGCCTCTATCCTTTACTCTCTTTCGGCAAGCGCCCCAACAATGCGGCCATTCTCTGTCTCTTTCCTTCGGCTCCTTTGCGGTAGTGCCGACAATAATGCGATGGGTGACATTCTTGTAAACAAGAATATGTGTCTGAAACAAGTGGAGCTGCACGTATTTTCACTGGAGGAAGAGCAACGTGAATAATCGCTGCTGTTATCTCCTAAGGAAATGACAATACTGATGATGACGTTTTCCACTATACTTATCCTCCAAGCAATCATTTCCTACCTTCTCAACATGCCTCCTACCCTGTTATTCTCTTTTTCTTGCCCAATTCACAATGGCACATGTCAACTTTCTGAAATTGAAGCCCCTAAAGTTTTTTTTTTTTTTTTTTTTTTTTTTTTTCCATAGGAGCCATTTAAAATCGCAAGTTTATACAAATAATCCCCGAACAACACCACAAATGAAGCAAGAGATTCGAAATTTCATCGCCCAATCCAAGAGCAGATTTGAAGGGCGCAGATGTTTACGATAAAAAATGCTAGAAATATAACTAAAACTAAACCCCGACGCAACAGCCCATGAAGGGCCAAGGCCTACCGTCCAGCCGCTGCGTCGCCCACCTCTTCCTACTACAGGCGTTATTGGTGGGGTGCAGTAATGGAAAGTGGGACGTGGTCAGCGCCCCGAGCCCTCTCGGCCAGTTAAGGGACACTGGGAGTGAAATTAGTGAAGATGTGTGTGTATGTGTGTACGAGTGTGTGTGTGGGTGAATGCGTGCGTGTATGTGTCTGTATATAATTTGTAAATATGTACATATGTATATATAACCCAAAGACGAAACAGACAAAAGACAAAAGAAAACTATTCTTCGTGACCTACAGATGGTCACCGTATGGGTTTTTTGTAGACACCGAAAAAGTGTATATATAAACAAAGCCAAATGTAAAAAAATGTTAAATATAGCCTGTAAGCCGGGCCCATTGTACCGGCACCAGGCCAACACTTTTCTAATAAATAACTTGAACTTGAACTTGAAAGTTCCACATTTCTTGATAGATTTTTCTCAAATTTTTACTGTGTTTGTATTTATATGAGAATAGGAGGTACACCAAATTTCATTAAAATTGGATAATTCGTTTAGGATATATAAATTATTTTATGAATTTAATAGGCACATTTTCAAAATAGAGCTCGGGTCTATTGACTTTCCAAAATTCATTTATATTGGCAGAACTGGTACTCTAAAACATGGATAACAATTGTATGAAGAGATATTTCAAATACGTTTGCTGATTATGCTGTAGAAAGTTTTTTAGTAACAAAAGAAAATTTAAACTTAAAATTATTGATTTTTTTTTTCATACAAAAAACTGTTTTTGGAATTCATGTTAATGATAACATCAATATTGAAGCATAGTTTTGTTTAGCTGCTATTTATGAATAGTTTTGGAAATTTTCATTGAATTTGAAGCAAAACTCAGGCGCGACCTTCTTTTGGAATGTGCAGAAATGTAGTTTTGAGAAAAACAGGCTTTTATATAGGAGCATCCTGTGTACGTTAAGGGAAGAGCGCTATTTGAAAGGGCCGTAATGACCACATGGAGTGGGGGATATGAAAAATGTTAGCTGATCCAAATGCACAGGTGTTCCAGGAACATTTTAAGGTAAAAAAACAATTTTCGACTTTTTGACAATTTTGACCAAAATTTCACTCCCAGTGTCCCTTAAGCGGTCTTCTCGACCTGGGGCGCTACTTCGCCATCAAGTAGCTCCTCAATTGGTCCCCCCGGGACCTAACGAGGCTGAGTGCACTCCGTGCCAGACCTCATAGCGGGGGAAAAATCCCCATGCTGGTACCGGGGATCGAACCTGGTCCTCCGCGCCAGATGCAACTGCGCTACGGAGGCGTTCTGTTAGAAATATGCAAGCATTAAGTAATAATAGAAAATAATCTAATTTTTTTGAGTGCATTCTCAAAATCTTAAAATCGGAAAGAATTACAGTAGCAATTGCATTTTAAAGCTTTCAAAAAGGAACGATGTTCTGATTGCACGCAACATTAATCTGTAACGTGAAGGACCTCAACTTCGCAGATATTTGAAATAAGTCATATAATTAGTGATAAATTGAAGCTCACGCGTCTGTCTCTTTGAATACAGCTTACTCTCCAAATTCACGTACATTTCTAAGGAAGATACTTGTAAGAAATATTACAGACAAGAATTAGGTGTGAACAAAAACTGTCTTTGGGACGACTGCAAGCGTGAAAATATGACAACACGAAACGTTAAAGAAGCCAAAATATGAACTTGATATGACCCATGTGAATTGCATAATTTTAATCGCCATAGATAAAATCGCGCTTCGCTTATACGTTCCATGGAAAAGAACCACAAAGAAAAACTATGACATGTCAAAAACATCCGGGCCCTGGTGATAACATATTTTAGTGCAGAGCAAGTCGTGGGGGACATATGCATGCCAGATGTAATTTTTACTTTCTCTCCTGGTAAGTAGAAGTATTGTATTCCACCCAAAAATTCGATGTCGAGATTTCACCGGAAATACATGTTTTGAGGCCCCCTGAATCCAAAAAAAGCATTTTTAGAAAAAGGTCCGTGTGTGTGTAAGTCTGTCTGTCAGTCTGTGGACAGCATAACTCAAAAACGAAAAGTCGGTTAAAAACCAAAGTTGGTATTTAGGTTTAATGTCTTTGAAGGACGGGACACGAAGATTTTGAAGAAAATAGCCCCACCCTAAACTACCCTTTACATGAAACATTTTTCGAAAATTTTGATTTTCTTGAAAATGGCTCCAACGATTTTGATTAAAATGCCATATGTTTGAGATATTTTTATGACAAATGAAATGTATATCTTGAATTGTCTGGCTATAGCCCCTGTAGTTGTATTTACTCTGGATGAATTTTGCATAACTGGTAAACCGTTAGAGATAGACCAAATTATACTATACAAAAATGTAGATCTTGCTAAAATACACAATTTATGTCTCAATAAATTTTCCTGTAGGGTGAACCATTTCGGAGATATTCCTTGTTATATGTGTGAGTTTCAGAAAACTTAGAACTTTAGTGAAATGGGTCATCGCTGTTCATTGTTTTTTATGTTAAGTGTGCAAAGACAACAGAATCTCAAACATTTGACTATCGGACAAAGCCTACTGTATTCTAACATTCTCCTTGCACCTACAAGGAAATAAGCAATAAGATAATTTGTACAAATGTTTATCTCAACTAACAAGAAAGAAGATATATGAATAAGAGTTTGTAAGAATGGTTAGTACAAGAGTAGAGAAAGTCATGTGACTGCAACACATCAGATTTTTTAATGTGTATCCTTTGTGTTGATATTGAAATACATTGCATTTCATGAGAGTGAAGTATTTTATTCAATGTTGAAAAGCGACGTTCTTAATGGTCCATCGTATATAAACAAACTGTTGCGTAGTTTTATCCTATTAATAAGGTAAACATTTAATGAGAGGGTTGACTACAGTTCACGTCGTGCATTACTGAAAGTTCGCGGCTGTTTACTACCTAGATGTCACTAGTGGTGCAATTACATTTTAAATATTTAGATGCTCTGCATTTTGTTGCATTCCATGCTGCTTGATCGTGGTGAAGGATAAACACATGGGTAAACTCTTGCTGCCTAATTATTCACATTAACAATACAATATTATTAACTACTCGTATATACTTTTAAATTTTACTGATTAAATCATATTTTCTAAAACTCCTAGCACCGCATACCAAATAAGGCGCTATATTCAATCTCTAACCTTAATACGGGATGATTCAGGAACATTGCAACAAACCTTGTGGAATGATAAATCCCACAAAGAGGATCATCAGCTATGTTACTGGGAAATATTAAAAGAAATATTTTGTTGTTTAAGGACGCTGTCAATTGCCAGGATCACATCAGCATCGCTGGTGTGCCAGAATTTCGTCCCCCAGGAGTTCTTTCACATGCCAGTAAATTTACTGACATGGAAATGTCGTTTTTAAGCACACTTAAAAAACATCGTTCTGGGCCGGATTTGAACCCGCTACTTTGGGATCAGTAGGCCAGCGTCTAACCAACTGAGCCACCGAGACCGACTTTGTTACTCAATGTTAGCTGATGCACCATTTATTGCCATAAGAACAATGCAAATTAAATGAAAAAGTAATTCAAAGAAGTCGAACCCACTTCAACATGTAGGGTCTGACGAATACGGTCAAAGGTGTTAACACTCCACACGCCCCAGGAGAAAGTCAAGCGGCGCTAACTCGGGCGATCGTAGAGGCCATGAAACCGACCCTCCTCTCGCTATCCATTTCCCCTCTTATTGAAATGTGCCAGAGTCACGTCTTGCTGGAACCATACAATCCTTCGCATAAGGGGCATATTCTCCACGAGCACATGGCTCCTAAACGCATCAATCAACATCGGTTTTTAATTAAAAAATCTGATGTGTTGCACTCACATGACTTTCTCTACTCTTGTACTAACCATTCTTACAAACTCTTATTCCTATATCTTCTTTCTTGTTAGCTGAGACAAACATTTGTACAAATGATCTTATTGCTTGTTTCCTTGTAGGTACATATATAGTAGGCTTGGTGCGATAGTTAAATGTTTGAGATTCTGTTGTCTTTGCACACGTAACATATAAAAAAATGAATAACGATGACCCATTTCACGAAATTTCTAAGTTTTCCGAAACTCACACACATAACAAGGAATATCTCCGAAATGGTTCACCCTACAAGAAAATTTATTGAGACATAAATTGTGTATTTTAGCAAGATCTACATTTTCTGTATAGTATGATTTGGTCTATCTCTAACGGTTTACCAGTTATGCAAAATTCATCCAGTGTAAATACGACTACAGGGGCAATAGCCAGAAAATTCAAGATATACATTTCATTTGTCATCAAAATATCTCAAAGACATGACATTTTAATCAAAATCGTTAGCCATTTTCAAGAAAATCAAAATTTTCGAAAAATCTTCCATGTAAAGGTAGTTTAGGGTGGGGTTATTTTCTTCAAAATCTTCGTGTCGCATCCTTCAAAGACATTAAACTTAAATACTAACTTTGGTTTGTAACCGACTTTTCGTTTTTGAGTTATGCTGTCCACAGACTGACAGACTGACACACAGACACACACACGGACCTTTTTCTAAAAATGCTTTTTTTGGATTCAGGGGGCCTCAAAACATGTATTTCCGGTGAAATCTCGACATGGAATTTTTGGGTGGAATACAATACTTCCCCTACTTACCAGTAGAGAAAGTAATAATTCCACAAAGTTGGTTACAGAGGTCTCTAATAACCCTGTATTATGCAGTGCAATGACATGTTTTGTCATGTACATGGTGAAGAATGTGGAACTCTTTGAACCTAGCCACAGAGCCTAAAATCGCAAGAAGAGCATCTTAGAGATAACTCGTCAATGTTGGCAAGTGTCAGCGAGTACAATGGAATGACTGGTTACGCGACATGACCGACAAGATGATTGGCAAAGGAACTCGACATGAACCGACAATGCCGTGCCACGAATGTTAAGCAATATCTACAGCCTCCAAGAAAATACGTTTTGGGGGAGAAACGTTAAATTTGGAAATATTCATCCTGAAGATGGGAGAGATGTACACTCCCGAAACGTCGATGTCTTTTCATCACTATACCTGGCTCGAAGCCCGACAGCATCTTGAATATGTCCGTGTGTATGTCTCTGTCAGTCTGTGGACAGCATAACTCAAAAACGAAAAGTCGGTTAAAAACCAAACTTGATATTTAAGTTTAATGTCTTTCAAGGATGTGACACAAAGATTTTGAAGAAAATAGCCCCACACTAAACTATCCTTTACATGGAAGATTTTTCGAAAATTTTGATTTTCTTGAAAATGGCTCTAACGATTTTGATTAAAATGTCATATGTTTGAGATATTTTGATGACAAATGAAATGTATATCTTGAATTTTCTGGCTATAGTCCCTGTAGTCGCATTTACTCTGGACGACTTTTGCATAACTGGTAAACCGTTAGAGATAGGCAAAGTATACTGTGCAAAAATGTAGATCTTGCTAAAATACACAACTTATGTCTCAATGAAATTTCTCGTAGGGTGAACCATTTCGGAGATATTCCTTGTTATGTGTGTGAGTTTCGGAAAACTTGGAACTTTCGTGAAATGCGTCATCGTTGTTCATTTTTTTATATGTTACGTGTGCAAAGAGCGGAATCTCAAAGCTTTAAAAGATTTGACTGTCGCACAAAGCCTTCTGTATTCTAACATTCCCCTTGTACCTACAAGGAAATAAGCAATAATATAATTTGTACAAATGTTTATTTTAACACGAAGAAGATATAGGAATAAGAGTTTGTAAGAATGGTTAGTACAAAAGTAGAGAAAGTCGTGTGAGTGCAACACATCAGATTTTTTAAGTTACCCGACATTCGTCTTCTCAGGATAAGGGGGAAACCTCGGAAGAAGGAAAAAAAAAAAAAAAAAAAAAAAAAAAAAAAAAAAAAAAAAAAAAAAAAAAAACCTTACCTGGATAACTTACCCTAAGCGAGAATCGAACTCGCGACCTCTTGAACGTAGCATCACGCTACCGAGGCGGGCAAAAACGAAGTGCTCCTACAATAGCCAAATTACTTAGAATTTTATGAGAAGGCATTAACTTCCAGGGCAGCAAGTCATCCTTAAACAGAATAGTGAGAGAACTGGGTTTTAAACGGTAAAAGACCAAATTTACAATATCTGCAGTGATGCATGTATTAATACGAACGCATTTGCACAGCTAATTAAGCTAGGCACATTGTAGGTATAGACATTTTTTTCTGCATGGACTGTACATACTACTTTACGAAGTAGAACGTTATGTGAGTAGCATATGACGCTTACGCACCAATTCGCTTGCTATCAGCAGTCACCTGGATTGGTAAGTAACTAGACTTTCAAGGTTTACATTTATTTCCTTCAGGGGCCAAGAATGCTGAATCCAGCTGTACCATGGTCAATACACCTGGTCACTTGGTCAGACACCTAACAAGGAATTGAAGCATATTGACCTTGATTATGTCATAGTGCTGCAATCGTTACCTGTTTGTCATAACCTATTGTGTTTGTTTTCTAGCTACGTCGGCGTTAAAATAAACATGGACACAATGTGCTCCAAAATGCTTAAATTAACATTTGTGCAAATTGCTGCTAGTAGAAAATTTGATTAATTATTAATGAGGGGTTTAAAACTGAAATATGTGTATATTGAATTGAAGCCAACAGTAATGTGCTAAATTAAACTTTATTAACTTTTACGCATATAGATCCACACATTGCATATCATATGTACACTACAGTAGTTCCACTACTTCCTTAAAACAAATTTATCTACCATTTCTTAAGCACTTGCATTCACAGAGTACATTTGACAAAAGTGAGTGAACCACGCAGACCAGATCAGAAATGAACTCCACCATCTGGGACAAAAGCGGCATATTGTTCGTTTCTCTGATAGATTGTTATGCTTGTTGAATGGACGTGTCTATCGCCTCTGTTGTTTGTTTCTGTGGCAGATTGTTGTCGCATTTTTGTAAATGCTGTTTCAAAGTTCGCCTGATTCTTCAACCTCCAGTAGAAAACGCGACTGTAACTTAAAGCCAGCTCTGCGGTTTCACATTCTTCCCGATTTAGCACATTGTTTTGTTACCTTATACTACTTGGCAAAGTGACCTTGGTAGCCGAGCGCTGCGATCGCTTCTTATCTTGTTTATTAGAAGAGCGAAATAACAGGAACTTGACGTATAGTCAGTGATAAAACAAATAGATGCTCTCTCGCGCCTGCCGATATGAGACGTGCTGATCTGAAGATATGATTTCATATGAACATAGTGTACATACACTGTCTCGCCGTGTTGTGCGATAAAGTCGCGTAAACATCTGGGCAGTTTCACATTCTTTCCGATACTTGGCTTTGCCAAGTAGTATTATAAGGTACACTATACAGAACTTCGCCGGCCTTACTTTAAGTTGCAATGTAAAGAAAGTGCAAAATTGTATTCCCTCGCGGGTCCCTATGATTGGCGGTAATATGGCGCGGCTTAACATATGCGTCATGTATATACGTTTAAAACCATTCGCTTTTCACCACTTCGTGATGCGATCAACCAATGAAGTGTTACTCAAACACGTGTTGTTTATATTATAATTTAAAGCAAGAGCGACGAAGGTATATTACTATATTCTGTTCATCAGGAGATTAGAGGAGATATAAACAAAGCACCGGTTTGTATCAATCTGCGGTCACGTGCATCCACAATGACGCAACACGGTTACCTACCACTACGCGTAGGTATAATATGCATTTTACACTACTAAAAGGATATATTTACTTGATCCAAATAACATGTAGCATATGGAAATTAACTACTACTTACGTCATCTCTGTCCACAGCAACACTTTTTCATTTCCTGCTCACAATCTCTAAACCAATCTCCAGAAGCAGCTTGTGGAGGGAAGTTCGTTTTAAATCTGGAAGATCGGGATCAGAGTTAACTGCCAACAGACTTTGTTTAAGGTGGGGGTTCATTGTTAACAAAGAACTGGTGAACTTTTCGACGCATTGCAGATCTCACAAATTCGTCGCAAACTACATCCACCATTTATCTGGTACGTGGTTGCTTTTTGCCGGGATCTTCACCAACTGACGATTTTTGTTTGCATGTGCTGTAAATACTTGCAACTGACACACCGGTAAACTCGGATGTTAATTTCATCACGTCTTGAAAGCAAGTTCGGGATATTTCTCGCAGAACTTGTTAAACACGTTCAATATTGTTGTCTTTTCACCACTTCGCAACGGTTTGCCGCACTTATGTTTCACAACTCACTTGTTCCACCGTGTTACTTTCATACTGAATAATGCGCGCGCAGAATGATTTAGGCTGGTTACAGATTCACTTAACTGCGTATTCTTACACTTTAACTATGCTTAATACACTTAGTTCATGCTTTAGCAAACATTGAGATTTCAGACCTTAGTAACAGTATTTCTTCAAGGGACTATTTACACGGCGAAAGCGTCAAGAGGGCGCGCTGTGGTCAAAACGCACGTGGCTTTGTTTACGTCTCCTTTAATCTCTTGATGAACAGAGTATAGCGTTCCACTCTTAGAAGACAGTATGGAGTTAAATGGGATATATCTGTCTCTATCTAGCGCATACAAGTTGCCATTAGCCGCGTCCTTTTCTACCCTCGCGGTGTTGCCAGATTCCTAATAGCATGGTATAAATATTTATTTGCTATAAATTTCAGATTTGAACACATTATCCTATGCAGATTTTTTTTCTCTATCAGGTTATATCCTTTTCAGAGTCATTATACATTTCTATAGGCCCAAATTTCTTCAGAAAACGTTTTTTTCAATAGAAGTCCAATATTTGCTGTTTCTACACTCATCACGCGCTAACTAACAAACTAACTGCTAGAATGCATCTATATTTTTTTCTTAGGTAGAGTAAACCATAGTGCTACTACCTGCCTACTTTGAATTCTCTATGTTTACCCAGTTAAGTGTTATAATTTTTAAAATGAAATATTTTCGGAAAATTTTATATCTGTGCACTGCAAAAGTTACGCAGTGTGAAACTTTTTTTTTATTGAGTTTACATCAGGGAACCAGCGAGAACAAATGTTGAGGAAGGTTGGAGAAAGTTTTTAAAATAAACCAAAAGGCAGTAACCTTTTTCTTTTATCCAGTAAGGCAAACAAAAGGTATTCATCTATTCAGCGCCAGGCCTGACACAGAAGATAGTATAAGGAGCAGCACTAACATTAGTTCGAAAGAAGCCGTGTGTGTAACTGTGAGCTGCTATTGCGTTATTTGTTTAATATTTTTGTAAATATTTGTAGTTATGGAGGGGGAAGCTAGGAAGAGACAATATGTTGGTAAATTAAGAAGTAAGGAACGCCAAATAATTATGAATGTGTTATATTATTTCTGAAGCAAAATGCGTGTAAGGCAGTAAAAGAAACAGCTAAGGCTATCGGGTATTCAGAAGCAGTAGTGTGTATGATTAAAAAGGAACTAATGAAAGGACCTCTAAGAACGCCATCGAAAAAGAAAGCAAAAAGGGCGGGACTACACAAAACGCTAGGTTAACGCAATATGATTGAATAGTGCAAGGTGGAATGCGGCGAATTGTTCATTCTTTACAGTTTGCAAATATTCCACCCATGCTGAATATAATTTTGTCACTATTCAACAGTGATGAGACCGTACCCAATTTCTCAAGGGGCACTCTTAGTCGGTTCTTACATGATTTGGGGTTCGAATATGAAAGAAGGGGTAACAAGTGCATATTAATAGAAAGAGACGATAACGATACCATCAGATGGCGACATAAATATCTAAAAAACATAAAAAGGTTTAGGGACCAGGGGAAATCAATTGTTTATACAGACGAGTCATTTGTAAATTTAAGCCATACAGTAACAAAGGCATGCAGGGATACCAAAGTTAAAAGTGCCCGTCTCGTCAAGCAGCAATTGAAGGACTAAGTACAGGACTCGGCCACCTCGGGGTCGCGCGCGGAGAAAGATTCGCAACTAGTACATGTTGCAACACTGCGCTCCATTTAACGTGTACTGTTTTCTAAGGGTGGAACGCGCTTTAGTACCGTACAAGAGTGTTTTGTTTACACTTGACACGCCACATACAGTTTCACAATCGGGAATCTACTCATAAAAAGGATCTTAACTTACGGACTGATTTTGATGTGCGCAGCGCAGTAAAAATTCCATTTTGGTACTGTCTGTCTACACTTATAGTTTTATGTACATTTTTTCCACACGCGTATATACTAGTAGGGAACATTAGAGCCATTTCGAAAGAACGAAAATGGGTTCTTAACATTGCTTAAAATATAAAATTTAAACGTTTGAACCTTGGTTTTCGCTCGAGTCATGTTTACCTCGATGGACTTCAGACCATTGGAGCATCATTTCCCTCATATCTAGGACGTCAACTGGCAAAAACACGAAGACTTGGGAAGTGCTTTATGCTACACTATATTAATTAGACATCACTCGTATATTTAAACGAGATTAGCAATTTATCTTATCTTTAATATTTCGTTAAACGTTGTGGTTTTCCAGTTGCATAAAAAGCATTGCAAATGAAGGTTTCATAAACAATTCAATAGATACAGTATCTCTAAGAGGTGTTTCAATGAAAATCGTAGTCACAACATTGTGCATTAAAGGCTTGCTTGGATTACGGACTTTTTCTCTAGAAAAGCTTCCCCTAGCACCCGCAAACAGCGTCTGATTCAGTATGAAATTTGTAATTTCCAGTCAAATCTTTTTGAGCGGTGTTGAGTAGTTCAGTTGGACGTTTAAGGACACGGAGATAAGAGTCATAGATAAACCTATGGAAAATTGTCTTGCCTTGTGAGAAACCGATCGTCTATGTAAACAGCACGTATTTCACATTGCCGCATGTCCATGACTTTTTCACGGTTGCAAACTGGAGAAAACCGATTCTCCTTGTCCACCTATGAAGGACGTTTTCCTTTTGAAGAGTTTTCTTCCGAGTGGTGACCTTCCTTTGTTATTTTGTTTTTCTTTGCTGTGGCTTCTTGTTTTTCTTTAATTGTTTATATTCGAAGACGTAGCCGAGTTACTTTTACTGGGCTCCGAAGTGGAAACAGCATTTCCAACTCATTAAAAAAATTGATAGTAACTTTAAAGCAGTAAAAGGCTATCTCAACATTGGGAATTTGCAAGTGCTGAATGAAAGCCTTTTTTCAGGTATGCGAGATGTTTGTTGTTTTGGTCGGAATTTTCCAGTATTTTAAGCTATACACCTGAGAAACGTTTTGTGTGCTATCTTATCGGCCATGCAAAGAGTATAAAAACGTTTATTGCTATGGCTGACTTGAACCCGTCTTCCATTCAGCGTTGAGCTCTCTGATACTGTGCCAGACACTGCTGTAAATGTATGCAAGGTTGCCACAAAGCATTTTCATCGGATGCAAGCTCTGATTGTGTGCATGGTTGAAATCGTAACATATAAACAAAATCTTAAAAATAAAGAAGTTATGTTAAAATGGAATAAACTATTTCATTCAGAATGAAGAGAGTTTGGGAGGCTACTCTTTTTTTTTTGTCACACGCACGCACGCACACGCACGCACACACACACACACACACACACACACACACACACACGAACACACACACACACACACAGTCAGAGAGAGACTTACCTTTTTTCTTCTAAAATACTTTCAATGTCTGGAAGGGTATATTTCCGGTGAAATGTTACACTTTTACTCATTGAATTTGAAAGATAATCATGAAAAAAAGAGGCTTTAATAAGTCGCACTTACATTACCATCTGTAATAAACATTTCAGTGTATTTTCAAGCAGAAATTATAAGTTAACTAATATAAAATATAAACTTATTGCATTGAGATGAGGTATTTGCAAACGGAATTTTATCATTATGGAATCGAACCCAGATTTCCTGATTTAGATGTCACATGAAGTTATCAGATTTTCAATTAGTGAATAAAAATTACATTTTAAAAATTTTAGTCTGCCTTCCTACCGAAGGAAGCATCAGTAATTGAAATACATTTCTTGGAAGGTTTTCCAGTGTGGAAAAGTCGAGAAGCTGACGCTGACATCAGCTGTAGAGTATGTAGAAGTGATCGCTGTAGACCCCAGAATAGGAGTGCATTACCAGATGTACAGACTGTTAAAAGCTTAACCAGATTACAGCAGATGTTGGAAGAAGTCCAGCATCCGTGCCGTATTCAGAGATTTCATGCCCAAGCTGATGGAGGTCGTGTTTGTCACTTGCCCCTGACATTTTATCATCATCCTGTCATGCCAGAACTAATAAGCTTGAGACAAGCTGGAGAGTGGCTGGAACGAAACCCACCCACCCTTCAGTCAGTGATCAATCTGCATCACACGTCCCATAGTATCACACATAGCCAGTCCCTTTAGAGCCACAATAAACGTTAGAACTTACTGAGGAGCAAATTAACTTGCAAGAAAAGCTAACTCTGTCCATGTTATAAATTCTTCTTTTTCCTCCTCCTTTTCTTCTTCCTCTGCTTCCTCATCTTCTTCTCCCTCTCTTCTCCCTCCTCTTCCTCCTCCTCTTCCTCTTCATTCTCTTCCTCCTCTTGCTCCTCTCCGTCCTCTTCCTCTTTCTCCTCTCCCTCTTTCTCCTCTCCCTCTTTCTCCTCTCCCTCTTGCTCCTCTCCCTCTTTCTCCTCTCCCTCTTTCTCCTCTCCCTCTTGCTTCTCTCCCTCTTGCTTCTCTCCCTCTTGCTTCTCTCCCTCTTCCTCCTCTCCCTCTTTCTCCTCTCCCTCTTTCTCCTCTCCCTCTTTCTCCTCTCCCTCTTTCTCCTCTCCCTCTTTCTCCTCTCCCTCTTTCTCCTCTCCCTCTTTCTCCTCTCCCTCTTTCTCCTCTCCCTCTTTCTCCTCTCCCTCTTTCTCCTCTCCCTCTTTCTCCTCTCCCTCTTTCTCCTCTCCCTCTTTCTCCTCTCCCTCTTTCTCCTCTCCCTCTTTCTCCTCTCCCTCTTTCTCCTCTCCCTCTTTCTCCTCTCCCTCTTTCTCCTCTCCCTCTTTCTCCTCTCCCTCTTTCTCCTCTCCCTCTTTCTCATCTCCCTCTTTCTCATCTCCCTCTTTCTCATCTCCCTCTTTCTCATCTCCCTCTTTCTCATCTCCCTCTTTCTCATCTCCCTCTTTCTCCTCCCCTCTTTCTCCTCTTCCTCCTCTCCCTCTTCCTTCTGTCCCTCTTCCTCCTTTCCCTCTTCCTCTTCCTCCTCTCCCTCTTCCTCCTCTCCCTCTTTCTCTCCCTCTTTCTCCTCTCCCTCTTTCTCCTCTGCCTCTTCTTCCTTCTCTTCTTCTCTTCTTCTCCTTTTCTCCTTCTTCTCCTCCTTTTCTTCTTCTTCTCCTCCTCCTCCTCTTCTTCCTCCTCTTCTTCTTCTTCTTCTTCAAGAATTACACCTTTCGGTCCGTTCCGCGCCCTTGAAATTGTTCTCGCCATCGTATATAATTTATTATCTAATATTGAGATCCCCGGCCAATAACATACCTAGAAATAGGCTTGAGCGTCTGCGTGCCATATGTGACAGTTTATCTCAAAACAAAGCCTGAATAAACGCTAATTTTTATTCTTAGTCAGGAGAACTTTTAAGGATATACACCCAAACAATCAACTGGAAATATTCTAGTTTTTTTCCTTTAATGACTTGGTTTGAAATATACACTGATATTCAAATGAATTGCATTTCTGTTTTGTTAACAGTCTCTTTATTCTTATGTAACTTTGTTACTGTGTATAGGAAAGGTTATCACAGAAAGGATTTTGGCATCCTATTGTTAAATGGACTTCAACATAGTAAAGCATAAACATACAGCGAATATTTCAGCAAAGACTAGGAAAATTGCTCGAAAGGAGATCGAAGAGTTCTCATTCCGGATTGGAAACCTGGATTCAAATCGAACTGAATCCTTGGATCCGATCCTCTTTGGAGTGGGATGGAGTCGAGATTTTGTTGCGTGGAAACACCTAAACTAACTAAACCCCGGCGCAACAGCTTATGAAGGGCCAAGGCGTACCGCCCAGCCGCTGCGTCCCCCACCTCTGCCCACTACATGCGTCATTGGTGGGATGCAGTACTGGAGTGGGACGTGGTCAGCCGGCCAGTCATGCGGTCTTCTCGACTTGGGGCCGCTACTTCTCCAACAAGTAGCTCCCCCCGGGACCTAACGAGGCTGAGTGCACCCGTGCCAGACCTCCCAGAGGGGGAAAAATCCCCATTTTGGTACCGGGGATCGAACCCGGGTCCTCCGTTCTAGAGGTAACCGCACTACCAACTGCGCTACGGAGGCGGTCATGGAAACACCTACCCTATTCAAATCGATTTGAATCCACCAAAGATACTAACGTCTACTGTACTCGCCACATGCTACACGCTCGTCATTTTGTTTTCTTGGCGACAGTGGTGTAATAAAACAACAAAGCCACTTTTATTGTTGCTATAATTTCGCAATCTATTCTTCTCAAAAACATTTACTGACCGCAAAACCTACTTAAAATACACAGGAAATGTTTTTACAGGTTCGCCAACATAAACCAGGTGATCAAAATAAAAGCTTGAATTATTTATGCTTGTATCCAAATCTATCTCATTCCGGATTAATTTCAACATGGAAACGCGGATCGTATTGAGGATGGGATTGAATTCCCCATGAAAATAGTGTTAAAAGCTCGACTAGGAACTCCCACTGGGATTGGAATCTGGACTCGCAGTCTAAGAGGCAGCACAGTAGAGTTAAAACCAGGCTTATCGTAACATTATCAGCAGTATCCTTCTTGACACAGTTACTTCCAACATCGACTAAGGAATAGCACTTCCTGGATATCAGTACTGCGAAAAGATTGAATGATATTTATGGTTTTCCACAAACTTGTGATTTCGTGGAGAAAGCATTTCTTTCGCCCTAATTTTCCGCGTTTGTTTACTGTGCTCTGATAAGATTTGTTTGCTGCCAGATTAGATTCGCCACACACATGTACTTTATTCTATTAGATTCGCTTTCCGAAGAAATTGTGGGGTTTCAGCGCATATTGGTTTATTCTTGGTGTCCTTTGCAGCGTCAGATAGAAGTTAATGAGTATCAACAGAAATGCTGAGAAGAATAAATCAAACAGCAGGCAGGCATTAACCTGATTTTCCCACCATGGAGAAACTTGCAATTGCGTGCCACTAGGGAACGTATGTGATTTTGAGAACGGAACAACCACTGGTGGCGGTATCACTGTAAGTAAACCATTAAACCAGATACTGATACTCTCATATTTAATAAATAGTGAAACATGGATAATTCGAACGTTTTTAATTCGAAATCGTCGTTAGTAGGAATATTTTCCTTGATGCCTTCAAGTTTGTATTAAAGCAATGTAAAAAATCTGATGTGTTGCACTCACATGACTTTCTCTACTCTTGTACTAACCATTCTTACAAACTCTTATTCCTACATCTTCTTTCTTGTTAGTTGAGATAAACATTTGTACAAATTATCTTATTGCTTATTTCCTTGTAGGTGCAAGGAGAATGTTAGGATACAGTAGGCTTTGTGCGATAGTCAAATGTTTGAGATTCTGTTCTCTTTGCACACTTAACGTATAAAAAATAAACAACGATGATCCATTTCACGAAAGTTCTGTTTTCCGAAACTCACACACTTAACAAGGAATATCTCCGAAATGGTTCACCCTACAAGAAAATTTATTGAGACATAAATTGTGTATTTTAGCAAATTCTACATTTTTTGTATAGTATGATTTGGTCTATCTCTAACGGTTTACCAGTTATGCAAAGGTCGTCCAGAGTAAATACGACTACAGGGACTATAGCCAGAAAATTCAAGATATGCATTTCATTTGTCATAAAAATATCTCAAACATATGGCATTTTAATCAAAATCGTTAGAGCCATTTTCAAGAAAATAAAAATTTTCGAAAAATGTTCCACGTAAAGGGTAGTTTAGGGTGGGGCTATTTTCTTCAAAATCTTCGTGTCACATCCTTGAAAGACATTAAACTTAAATACCAACTTTGGTTTTTAACCGACTTTTCGTTTTTGAGTTATGCTGTCCACAGACTGACAGACTGACACACAGACACACACACGGATCTTTTTCTAAAAATGCTTTTTTTTTGGATTCAGGGGGCCTCACATGTATTTCCGGTGAAATCTCGACATCGAATTTTTGGGTGGAATACAATACTTCCCCTACTTACCAGTAGAGAAAGTAAAAAAATAACATCTAATTACAAGTTCAATTTTCTTAATTCGAATGAATTTAGTCACAATTTAATGTTAACTAATTAAACTAATTAAACTTTACATGACATTTTACCATGAAATTGTAGCTAAACTATTTGAATTAAGGTAAAAATGCATTACAGCATTTCACACAATGTTTGCGGCTCAGTTATTGAAATAAGCCATTTATACCCGTTCGTCAAGAAGTTAATTGGCACCAAATGCGACACATTTTTTCCGGCGAATCGGCTCTTTATTGGCAATAATTGTATTGAACATGTTCCACCCGGTATATACACTATATTAGTACCTATAGTAAATAACTATGTATTATAGAGTAAGACGAGCCATGTACGTCATAGAGTGAGGTTATGTAAAGTGTAAATCTGTGAGATATTGTAAGGACCGAGGAAAAACACGGAAAACGGAATGGAATATCTCGAAGCATGACTCGCCAGACGTTATCATTACACCGACACAGCATCTCCCGAATCTATCTTCTGTTCAATTCATAGCATCAGAAAAACATTTCCCCTCTCAACAAAATGGTTTCCCTTTTTCGTTGCTTTCGGATGGATGTTACGAAGTCTAGATTTGTGAATGAATGAAGTCGGAAGAAAGGGTAACCACTGCTGGGATCCTATGAATAGCATAGATAGGGTCTATCTCGTAACACAGGATACAAGCCGTCTGATAACACCGGCAAGAGATAGGGTCATTGTACACTCCCAACAAAAAATCTGGTTCCGGGGAAGAAATATAGCTTTTTGTGTTCTTTATCAGCCTTCAGTTGGGTTGTGAAACGTGGGCCCAGACGGGAGAAGTACGGAAACTTGGAAACATTCCTCCTAATGATGTTGAACTTGCAGCCAATCCTCACTTGCTTTATTTTATATCAAAATAACATAAGTAAATAAGTATGCTATCACTACACATAATTTTTCACATTATGCAAATATAAGAACTTTCTCTGCTACGTATGTAAATAGGGCAAGTATTGTATTCCAGCCAGAAGTTCCAAGTCGAGATTTCGCTGTATGTTTTGAGGTCCCCTGAATTAAAAAAGAGCATCTTTAGAAAAAGGACCGTGCGCCTTTATGTGTGTGAGTGTGTGTCTATGAACAGCATAGCTCATGAACGAAAGGTCGGTTAAAAGCCAAAGTGGGTATTTAAGATTATATCTTTCAAACATGCGACCGAAAATTTTGAAGAAAATTCCTCTACCCTTACATGGAAAATTGTCGAAAATTTTGATTTTCTCAAAAATGGCTCTAATGATTTGGATTAAAAACTCGTACCATACGTTTAAGACATTTTTATGGCAAATATGTATTTTGAATTTTCTGACTATAGCCTATGTAGTCCTGTTTACTCTAGATGACTTTTACATAAGTAGTAAACCGTGAGAGATAGACCAAATCTTACTATAAAAAGATGTAGATCTCGTTAAAACATAATTTGTCAAATGATCTTTTTTGTGAAGTGAACCAATTCTGAGATATTTATTGTTATTTGTCAGAATTTTCCAATACTAATAGACGTTCTCAAATGGTAATTATTTTTTTACCTCTTGGTCATACAAAGAGAATGGAAATCATTAGCGACCACTCCATCACTTAAACCCTATGATCCCCATACACCTACAAGAAAAGAAAACAACAGTCAGAAGAAGTTCGACGAATGCCATTGCATCATCTGAATTCGTGCCTTATCTTCTGTATTTACACATTTGGTGAATCCAAACGAAAACTATAACGACCATTTCCGAAAAGTTTAATGTCAGTATTATTGGATAACTTGTACTTTTTAATGATTCCACGTTCTTGCTGTATTAAGTTTTTGTCTTTATGGTCAATAGCAATGAAAAACATTTCTGGTACTATTTATAGGCAATTTAGGATGCACATTTCATGATGCGCAGATCTGAAACATTGCTATTTTAATGAAAACGTAAATACGATGAACGAGAAAAGAATAATGAGAAAATGTTTACATACGAAGGCCCTTGTGGCATAAAGGATTTTGTTGAATTGTTCACTTGGTATTCTTAACATAGTCTAACTTGGACTATTTTTCATAAAATTTATTTCTTGGCTTCAGAGGACCTTAAAACGCCTGTTTCGTATAATAGGTACATTTTTTGCTTTATTGTTGTAGGTACTTCCTCAAATTGCCTTAAGTAATGTGTGATGAAAGAACATTTTTAGTCGATATGGTGCCAGCTCCGTTGACTTACACCCTGACTTGGGTTTTTCGTGGTTTCCCCATGTCACTTAGGCGAATGCTGTGGTGCATACTTTCATACCACGGTTTCCTTTCCGCAATCTCCTCTTCGTTTCATTTCTTTCTCGTCTTTCAGGTGTGGTACTAATATTATGGTGCATGGCAGTATCGGACAGATGACGCAGATTCATGCGTAATGTGGACACTGGAGGACAATCGCCAAATCGCTTGGTCACCCTCTCTGGCGGCTCCAGCAGTGTTAGGAAATATTAGGGACTTCCGCACTACTCTGTGGCCTGTCTGCCTGTTGTTTTCGTGGTTCCTCCCATACCCTTCCTCCTGGGGGGTGTTGGCCACCATAGATCTGCGTGGATCGCAGTGTGCGAGGCATCCCCCATCGTTGTCTGCTCTTTACCCTTTTACCTTTATTCCCTATTATTCCCAGAGTCTGGAACTGTGAATGTGTTACATATTAGTGCAAAACCCAAAGGCAAAACCACTGTGCACAAGTTAACGCCATTGCCTATAAGTAATATACATGCTCCAAAGCTAAAAGGCCGCCGATATGACCATTAAAGTTAAAGCCGGGGTATAAATGCAACCATAAAATGTATTTATTTGGTAAAGCGCTAAGTAAAAATTTTTTTACTGAAATTTGGCCCGGCTATTTGTTCAATACATAAGTAAAATAAATAAAATTCTGCAAATTTAATAAATGAATATTGTTCCCTACAGTTAAATTGTCTTCTCTTCACACATAAATATTATCTTGCTTTGTTCTTCAATAATTTTGTTTAAAACCGATTCTGTGTGTTTTTGAGAAGATTTGTGGTTAATAAACAGTTCCCAAAAAGTTTTAGTTCTTTTACAGACGAACATTATTGGAATAGACCTGCATGTTTTCCCATAGATTGTGGCTATTTGGAAGTATAGCACATCGTTTATAACTTTTCTTTTCCCCCCATTTTTTAAAAGTGGATTTAGCTATTGAAAACTTACATGTTCTAAAAATAGTTAGATGACGCAGGCTGCGAAAGTTTGCAAGCAAAAATACCACAGGTCCCATGAACTTGAGTGATAACGACAAACCGTCGTAAATTATCGTGGTATTCCACAAACCGAGATATTAAAACACACGAAAACCACAGCTTCCTGAATGCATATTTAGCTATATTTAGAAGCTAGTTCATCCAGGACATTAGATTTACTGTGAACAGGACGAAATTAGTAATGACATGAGGCTTCTAACCCAGTTTAATCCCTACTAAGCCTAACCAGCTATATATTTTTTTTTAAGTTTCTGCAATACGTATAGTAAGTAGGGGAAGTATTGTATTACATCCAAAATTTCGATGTCGAAATTTCATTGTAATTTGTTTTGAGACCCCCTGAATCCAAAAAACGCAGTGTGTGTGTGTGTGTGTGTGTGTGTGTGTGTGTGTGTGTGTGTGTGTGTGTGTGTGTGTGTGTGTGTGTGTGTGTGTGTGTCTGCACAGCATAATTCAAAAACAAAAAGTCGGTTAAAAACCAAAGTTGGTATTTAGGTCCAATGTCTTTCAAGGATGCGACACGAATACTTTGAAGAAAATTCCTCCACCCTAAACTATCCTTGAACATTTTTCGAAAATTTTGATTTTCTCAAAAATGACTAACGATTTTTATTAAATGCCGTATGTTTAAGATATTTTTATGCCAAATGAAATGCATATTTTGAATTTTCTGCCTATAGCCATGATGAAGAGGTGTGGCAGGAATGCAATCGAGTATTTAACCTCTTCACTTACCCCATCATCAAATGCAGGTCACCTCTTTTTCCGGTTGTTTACTGATACACATGTCTACAAACAAGGTAAGTTTCGAGGCGTGCAATGGCGGAACTGAATAGGAACATATATATTGGTTTTGTGAATACGTTACGTGCATTTTCTTTTGGCATAGCAAACAAACACCTTTATTTTTACTAGGAACACGGAAGTACTTGTTCCCATTCGGCTTGTGCGATATGATTGCACCACTGCCACAATCTGAGGGACTGACCGGTTCTCTGAGGTAGTTAAATAGCAGCGGGGGCGTGGCCTATAGCTAATAGTGTGGGCTGAGTGGACGGGGTTAAATTTACAATGTAGAGGAAATGACACAATTTGTCAGTTCTCCCTGCCCAGACTCTAGAGGACAGCCAGTAATCCTAGCAGAAGAAAACGTCCAACCCATCTGCCGGGAATCGAACCTGGGACTTCTTACATGCCAACGATCAGATTTTCGTTTTCTCCCCCCCCCCCCCCCCCTCCAGCTCTGTGCTAAACTTGGTTTGTTTCCCTTTAATATCTTGGTCACATGCGGGGCTTAGACATGAGAAACAACTCATGGGCTCTAGGTTTTGCTAAGGTTGGAGTTTTATTGATTTTTTAAAATTAAACACGCACTCGTTCCCCCGTCCCTGCAGGGAATCGAACATGTGACCTCTTGGTTGAAAGACCAGGACTCTCATCACTCGACTGTAGAGGCAGTTGTGCCTTATTTACATTTGCCGAAGAGCTTGCCCAAAAATTGATACTCTATTTGCTTTCTTTGAATACAGGGTTAACAACTGCACAACTGAAGGAACTGCCTAAGTAAAAACCTGATGTGTTGCACTCACATGACTTTCTCTACTCTTGTAGTAACCATTCTTACAAACTCTTATTCCTATATCTTCTTCGTGTTAGTTAAGATAAACATTTGTACAAATTATCTTATTGCTTATTTCCTTGTAGGTGCAAGGGGAATATTAGAATACAGTAGGCTTTGTGCGATAGTCAAATCTTTCAAAGCTTTGAGATTCCGTTCTCTTTGTACACGTAACATATAAAAAATGAACGTTGTTCCATTTCACCAAAGTTCTAAGTTTTCCGAAACTCACACACATAACAAGGAATATCTCCGAAATGGTTCACCCTACAGAAAATTTATTGAGACATAAATTGTGCATTTTAGCAAGATCTATGTTTTTTGTATAGTATGATTTGGTCTATCTCTAACGGTTTACTAGTTATGCAAAAGTCGTCCAGAGTAAATACGACTACAGGGGTTATAGCCAGAAAATTCAAGATATACATTTCATTTGTCATAAAAATATCTCAAACATATGCCATTTTAATCAAAATCGTTAGAGCCATTTTCAGGCAAATCAAAATTTTCCATATAAAGGGTAGTTTAGGGTGGGGCTATTTTCTTCAAAATCTTCGTGTCGCATCCTTGAAAGATATTAAACTTAAATACTAACTTTGGTTTTTAACCGACTTTTCGTTTTTGAGTTATGCTGTCCACTGACTGGCTGACAGACAGACACACACACACACACACACACACACACACACACACGGACCTTTTTCTAAAAATGCTCTTTTTTTTTTTTTTTTTTTTTTTTTTTTTTTTTTTTTTATTATTCAGGGGATCTGAAAACATATTTCCGGTGAAATCTCGACATCGAATTTTTGGGTGAAGTACAATACTTGCCCCTATTTACCAGTAGAGAAAGTAAAAACTGGCTGTAGACAAAACTAGTTTAGTCTTACGGGCTCTCGTAAAGGGTGAGGCATGACTACTCACCAATGAGCTGCGGACAGTTGCAATACGAGCTTAGAGGCATGTCACTGTAATGAGAACAGCATAAAGGGGGAAGTGGGGAGGGTAGATACACTTGGTCTCATGGAAAAGCCACGTTTTAATTAGATTTAGATTTATTTCCAAATTCGTAATGCCTAATATGAAAAGTTTTGCAAATGTTGCTTGAAGTAAGGAGAATTTCAGTTAAACCATTCCGTGTTATAAGAAAAGCTTTAACTTCGTTCTTAGAATTATAAAAACGTAAAGTTTTACAGTAAACATAGTGCAATAATGATTGAAAAATATAAAAAACTTCATCCTACAAATCCTCCTATATTTCTAATGGAATTAAATTCGTATCAGAATACCTGGAGACGTGTTAG
The DNA here is from genome assembly GCA_030765045.1 of Tenodera sinensis. NCBI lineage: Eukaryota > Metazoa > Arthropoda > Insecta > Mantodea > Mantidae > Tenodera > Tenodera sinensis. Next base: position 18,970,815 of record CM060963.1, read on the forward strand.
TCGGTTACATTAAGTTATTATATAGTTTCTGTTTTCCAATGAAAGGGTTTCTTCTAATACCTATGCAATAAATCGCCTTTCTTGGCTGGCATTAAAAATTAATTACATTTCTGTAAATTTGCACAGTTTCTTAAGTTTGTCGAACTGTTACTAGCTTGCCATAGACCAATATTCGGGCCACAGTCCGGCACGGTGTGATACAAGCAACAGTGGTAGCTTAATGAGTAACGATTTAGTGAGTCATCAGAGGTAATCAATACTTCCCTTTTATGTTATTGGTTATATGTCCAGCCAGTAGCATTAACAGTGCGGTCATTGGAGAGGGGTAAAGAGAGGGAAGCTACGAAGACCTTGTATTTTAATAATTTGGCTTACTGTACGACCCGCCGCCGGGGAGTTTCAATCTATAGCTGTTAAAAGACCCTGCTGTCTGGTGTGTCCCTCCTCAGTTCCGACCATCCTTACTGTCATCTCACCTAGCTCCTATCTTCCGGATAGGCACACAGATATTGGATAGGTTGAGGTGCTGAGTCCCCCTCCGCACTTTGTCATTGAGTCATATCTGTGGGTTTCGCCTTTGGGAAACTGCTCATCTGATAATGTTCACGTGTTGTCTGTTTGTGTTTATCTATGGGTTGTCTTGTTAAGTTCTCACACTCAGTTACATACTCCCAGACTCTAGAGGACAGCCAGTAATCCTAGCAGAAGAAAACGTCCAACCCATCTGCCGGGAATCGAACCTGGGACTTCTTACATGCCAACGATCAGACCAGAGGCTGCCTTCGTTATGTATTGACAGTATGTCAATAATATTAAGAACCGCTTGTGTTATGACACAGAGAAAGGCACACTACACATATTCCAAAAGTTTCAGTGAACTTAACTAAGAGTTACATCATAATTAAAACTAATGTTCATATGAGAGATGTGAGCTTATATTCCACATCCCTTAAACTTTGCATGCCATTTAAAAAGAAGTTTTGGAATCTTTTAAAGAGCCATCCAAGACGGCATATTTGAGAAATATAAATTGCAAACCTATCAGTACATTTTCGAACTTTATTTCTACACTAAGCAAACCATTTCCATACTATGCAAAAATATTAATGCTTTTTTCTATCCTGGAAAAGTTTAGTGTAAAAAAGAGTGTTTGTTGTAGATATGCTTCGAACTTATCCGGTTTTAAATAATTCTGAAGGTTGCTTAAACGGTGCTGTAAGATTATTAATTTATAAGGCTTTAAACTTTTTTTTACATAAAAAAACATAAATAAAATATAACGCTGTTTTTGGAAGATTAAATGAAAGGTTTCAGTGGGCCTGTATTACGACCTCCGGTTAAGGTTTCGGTTAACAGTTAACTTGAAGTTACACCCGTATGTCAGTATTACGATCTCCGGTTAAGGTTTCGGTTAACAGTTAACTTGAAGTTACACCCGTATGTCAGTATTACGACCTTCGGTTAAGGGCTAACTGAGAGTTATTTCTGGAGGTACACTAACCGCAACCTCAAGTAGGGGTTAGTGCGTTAACTTGGAGTTTACTCGTGTTTTACACACAAAAATGGCGTACCTCCTATCACAGTTGTATGTCCACAGCGACTCTGAAGATGAAATGCTGGCTCAGTATTTATTTAATACAAGAGCGAAGAGATTCAGAATGCGCAAAGATAATTTCGAGGAGTGAACATCAAAGAGTTCCAACAAAGATACAGGTTATCAAAAGCTTCGACATCCGGAAGTTTAGCGGAAATAAGGCATGGAATATAAACTTACGACAGAATGGCAGTTTTCAGCACATATATATCATTATATCAGCATATTTGTATATTCCTGACATTCTTAAAATGAAATAAATTAAACCAACATAAATTGTAGGTATATCTTGATGGGCATTAGGTTATGGAAATATAATTCTAGAGCCCCATAAGTGTAGTGGATTGATACAAACAATACGATGTTTTGTGCGATTTTCATTACATCGGCACCACGTTTTAACGAACGCAAATGTAATAAACGGAGCATGGCAAATTACACATTTTGCGAACAGAAAATACACGGAAAACTATACAATATGTAGGTACACAAGTTCAAAAACACGCGGAACAAGATCATTATCTTTAACTAACGTTGCATGTTATTCATTGTGGGCAGAACGATTACATTTTAAGTAGTAAACGTTGCATTTTATTCATTGTGAACACAACGATTTTGCGCTTCTTCAAAGCACTTCAAGGCTCTGAATGAATAGTGAATAAAACAGAAGCTATTTTTAGGTTATGTAATGTGTGCAAATCTTCAAACCATCCCACACATCTGTGATGTGCTTTACCCACGAGATAGCGTTGCAAACACAGCGAAAGCCTTGTGGAAAATGTTACCAACTGCTCTCAGGGCATCATAATCTTCAGGATAACAAACCTACAGTTAAATTGAGTTCGTAATACGAGGCACCGAGCCTAACCATCAGTTAGTGATAACTGAGAGGTAACAAACCGTGGCTAGTGACCGGAGATTGTAATACAGGCCCAGTGAAGCATTTCCTCAAAATTGTATGTAACACACCAAATATCCACTAAAATGACGGATTTGTCCAGGTTTCTCATCTAACTCAGAATAGGATGAATTCATCTTTTAGGAGCCAGAAGTACTTGTACTGTTCAGTGTTTGATCACAATTCTCAGCTAGAGAGATCAGATGAATCTCATCAATGGTGACATCGTGATAAGCGACTGAATTTATCTTCTAAAGGCAATTCAGAAGACGCTTTCCAACTTCCAAATATTGGTCTATGGAGAAAGGACAGACATTTGTATCTTCCTTGCGTTGACGTACAACATCCGCTTCATTCCGTCCCTGACTGGGGTTTCAATTGTTTCCGGTTGTACACTAGGGTGACAAATTAACAGTTTGTTTGCAGCCTCGCTACTTTCCATTTGAGACAAGCTTCGGTTGTTTTTAAACACCTTTCTGGTCTACAGATAATACCTGAAATATACAAAGTCAATCAAGGTCTCGAGTAGTAGATTTCACTTTCCGGAAGCGTAATGAGAAGATTGTTATCGAGCATTTCTACAACAATATTCTGCATTGTTGCAGTTCTTGTGTGGATATTTAGTAGCTTTGATGATATTGGTACTCTGGACTACATACCAGCATGCCCTTGCGCCTTAAATTTGTTTACGTTTGAATTGGCGAATTAATTTTGGTAAAATATTTATACAATTTTCTAAATACCTTCGGGATAACAAATTTTCCCATCTCTATGCCATACCCGTGGAATGTGGAGGAACTGTTGTATTTCATCCAAAATGTTGAGATGGAGATTTCACCAGAAATACATGTTTTGAAGTCTCCTGGACCCCGGACCTCCAAAAGTAGCATTTTTAGGAAAAGGCCCAGCCTAAGTGTCAGTACGTGATCAGAATAGGGCTTAGGGCTTTAGCAGTGTAAGAGAATTTCAATACTGCTAAACTGTGCACAACAAACAGCACAAAGAGAAACAAACAAAGCAGTTCCATTAGTTTATTTAGTAAGTTGATATTTTTGTTATTTTGCATTATAACGTTATAACGTAAGATAGTTAAATCTCAGTTATTTTGATTTTCTCCAGATAAATAAAAACCTAATAAGATTACTGTTGATGATATTTAACAATACTTTTCCTAGGAACTAAAATAACACAAAAGCCACATTTTTGTGATTTAAAGTATTATGCTATGGAACCTTTGGAATAGGGCGGTAAACATCATTTAAGAAACTTATGTTATAAACGAATTCTAGGGACGTTAATGTCAATACATAAAATTCACCCATCTTATTTAGTTACCTGTAGTACCTGGCCTATTGTGGCAGATTTTAAAATTGTAGCAGCAGTATTACAATTCATTACCTTTTCATATTAATTTAAAGAAAAATTAATATTTTAGGAATACTAATATGAAAAGAATTTTAAATTCTTAATCTATATATAAAAATCAATTGCCGTGCGTTAGTCTCGCAAAAACTCGAAAATGCCTCGACTGATTTGAATAATAATTTATTTTTTGTTCTCTTCACGCCAGTACTGCAATGGTTACTCTCGTTTATTTTATGAAACACAATCACATTTCTTTCTCTACTCCCTCTTCTTACATTCACACAGCTTTTTCCCACTTTTCTTCCCGTGGTATTTGCGGTTGTTGCTTTTGCGTTGTGTTTTCTCGGTGTTTTTATTTATTTTGTATATTTTGGGTTCTGTATAGTATCCAACGTAAGTCTAAAAGTTGTAGGCATAAAATCATCAAACCACGGAAATGCCGGGTATTTCTGCTAGTTGTTTGTATAAGAGAAAATCAAGGCTGAATTTTAAGGGACACTGGGAGTGAAATTTTGGTCAAAATTGTCAAAAAAGTCGAAAATTGTTTTTTTATCTTAAAATGTTGCTGGAACACCTGTGCATTTGGATCAGCTAACATTTTTCATATCCCCCACTCCATGTGGTCATTACGGCCCTTTCAAATAGTGCTCTTCCCTTAACGTACACAGGATGCTCCTATATAAAAGCCTGTTTTTCTCAAAACTACATTTCTGCACATTCCAAAAGAAGATCGCGCCTGAGTTTTGCTTCAAATTCAATGAAAACTTCCAAAAGTATTCATAAATAGCAGCTAAACAAAACTATGCTTCAATATTAATGTTATCATTAACATGAATTCCAAAAACATTTTTTTTTGTATGGAAAAAATCAATAATTTTTAAGATTAAATTTTCTTTGCTTTTAAAAGAATATATACAGCATAATCAGCAAACGTATTTGAAATATCTCTTCATACAATTGTTATCCATGTTTTAGAGTACCAGTTCTGCCAATATAAATGAATTTTGAAAAGTCAATCGACGCGAGCTCTATTTTGAAAATGTGCCTATTAAATTCATAAAATAATTTATATATCCTAAACGAATTATCCAATTTTAATGAAATTTTGTGTGCCCCCTATTCTCATTTAAATACAAACACAGTAAAAATTTCAGAAAAATCTATCAAGAAATATGGAACTTTCAAATTTCACTCCCAGTGTCCCTTAAGGCAAAGTGATTGAAAACTGAAAATAGCATTTTCAACGGTGCATTCCTTGTTCAAACCGTAAACTAAGAAACAGTCGAGTAGTTGCTCTTTGACACCGTTCCAAGACAGTATTATGAAAGTTGAGAGCCAGAACCCGCATCATTCACTGCATCGGATCTAAGTTTGATATTTCGCATAAGATAAGGATAAAAATAAAACGACTAGTTTAGTTGACCTGAAACACCCACACATTGTGCTGCAAGGACCCAGAGGAGAATAGAATGTGGGTCAGCGAGTTGAACGGCAAGGACAAGTTAGGTGCCAAAGCAGATACGTTCATCATTATGCAAGTTAGTGGTGAATTTCCAGAAAGCGCGGACGCGGACGTCACCCACCTTGGCTGCTCAGTGCATGACTTCATCAGAACGTGATTCAGTGCAGACATAAGGTGCGGAAGTGGAACGACCAGGCGCGGTAAACAAAAAGAAAACAAACTGCCTAACTGTTCCCATCTCTAAAATTAGCGATGTCGCTAAAACATTAGCACATTTTAATTTAAACTGAAACTCATTGCTAAGTCATGCATACGTAGAACCTGCTGTTCGATAGCTTAGGATTTCACATTAATTTTATGTATTCAAAAAGGTTTTCGCCTAGTGCCTGTACATGGGCTTCGGCTTATCAGTTTTCATAGGTATACAATAATTATCGATATTTTTACTTTACTACTAGCATGGGCAAAATCGGCTCAAAAGGGTCACTTCTGAAACGCGTCCGTGCCTCACTTCACCGGCCACCCCTCCCCTTCATTTCTGTTCAGCTCCCGACACGCCTCATGGGTGACAGTTGAAAGTGGCATCTTGTGTATTCAGATGCGTTATGCTGTATGTTTTCAAGGTTAATTCAATATCAAGGATTCCTCAGGATAATTTATCTCGATAATATTAATCATCAGTACCGCGGGTACAAGTGTGAGTATTAGCAACAATTTGCATCTTGCTTTTACTCAATATTTAAATCACAATCGAACCACAAAACATGGCCACCTATAACATCTGTGGCCTGCCGACGACGACGACGCTATCTGGCAGGCTGAGATCAGCCCGAGGTGTGTCATACGTGTACCTGCCCTTTTAGGGCTTAACCACTTTATGACGGGATGTAGGATTTTGCAGGGTGGCGGGTGAAGTTTGAGGTAGTAGGTTTAAGGAGGCAGCAAGATTTTGCTCCTCAGCGGCTGCTTAATCAGTGTGCAACTTCCGTTGGGCACTGCTGGTGTAAAGGTCCAAATATGGAGGTTTATTTAATTTTGAATTTAGAATCCAAGCTTATCTTGGAGGACTGTGATGTATTCAGCTTTCGCTGTTGAAGGGAAGTCTCCTTCGTTACCGGGGATGCCCGCAAGCCATGCGGGGAACCCGGTGTCCCACACGCGTGCGTTCAGTGGGGTTGTAGTCCCCAAGAGACCTAATCAGGGCACTCCTATGTTGAGGAATTTGGTCGTAAAATTTTGTTGCCCGGCGCCTAATTTCGTCCTCCACATACGGAAGAGACGAGGCTTCGTGCAGTAGTCTCGAAGGGAATCCGCGGCATACAGAATAGATTATCCGAAGTCCTCTATTCTGTATACGCTGCAGACGCAGGAGATGAGAATCTGCGGCCATGCCCCAGATTTCGCAGGCGTATAGGAGGAGTGGGATTATGAGTGCCCGAAAAAGGCGTAGCTTTAGGGGAATTGGCATCCCCGACCGCAGCATGGGGTACAGAGAGGCAGTTGCCCCGCCGGCCCGCGCCGACAAGTCGTTGATGTGTTCCCGAAAAGTAAGGCCCTTATCGAGCTTCACTCCCAGGTAGGAGATAGAGTTTACCCATTCAATCCTTCTTCGCAGATAGGTGAATGTGGGAGATTGGCGGGGAATCGGCGCTTAGTAAAAAGTATGGCGCGGCTTTTCTCCGGGTTAATGGACAATCGCCAACGCCTGCACCATTCTTGGATAAGGCGGAGGTGTCGCTGTATTGGGAGGAAGGTTCTGTTAGGATGTTTGTTTGTTGTGTAGAGCAACACGTCGTCAGCATATTGAGCTATGTTGACGTTCGGCTCTGTAGGTAGGTCGGCCATGTAGACGCTGAAGAGCGTGGGTGATAAAACAGAACCTTCGGGGACTCCGCCTCGGATTGGCCTGCGTGTGGATTTATTCCCCGCCACTGAGACCACAAAGGATCTGTGTCTAAGGTAGGAATGTAATAGGTGTATAAGGCGTGTGGGTAGCTCCAGTTGGATGAGCTTTCGGAGGAGACCGGCATGCCAGGTCGTAGAGAAGGCCTTCTCAACGTCCAGAGATACCGCGGCGGTATAGGCCTTGTCCTGGTATCCCAGGGCGGCAGCCTCCACCACCTGCAGCAGCTGTTGGGGCGTTGAGTGGCCAGGCCGGAACCCAAACTGATGGGGTGGGATGGCTTGAATGTCCCCTAAGATAGGGGACAAGCGGGCTAGTATTAGTCTCTCGAATACCTTCGAGAGTACGGGTAGGAGGCTAATGGATCGGTAGTTGGCGGGATGGACCGGGTCTTTCCCTGGCTTCAATATGCAAATCACCCGGGCCTCTCTCCACTCACGTGGGAAGTGGCTGAGGGCGAGGCACATATTGAAGACCTTAGTCAGGTAGAGCACGGCCTTGAAGGGAAGGTGGCGGAGCATGACAGGTGTTATCCCGTCAGGCCCCGCGGCCTTTTTGCGGTCGAGACGTTGGAGTACGCCCTGGACTTCACTGGGTTTGACGATAGGAAGCCGATCCGCGTCAAGAGGGCGTCGAAGGTATCGACGTACCTCCCCACGAACACGGTCGGAGAAGTCTAGGTCCTGCGGGTTATCTCTCGGCCGCATGGTCCTCTCCAGGTATTCAGCAAACGCATTTGCTTTGGCTTGGGGTTCATAGGCCAGGCCTTGGGTGCCATGGATTGGGGAGGTGTGTGATCCACCTCGGTTTCTCAGTCGTTTGGCAATCCGCCACACGTTGCCGTCACCTAGGTTCAAACGAGACATCGTGTCCTCCCACGCGCGCACTCTGTGCTCGCGCAGTTGGAGACGCACCTCGTGGCGTAGACGCCTTAGAAGCGCTAGGTTATGGCGTGTGCGGTGCCTCTGACAGAGTCTGCGAGCCGCCCAGGAGCGGCGAATGAGTAGAAGGAGCTCTAGGGGTAGGACGTCTGGGTGGAGAGGAGCTGGGGTGTGGACGGTGAGGTTGTGGACTGTTCGCTTCACCACAGAAGTGAAGGAAGAGACCGCCGCCTCAAGGGTTGGGATGTCGGTGATGTTGGGGTTGGGAGGGATGGAGCCATTTAGGCAACTCTTGACACAGTCCCAGTCGACGTTTCGGTGTTGATATGGGACCTCTTGGCTGGCAACCCGGGTGTTGGCAGTAGCCAACACTGGATTATGATCGGAATGAAGTGCGTTGATGGATGTGAGTGACACGTGATATGGGAAATGTTTGATGACCGCGAAGTCTATGACGGATGGCCGTCCTGGACCTCGCGGATAGCGGGTTGAAAACAATTGCCGCGCAATCAACGAAGTTTCAATTATTCAAGGCTGCCAACAGAGCAGTCTTAGCCCAACTTAGCGTTTGAACCTAACCCAAAGAAAACCATGGCGTCTAGTACCCAGCATAGTTATGCATCTGTTATGCTAACTCATCCGAAAAAGAACAAGCGCTAGTCATTGAAATTCACGATAGACTTCCAGTTAAAGCAATGGCAATAAGTAAGCTAACCGATGCAAGCAACATTCGATATATATCACGCATTTGCAATTTCAGAACATGTGTATCTCTCAAGTGCTAAATTGTCCGAAGATTCCACATCAAAACACACTATCTTGCGAACTAAGACCGCTAATAACACCGAATAAGAGAGTTGTACTCTCAAACGTGTGCCCTATCATACCTAATGTTACAATACTTAAGGCATTAAATGAATGTGGAGTCAAGCAGTGTCCAGTATTACCTATATAAGAGCAGGAATCAGCGAACCTGGGTTTTCCCATATCTTAAGTTTTAGAAAACAAATGTATGTCTCCCCATTTTACCTTGCCAAGTTACTTCCTAGTTTTAACATAAACTACGACGGTACAAACTATTGGATTTACGCCACTTCCGACACACCCACCTGCTTTTTATGCAAACAAGAAGCGCACCTTGCTAAATACTGCAAGCATGATTTTGATACTATCACGCAGATGGAACGAAGCCACCACTGCTCTTGTATCAAAACAACCTTCGTCACTCGGCGAGAGAATGTGGGGTGGGTAAGGCACGTTCAATCGCTACCTCACCTCTCGTGTCCGTGCCTGCTCTACTGCGTGTATTAATTGTATTCCTCCCAAAAATTCGATGTCGAGATTTCACGGCCAATGTATGTTTTGAGGCCACTTGAATCTAAAAAATGCAGTTAAAGGTCCGCGTGTGTCTGTTAAGAGCATAATTCAAAAACGAGAAGTCGGTTAAAAACCAAACTTGGTATTTAAGTTTAATATATTTCAAGGATGCGACACAAAGATTTTGAGGAAAATTCCTCCACCCTAAACTACCCTTTACATGGAAAATGTTTCGAAAATTTTGATTTTCTCCGAAATGGCTCTTAATTTTATTTAAAATGTCATATGTTTAAGATTTGTATGGCAAATTAAATGTATATTTTGAATTTTCTGGCCATACGCCATGTAGTCATGTGTACTGTTGATGAATTCTTCTAACTGGTAAACGTAAGAGATAGACCAAGTCTAACTATACAAAAAATGTATATCTAGTTAAAAGACATTATGTCTAAATGGAATTTTTGTGAAGTGAACTATTTCGGAGATATTCCTCGTTATTTATGAGAGTTTTGTAATACTTGAAACTCGTCTCGAATGAAAGGTCGTTATTCCCTTTTTAATCTCTTGTCCATGTAAAGAGAACCGAATTTCAAAGCCTTCATATAACGACCAGCTTTAATTTCTGCAAACGTTTATCTCGACTAACATGAAGAAGATACAGGAATACGTTTGTAAGAATATCATGTGAGTGCAAGACATCAGAACTTTTTTCTGTCTTACATTTCGTGTAAAGATAAAAGTTTGCAGTAATAGTTTAATTTCATATTTTGTTAAGTACAGATCCAGCAAGAAGTAAATTACGCCAGATTACTGATCGTCTGTAACGGCATTAATTAGGGCGTGCCTTCAGATATCAGCTGGCGCTTCCTTCACCCTTGCGGGAAAGAGATAACCTGTTTTTGTTGTAGTGTTTAACGCCCGCTTTTACTACTACGGCACCGCAGGCGGTGACACTGATGATACATGGAATGAAGATGGAGCACCGGTGGAATGAGATGGCGGGGGAAACCGGAGAACCCGGAGAAAACCCGCCCTGACGCCGCTTCGTCCACCACGAGTACCACATGCGGGTCCCTGGGATCGAACCCGGGCCGCCTAGGTGATAACCTGTTGTAAGAATATGTGATTACATGCTTCTTTGTATTCCCCTTTCCTAGTTATGGAAGTGGCTATTCCTCACTCGCGATTAGCCACTGAATTGACAAAACTAGCATAGATACCTAGTCTTGATTCGATAAATAACAAAGGCAGATGGTTGCGTATATATGTATGAGTAAAATATACGACTTTTATAGTGTCTATAGTTGCCTATATAGTTTCATCGGTTGTGCCTTTTCGTAGTTTTATAGTCTATTACAGCCTTCTTTACTTTCTCTAGTACGTATAGCAAAGTAGAGGAAGTATTGTATGCCACCGAAATTTCACCAGAAATATGTTTTGAAGCATTTTAAGAAAGAAGTCCGCGCGTGTGTTTGGGGGTGGGGGATAACATAACTCAAAAACGAAAGTTGGTATTTTAGTTTAATGTCGTTCAGGGATGCGACACGAAGATTTTGAAGATAATTGCTTCACGCTAAACTACCCTTTAGACGGAAAATTTTTCGAAAATTTTTATTTTCTCGAAAATGGCTCTAACGATTTTGATTAAAATGCCATACGTTTGAACTATTTTTATGACAAATGAAATGTATATTTTGAATTTTCTAGCTATAACCCCTGTAGTCGTATTTACGCTGGATGACTTTTGCATAACTGGTAAACCATAAGAGATGCACCAAATCTTACTATACAAAAATGTAAGTCTTGCTAAAATACACAAATTATGTTCAAGTAATTTTTTTTTAGAGGAAACCATTTCAAAGATATGTCTTGTTATTCGTGCGAGTTTTGGAGAACCTATACTTTTGTCAAATGGAACATCGTTATTCATTTTTTATGTTAACTGTGTAAACAGAACGGAATCTCAAAGCTTGAAAAGATTTGACTATCGCTCAAGGTCTACTGTATTCTAATATTTCCCTTGTACCTATTGAAAAATTAGCAATAACATAATGCCTGCATATGCTTGTCTCTAGTAACGCAAAGAAGATACAGGAATAGGAGTTTGTAGAATGGTTAGTGCAACAGCAGAGAAAGCCATGTGAGGGCAATATATCAAATTTTTATAATGAGGGTTTTTATCGAGTAATGTTAACCATAGTACTGCAAATTAATATTTCTGAACAAATGAGCTGTTGTTGACAATATGCCAGAGGAAGTTTGCAATACCGCCATTCCATGACGTCAGCAGTTCCCTTCTTTCGCATAATAATAAAATAGTGATTGCTTAGTGCAATAAAGCGCACAGTAAATGGTCAACTACAAAAACCCATTGGTTTACGACTGGGAAATTCATCATTTTAGCGTTAAGTCATCTGTTTATGCGATGACTTTAATTTTTCTATTATTTAACATCCGGGCGAAAAGAGAGCATTGTCTGAAAAACGTTGGACAATTCATTGAAAACTCGACAGTGGCCTCGTAGCTCAGTGGGTAGAGCACTAGCCTACTGTGCGAAGGGTACCGGTTCTATTCCCGTCTGGAGAGTGAGGATTATTTCTCGTTTTTCAGAGTCTGGAAGGGTGTGAGCGCGCTTGTGTGTGTGTGTGTGTGTGTGTGTGTGTGTGTGTGTGTGTGTGTGTGTGTGTGTGTGTGTGTTTAATACAATTTAAGGGACACTGGGAGTGAAATTTGAAAGTTCCACATTTCTTGATAGATTTTTCTGAAAGTTTTACTGTGTTTGTATTTATATAAGGATAGGAGTACACCAAATTTCATTAAAATTGGATAATTCGTTTATGATATATAACTTATTTTATGAATTTAATAGGTACATTTTCAAAATAGAGCTCGCGTCGATTGACTTTTCAAAATTCATTTATATTGGCAGAACTGGTACTCTAAAACATGGGTAACAATTGTAAGAAGAGATATTTGAAATACGTTTGCAGATTATGCTGTATATATTGTTTTAACAACAAAGAAAATTTAATCTTAAAAATTATTGATTTTTTCCATACAAAAAAAATGTTTTTGGAATTCATGTTAATGATAACATTAATATTGAAGCATAGTTTTGTTTAGCTGCTATTTATGAATACTTTTGGAAATTTTCATTGAATTTGAAGCAAAACTCAGGCGCGACCTTCTTTTGGAATGTGCAGAAATGTAGTTTTGAGAAAAACAGGCTTTTATATAGGAGCATCCTGTGTACGTTAAGGGAAGAGCGCTATTTGAAAGGGCTGTAATGACCACATGGAGTGGGGATATGAAAAATGTTAGCTGATCCAGATGCACAGGTGTTCCAGCAACATTTTAAGGTAAAAAAAATTTTTTCGACTTTTTGACAATTTTGACCAAAATTTCACTCCCAGTGTCCCATAACACCTTTGACTATAGGCAAATGTTCCAATGGAAAGACCACCGATATAACCATGGAAGTTAAAACTGAGATAAAAATTGAACAATTAGAAATGGCCTGTTTAACAATAATACATGTAGTAATGCGAATCAGCTTGGCAGTGTAAAAACTATTTAGATTTATGCTGTCCACACACACGCACATACACACACATAGGCGCGGATAGTTTTCTAAACATCCTTTTTTTTTGGACTTAGGGTCCAAAAAACATATTTCCGGTGACATCTCGTCATTTGGATGGAATACAATATTTCCTCTACTTTATGTAGTAGACAAACTAAAAATAGAGTAGGGAAAAAAGAGGGTTTTAAGAAGTTAAAGCTTACAAAATGATATCTAATAAGAAATTACAGAATTCGGGAAGAGTTGGACATGTATATAAATGTAAATATTAAATGGAACAAAATAATCAGAACTGTAAATAATATATGAACCGAATGAGAGAAGAAAGAGGTTAAGTGGCAGAAAAACCCAGTGATTGAGCAAGATCGTTTCAGAAGCAATAACTTCAAGGAATGTAAAATGACTCGGCATACAATCGTCAAACGCTTTGATAACGCATTTATGCGCGTTCCATTGTCTTGGAATGATAACGTTTTCTACCCACACGGCAGTTTGAGTTTTACATCTCCATTGTGTAGCTGAAATTGGTACCCCCGTTGCCCGTGGCACGATGTTCCCTACAGCATTTCGCCTCAGGTTGCACTTGCCCATAACGCTGCCTTTCTTTACAGCCATTTAAAAGTACAGACAAAACGCTTCCTCCTTATGACATCACAAAACCCAAAAATATTAATATAAGTCTGATGTGTTGCACTCACATGACTTTCTCTACTCGTGCACCGAGCGCCAATTCCTATATCTTCGTGTTACTTGAGATAAACATTTGCAGAAATGGTCTGCTTATTTCTTGTAGGTGCAAGGGGAATATGGGAATACAGTAGACCTTGAGCGATAGTCAAATTTTTAAAGCTTTGAGATTCCGTTCTCTTTACACAGTTAACATTTAGAAAATGAAAAACATAGTAGAGAAAGTAAAAATGGTAAGAAAATGGCAAAAAGTGTTAAAAAACCAAAATATGACTTTATATGACCCATGAGAATTGCATAATTGTAAATATAAAATCGTGCTTTGCTTATATTCTTCTTGGAAAAAATACCACAAACAAAAATTGACATGTCATAAACATCCGGGTCCTGGTAATTATGAACGCTTTTAAGGGACACTGGGAGTGAAATTTGAAAGTTCCACATTTTTTGATACATTTTTCTGAACATTTTACTGTGTTTGTATTTATATGAGAATAGGAGGTACACCAAATTTCATTAAAATTGGATAATTCGTTTAGGATATATAAATTATTTTATGAATTTAATAGGCACATTTTCAAAATAGAGCTCGCGTCGATTGACTCTTCAAAATTCATTTATGTTGGCAGAACTGGTACTCTAAAACATGGGTAACAATTGTATGGCGAGATATTTCAAATACGTTTGCTGATTATGCTGTACATATTTTTTTAATGACAAAGAAAATTTAATCTTGAAAATTATTGATTTTTTTTCATACAAAAAAAAAGTTTTTGGAATTCATGTTAATGATAACATTAATATTGAATCATAGTTTTGTTTAGCTGCTATTTATGACAACTTTTGGAAAATTTGATTGAATTTGAAGCAAAACTCAGGCGCGACCTTCTTTTAGAATGTGCAGAAATGTAGTTTTGAGAAAAACAGGCTTTTATATAGGAGCATCCTGTGTACGTTAAGGGAAGAGCGCTATTTGAAAGGGCCGTAATGACCACATGGAGTGGGGGATATGAAAAATGTTAGTTGATCCAAATGCACAGGTGTTCCAGGAACATTTTAAGGTAAGAAAACAATTTTCGACTTTTTGACAATTTTGCCCAAAATTTCACTCCCAGCGTCCCTTAAGTCATATGATCCACAGAGCTTGAGGGACAACTAAAACCTCTCCAGGTGACTGTGACAGCTCTGAAATCTGCGTCTAAATAAAGGATATGCATCTCACAAACGCAACGTAGGTATAGTGGGGGAGATGAACTAAAAATAAGTACCTAGTCGAGAACTCCCTTGAGGGAGTATAAGCACATTTCTGTCCGCGTGTCTGCCGATATCAGCAGGTTCACCACATTGGAACTGCGTCTTTGAAACACGATGCTACAAGGAATTCAGCTTTGTTCAACTGAATGTGATGAATTAGTGCTTTTCTGTGGAAAACTACCTTGAAAGCGACTTTTCATCACAACCATTATTCTCAAGAAGATGTCTTTATTCAAACATCATGGTGTGTCACGTGTGTGTCTCGGTTAGACCAGTGATTCCCCAAAGAGGTTCCGCAGAAATACACATGTTAAATATGTCGTAAACAGCTGTGGTTCAACCATACCTTTCCGTCAACACTGCACCACATGTGGGTTGTCTATCGTTTGGCTTCTGAAGGATACAAGGGTGACGTTTCCAGATTCATCTATTCAAACATGAAGACGTTCTGTTATTAATCTTCGATTGCCCTGGCAATTGCTTGCTTGTTTATCACTGGCCATATTTATGCATACGGCCAGCAATAGTCCATCTTTATCCTCCTGTTATCTTTCCGGAAATCAGAAAGGAGCCCAGGACTGAAAAGCTCATGGAAACATCTGAGAAAGTCCAAAAACTTCCCATCCTGCAGAAGCATAAGAAGAAACTTTAAATATTGGTAATTTGAAATTCATTCATTAAATACAACCTGTATTTGGAACGTTGAGAAATTATGTGTGAAGGATTCAACATTTACTGGGTATAACTTTGTTATTGTGAACTGCGGTTTGTTGTAGGGTTTAAATCACTTGGTCGAAAAACATCAACAGTTCTAATATGTTTACTTTTGTTATTTTTGTATACAAATTATAGGACATTAATAAAGCTTAACCAAAGACCGTTCTCAAATGGGAGATCAATAAGTGATTCATCTCTTGGTTATGCCAAGAGAACGGAATTTCGTACTCATCAATCATATGGCGACCACTCTTAAAACATTTGACTATCGGTTAAAGCTAACTGCATCTACAAGAAAATTAGCACTAAGAGAATTTCTAAAATTGTTTGTCTCGATTAATATGAAGTGTAAAAATAATTTGTGCAAGAGTAGAGAAAGTCGTGTGACTGCAACACATCAGATTTTTAAAAAATGTCTTAAGTAAATACTTCTCAAATATTTATAATCGTACTAATAACATTCTTTAATTATAGTTATTTTCTCTGGTGAGAAAGAAATATATGAGGTGCGCATGTTTAATAGGACATTTAAATTTTGTACCTAAAAGATGAAAGCGGCTGCTAAGGGTTAGTAAAGTTACTCTGGACGGATTTGTTTAGATAAAACTGATGACATTTTCCACGAAATGTTTTTTATGTAATGCCAAATAATTTCAGTTAGATCTGATTTTGAATTATTTATTGAATAAGGACATGTAAATAGTAACTTTTTGAAACAATTTTTAAGTGAGTAAAAATCTTAAAATGAAACGAAAGTGTACCATTGTCAGTGTTGGGGCCGTTATTGTTTATTCTTTATATTAATGATATTAAAATCCTTCGAATACTTCAGAAGCTAAAATGATGCAGTTTGATAAAAATGGTAGGTAGTAATATACCACTGAAAGTAGATAGTAATAATATTCTTGAAGTAAAAACAAATTGTTAGGTCTTACTGTTAGCTAACATGGGCTGACCATATTGCACTTCTGTGGGAAAATTAGGAAAGCAGTGTATCTATTTAGATACTTCAGCAATTATATTGATGGTAATATATTGAAATTAATATACTATGGATGTTTCTACCCACACCTACTTTATGGAATTGAAATCTGGGGTATTTATCATCTACTCTCTCTATGTACTCAAGAGCAATAATTGATATAATAGATAAGTTCAAACCAATTAAAAACCACATTCGTAAACACTATACAAGAGGAAACATGACTATTTTAGGCATAGTGTGAATAAAAGTGTATCTCTAAAATATGTATATATTTCCGGAATCACGCTTTATAACAAACTACCGTTAGCAGTTGAATCTGTAGCTGATGTTTCTGAACAGCAATTTGAAAGGAAACAAAACATAAAATTACAAATATATAAGACAGTAATTCAGAGTACGAGTATACTTACCCATGGTGTAAAAGTATGGCAAATCTTTAACAGGAGTGAAAACAAAATTTTAGCTAGAGAAATTGATGTTTTAAGAAGGTCAGCAGGAAAATCAAGACAAGAAAAACTAAAGAATAGATAGATAAAAGAAATTGTGAAAGTACACGAAGAACCAGAGTAGGGTACTTTTGCCGGTTTGAACACACTTTGCATATCAAAGGGTTGCCGCTAATTGATTACATGTGTTTAACACGTGTTTTTCACACCCCCTTCCCTTTGTCGGTGAAAAGCCGACAAAGGGGCAACCCTCATTATCTGTCAGATTACCATCGACAAGGGTTGACAAGGGTTGACGAGGGTTGACAGGTTAATTACCCATGTTAACATGTGTTTAACATGTGTTCAATTATCGGGCGGCATTGACTTCAAAGGGTGAAAGCCGGTGAGAAAGGAAATTCGCCGCCATCAAAGTAATTTCGCCGCTTTATAGGTAGGGGCGCATGCATTCATCCTGACACCACACCCCGCCCCCTCTGGTAAGGTACTTTGGTGCGTGCCATAATTCTGTGTTAACCAGTTAGATAATCAACAGACATATGTTGAATTATTAGGTGGTCTTGACTTCAAAGGGTGAAAGCCGGCGACAAAGTAATTCCACTGCTTAGACCGGGGTATGGTACCGCCTCTAATGACGTAGGCTATTTTGCATGTCGTGGGCTGTCCTTTATGATTGCGGTAATAAAAGAACACGTGTCAAAGACCGATTAAAATTTACATCGCCCAAACAATATGTACCCTACACATTAATTAAATCTAGCGCGTGAGTTTGATATCATTTACGTACTTAGTAATGAAATAACACTATGCGATTCAAATTTAATTTGTATACCTTTAAACGGTAGTTATGATTTGCATAATACATTTGCGTATAGTGAATATCATATGCTTACGGCTATGCTTGTTTATAAGTAGTTTACCGATCAACGCTATTTCATTTAAAGAAGTATTTCCTTTAATATTATCCTTGCAACAAATGTATAAGGGAAAAATATAATTTTTAACAAGCAACTCACTCCAAGTTGATGGGCTGAACAGGTTGGAACGAGTCTAGTGCCGGGCGCCACTCTGTCGCACAAATATTATTTGAAATACTACCTTTAAAAGAAAGAGGGTCCACGCTAAATAGAAAGGCGTGTTATGGTCCCTCAGTTTGGAACATCGAAGCCCTTTTAAAAATCTATTATCTGAGTATAACATAACACGATATAGTGGCGCCGGCCTGTCGCCTACCCGAAGGCTTCCAGCGTATAGTGGATGGGGTGAGTTGATGGTCCCCAGTTTGGAACATCGAAGCCCTTTTAAAAATCTATTACCTGAGTATAACATAACACGATATAGTGGCGCCGGCCTGTCGCCTACCCGAAGGCTTCCAGTGTATAGTGGATGGGGTGAGTTGATGGTCCCCAGTTCGGAACATCGAAGCCCTTTTAAAAATCTATTACCTGAGTATAACAAAACACGACATAGTGGCGCCAGCCTGTCGCCTACCCGAAGGCTTCCAGTGTATAGTGGATGGGGTGAGTTGATGGTACCTGAGTGTGGAAGATCGAAACCCTGTTAAAATCTATTACCTGACTATAACAAAACACGACATACTGGCGCCGGCCTGTCGTGAAACCGAAGGTTTTCAGTGTATATTGGTTGGGGTGAGTTGACGGTCCCTCAATTTGGAACATCGAAACCATGTTAAAAATCTATTACCTGACTTTATGACCCAGCGCCATTCTGTCGGCAGAAATATGTTTACGCTTTTAGTAAAATGGATAGGGTGTATACTAAATGGAGAGACGTGTACCTTTTGAAAATCACTTACATGCTTAGAATTAACTACACCTGCCGATAATATCCTAAGAAAAAATACAAGTTCCTACAGGTTTTTCCACCTCCTAGAGGTATCTCCGCCCACTCAACATCTTTAGGTGGGAGGTATTTCTTCTAAGCCAATGAAAAAACGGTATCTTACTAGCCAATTATAAAGATTCTGAAAAAACGAAATAACCAATCGTATTAATACATTGCTAACATACTACGCATGCGCTGCTTTTGCGTTCAGACATGCATAAAATAATTTCTATATACGCCTACAACTCAGTATAAAAGGCCTGAAGCAAACCTTAAAATTTTACTGTCTCGCAAGAAATTGAATTGTGCTTTTGTGTGTGTGCTCGCAAGTGATTTGGTGCAATTTATCTTCGCTGGAAGTGTAACTCTCATCTCATCGAAAAATGGATGGTAAGTTTGAATAACATATATATATTTTAATCAAAGATCCTTTTCTGTGTTTCACAATTATTTTGGAAGATAGTGACGATTTACTTGTTCATAATATGAATATATAGTATGCTTCTATTCTGCTTACAACTCCTGCAAATCACTTTATTTAATTGTTTTATATGCTCAATAGTAGTTTGATGCTAGATATTCTATAAAATGTGTTTAATATATTCATTACTTAGAATCCCATTTGAATGACGGTCGATACATTACTCTTTTTCATAATGTGGATTATATTACAGTCTAAATTACAAGACACTAGATCATTTTTCGCCAGGAAAAAGTAGTGTACGGGAATGACGATTAGCATAAGTTCATATTTTTGTATGCTTTTGAAGTAGATTCCGTCGTTTTATTCGGGACCCAAGCTTTTCAGACTGCGCAGATGCATATCTGTACAGAGCTATACAGGCATGAACATGTATAGAAGAGTGATGATATTTGAGTTTGCTCACCTTCTTCCAACATATATTTACATTGTTCTAGAAGCTTTATATTTTTACAACAGAACATAAATATTTCGGTGGTAATAGACCTCTTTATCGTATAAAACTCAGTCTTTAAGGAATTCATGGACTACTAAAACTTAGTTTCAAGGAGTTCATCTATTTAATTCTCTTGCATAATTTAAAGAATAGGATGATAAACCATAAATGGTAAATAAATCATTGTATTATAATATAACGAATTTGTTTAGGAGTCCTTGAATCTAATAATTATAAAATATCCTTCATATCGTTTTAAATAGGAAATATAATGTAATCTTTATTGTTTTAGCATACTGGTGTCAGCAAGTGAAGGAGGCGTATAAGCAGCTGCAGGAGTTAACGTATGCTGCGAGTCTTAGGGCTTTGCGTGAGGATTCGAGCCAGCCGATAAGTCAGCTGGTTCGAGATATCCCTCAAGTATTTCGACCCTTAACCAGAGTCTGGACTCGTAACATGCAGGAAGCAGTTCGTCTCTCCCCTATTTTTACAACTCCTGAGGCAAATGGTAAGGATGTTTTCAACAATAAGGATATGCTTTATTATGTAAAAAAATAATAACTTCGCATTCTAATTATTATAATGTATTTATTTCAGTACCACTCCCGCAGCTTGAGGACATTCCAGCCGAGCAAGATCTCACTGGAAATGTGGCGGAGGAAACTGTCAGGGTTGACGGTCCAACGAGTCCCTTAACATTTGATCCCACTCCGTCTTGGTGTGGTAAGCACTTTGTTTGTACTTTGTTTTTTCAATAGTAGTCTCTTATACAAAAGCTGCATGTATATTTCATTGCAACTTCTGCTCATCATCCTCATTATTATTATTATTATTATTATTATTATTATTATTATTATTATTATTATTATTATTATTATTATTATTATTATTATTATTATTATTATTATTATTATTATTATTATTATTATTATTATTATTATTATTATTATTATTATTATTATTATTATTATTATTATTATTATTATTATTATTATTATTATTATTATTATTATTATTATTATTATTATTATTATTATTATTATTATTATTATTATTATTATTATTATTATTATTATTATTATTATTATTATTATTATTATTATTATTATTATTATTATTTCAGGATTACCGAGTCCGATTCCACGGATCCCTACTGACGGCTGGGAAGTACCAATGCTGAGGTACCGCTCTATCGCTGCGCTGGGAGCTAGACCAGCCTCATCCTCTACTCCTATGATAGTTCAATCCAAGAGGGATTCCGCAACAGTGGATTTAGGTAAGCACTTCTGCAAATTATTTGATTGATGTTACTCTTCATACAATAACTTCTTATTATAACACATATACAACAAAGGTTCTATCATCATCAATATCATCATCATCATCACTTTACGCTTACATTCTACAATTAATATGATTTCTTCTTCTTAAGCATTAACATTAATATTCATATTCCAGCACCATCATCAACCCAGGCTGATCATCATTCAGTGGCGCACTTCGGTGGAGGTGTGAGAGAGGAGGCGTGCAGCACGAGCACTGCACCAGTACCTTCAACTACTTTCGCTGATGGCGAGACAACCCAGAAGAGGAAGGTGCACTCGGAGGGGAAGGAACCCCTGGCCATTAAAAAACAAAAGGTTAGTGCTAATAATTGCCAAGCGTTAGAATGCAAGGTTATTGAATCTGCATTCAAGGGACGTATTTTTAATAGTAGGATTCTGAACACATTAGAAATACTTGATCCCAGTGTGTTTTTGAACGAGTGCAGGGGTCTTGTAATTAAAGAAATGGAAGACATCTTACGTAGAAACAGGGGTGGATTAAAAATGAATTGTTCTTTGGAACTATCATATTTGATTCATAAACCTAATGAGGAGGAGCAAACTTCTTCATTCTTTAATTCTAAAACCAAGCTGATCCTTACATCAAGCAATCTTGATCAAATGTTCTCTTCAATAGCCGGGGACATTTTGGAAAACGTTTCTAAATTCGAGGCGGGAGCATCATCGAAGTCTTTGTTTGCTGTACATGCCCTAGTGATTAGCTCTTCTTTTTACGATCCGCTGCATGCAGCGTCATACATAGAACTACCTGAAAAAATCCAGAAGAAGTTCGCTGTAACTAACATTAAGAATTCCGATGAATGCTGCTTCGCATGGTGCCTGCTAGCAGCAAAATATCCCGTTAAGAGAAACCCAGGGAGGACAGGTTCATATCCTTTTGAACTGCTTTTCAAAGCGTTCAACTATGAAGGTATTGATTTTCCGGTCGCTTTACATGAAATTGGACGCTTTGAAAGACAGAACAATGGAGTATCCATTTCTGTGTTCGGTATAGAGGAAAATGAAAACGTTATACCTCTGTACCAAACATCAGAAACAAAAGAGCTTCATATTAACCTACTATATCTTGAAATTGAAGAGAAGGCACACTACTGCCTCATTAAGAACATATCGAGGTTAATAAGTGGGCAGACTACGAGACATGAACACAGAACGTGGGTGTGCGAGGCATGCATGAGGAGATGTAGCAGTGAGAAGCTTCTTGAGACACATAAACGCAGATGCAATAAGTGCCAAGTACTTAAAATGCCGCGACAGAATCAGTTCATTGAGTTTAAGGCATTTTCTAAAAGCGTTCCTGTACCTTTTGTTATTTATGCAGACATTGAATCTGTTCTGGCAAAGGTCCACTCATGCGAGCCATCAGCCAGTTCGAGTTGGACCCGAGCTATTCAAGAGCATGAGGCAATGTCTATAGCCTTAAAGGTGGTATGTAGGCACGATAAGTCATTGTCAAAATTCTTCCTCTTCAGAGGTCCTAATGCTATTGATGACTTCATCAAGCAATTGAAATCAGTCGCTGATGAAGTCATTGATGTGTATTCGATAATGGTTCCTATGCGGATGACCCCTGAAGACGAGCAGAGTTTTAATAATGCTTCTGAGTGTCACATATGCCTTAGAGGTTTTGCGATGGGTGAAAAGAAGACTCGTGACCATGACCATGTGACAGGGGCTTTTATTGGGGCTAGTCATAACAAGTGTAATCTAAATCGAAAGGTCCCTGACTTCATACCTATCTTTTTTCATTGCCTATCAAATTATGACAGCCATTTCCTTATAAGATCCCTGGCATATGATGATAAACCTATTTCATGCATTGCACAATCGGGGGAAAGGTATTTGTCATTCACCAAAGGGTATAGGAGCATTAAGTTCAGGTTTCTGGATAGCTTTAAATTCCTAGATGATAAGCTATCCAGCCTGGCTGACATGCTGGAGGAAGGTGACTTTAAAATCACGAGAGCAGAGTACCCTGTTGTGGAGCATTTTAAGCTTGTCACCAGCAAGGGAGTGTTCCCATACGAATACGTGACGTCACTCAGTGTGTTAAATGAGACGAGACTGCCGTCAAAGGATGCATTCTTCAGCACGGTGCAGAATGAGGGGGTTAGCGATAGTGATTACAGGCACGCTGAAAAAGTCTGGGAAACCTTTAATATCCAGAATCTAGGAGAATATAGTGACTTGTATCTAAAGACGGATACACTGCTCTTGGCAGACATTTTTGAGAAGTTCCGAGATCTCTTGCTGGAAATGTATAACCTCGACCCAGCGTGGTTTTATACATTACCAGGACTTGGTTTCGACGCCATGTTGAAGTCAACAAAGGCGAGACTCTCTTTAATCCATGACAAGACCATGCTGGAATTCTTCGAATCTGGGATAAGAGGAGGGCTGTGCACTGTGGTGAAAGGCTATTCCAAGGCCAACCATAGGTACATGCCGAGCTTCAATCAGTGTGCCCCTGTCAATTACTTATCATATTTCGATTTAAACAATTTATATGGTTGGGCAATGGGAAGAAAAATACCTTATGGTAATCTTAAGTGGTTGAACCAAGCTGAAATTGACGCCATCGACTTCAGCAAAATCGCTGAAGATTCTGAAACAGGGTATGTGATTGAAGCAGACATTGAATATCCCTCTCATATCCATGACGCCCATAACGAGCTTCCCTTCTGCCCTCAAAGTGCGATACCACCTAACGGCCAATACAAGAAACTGCTAGCAACACTAGAAGATAAGCGCAAATATGTCTTGCACTACAGAGTTCTGCAGCAGTGCATAGAACACGGTCTAACTGTGAGACATATTCACAGAGTGGTATCGTACGATCAGTCTAATTGGTTAAAGACCTACATTGACCTAAATACGGAGAAGAGAACTCAAGAGAAATCAAAATTTGGGCAAAATTTATGGAAAAAGATGAACAACGCTGTATATGGGAAATTTATTGAAAATGTTCGGAAATATTCAGACTTTAAAATTGTGTCAAAGTGGGAGCATGCAAGGAAATTGATATCCCGAAGCACGTATCTCAGGTCCATAATCTTCGATGAGAACATAATAGGTATTGAGTTGGCTAAAGAGGAAGTACACATGAACAAACCAATCTATATCGGACATGCAATTTTAGATCTTTCCAAATTCATCATGTATGATTTTTTTTATAATGTCATGAAGCCTAATTTGAAGGACCTTGCATTGAATTATATGGATACAGACTCGTTCATTTTTGAAACGAGTACTGACATCTATAGATTCGTTAGAGACAACCCAAAATATTTTGATACTTCCAATTATCCAAAAGATAATGTATACGGCATTCAGCAAGCTAACAAAAAAAAGATTGGGTTGTTCAAGGACGAATTGGGCGGCATGGTTATGGAGGAATTTGTTGGGCTGAGGGCGAAATTATATGCATACAGATATACTGGACAGGTAGTAAAAAAAGCAAAGGGCATCACCAGGGGAGGTGTGCAACCATTGACTTTCGAGAAATATTTTGAATGTCTAAAAGACGCTAGTTTGAAATACTATACAAAGCAGAAAACTTTTCAGAGTAAAAACCACAAAATTAGAACAATAGAGGTTAATAAATTGGCATTGAAGGGAGGAGATGATAAGAGGAAACTGGTGGAGGGATCGTACAAAACATTAGCATGGGGTCACTATTCCCTTGGCAATTGTTAGTACTAGCCTTGTGAATATTGTATATATGTGTATATTGTGTATATATTGCGATATTCTTATTGAAATATGTTCTTATTTTAATTTTTCCTTCATTCTCTATATATGAGGGTTTTTTTTATAAATGTGTTGCTTATTGTAATTTTTCCCTCAATGTTTGTATATGAGTGTTTTTTATAAATGTGTTGTTTATTGTAATTTTTCCCTCAATGTTTGTATATGAGTGTTTTTTATAAATGTGTTGTTTATTTTAATTTTTCCCTCAATGTTTGTATATACGAGGTTTTTTATAAATGTGTTGTTTATTTTCATTTTTCCCTCAATATTTGTATATATGAGGGTTTTTTATAAATATACTATTTATTGTGGTTTTATACTTTACAAATGAAGGAGATTATATCAATAAAATTCATTTGATTTACATACAAAAAATATTTTTATTAAACATTTTGGCCTACATTACACTAAATCCTCTTTATTGATCCACTCGCTATCAGCAAAACCATACCACTTTACAAGAACTCTGTTTCCTCGTCTACGTAACACTTTTTCTATTAAATAAGTATTAGGATAGTTTGTCTTTTGAAGCTCATGTCCATAAAAGGCTCCCTTTATCTCCTCGCCATCCTTGTCCTTTAATATGTATGTAGCAGGCCTGGACCGTTTCACTCGAGCAACTTGAAAGATTTCAACACCCCAGTTAGACTCAAATCCCTTTTCAAAATGTCCTTTATATTTAGATACTCTGACATAATCGCCAACACTAAACTTCTTTGCACCTCTCTTTTCTCTTCGGTCTTGATTGTAGTTGTATACCGTCAAAAGAAGATCATTATTGTTTACTTCACTAGGTTTCATCTTGATAGTAGAATGAAAAGTGTTATTGTATTTTGTAATGATCCTGGGTAAAAGATCTAGCCACCTGTATGAACCTTGAACTAAAAACTCGCGATACATCATATTCTTTAACGTTCGAATTAAGCGTTCAACTGCTGCAGCCTTTATATTACTGTAGGTACTGTAGTGGTTAATATTATACTTCAACATTAACCTTTTAAAGAACTTATTATAAAATTCTTTCCCGTTATCGCTTTGAATGTTCCTAGGCGGCACCTCCAATTCTTTTAGTATATTCTCCATAGCCCTTGCAACACTTGCCCCCTTCTTGTCCTTCAAAGGTCTGGCATAAGCCTTTTTAGAGTAGAAGTTGATTGCGATCAGGATGTATTTGAAATTTTTGTTGATTCTTGCATACGGTATCATTTCAACCAAGTCAATTTGTAGCAAATCATTGAGTCCTTTGCTTATAATTTTACGACGTAAGAAGTTTCTTCTGGCTGGTCCATGAAGTTCTTTAGCGATATCCTGCTTGGCTGTCATGCTATAATTTTAGATGTTTTCAGCTCTTGAATAATTTCTTCAATTTCTTGGGTATGGTTGCTATTGCCAGCGTCTCTGGATGCAATGAGAAGTCGCAAGCGATTTACTAGATCATTAGGATCGTTCCAGTAGATGTAGTCATGCTTCAACTCAGGACGATGTTCTTTCCACTGCAAGCCTAAGCCCTTATGGTTCTTCACTAAAGGGCGTATAATGTTTTTATACTTATAGGAATTACCGTGTCTCAGTTGTCCCTGTCTGCTGTAGTTTCGGCGATGAACCCTTGATGCTTTCAGTATTTTGCTATATGTATGAAGATCGTCTTCTGAATAGGAGTGCATTTCAGGTATCTTCTTGAAAATGAGATCAATCAATCCAGGTGTAACATCATATATTTCATCTCCTATTCTAACTTTATCGTTAATAAAGTCAATGCTCTTGTTTCCTAGCATATAGATTCCATCTTCGTATCTTACTCCATATGTCGTATCTATTTCTCCCTTGTCATTCTTTTGAACTTTCTGTAGGTAGCTCAAAATTTTTTCATCTTTCTGATCGTTAGGGGCAGAATTCTTCTTTTTCTGTCTTTCCTCCTTATCTGAAGTAGTCATAGTATCCTTTTTCTTGTGTATTTCCAGTATATCATGTAGCGGTTCTGTTACTGGTTGAAGAGCTTCACTCATTACCCTCTGAGTTTCAAACTGTTGACCTTTTAGGGCGCGTAGCTTTTCTCTTATAGCCCTAGCATGCTTGGCTACAGATTCTTTAAGTCTTATACTCTCGCTGTCCATCTTAAAATGACACTAAAACACGTTTTCATGTCAATATATATATATATATATGGTTGTTTTTATTCTGAATGGGTCAAATTATATGAAAATTTCAACTCAATATTTAAAATATGACCGTCTTTTGCTCGATTGGCTGGAGCAGTGAAGGATAGTATATCACCTATGTGAACGGTCGCAGGGTAACTTTCAACTAATCGACCGTTTATTGCAAACATTGTACCTGATCTTGTATTCGGTTGCGGCGATGATATCATAGAGCAAGAAATCACATTCCCGTTTATACTCGATTTGTAGTATTCGAGTCCTGATGTTAACATATACCTTAGCGAAGGACCTCTGTAAGGTTTCGTCTGTAATGTAATAATGAGCTGACCTTTCATTTGCTCTAGAATAGCATTTATGACGGTAACCTGTGCTTTAAGGGTATTAACATTATTCATGGTTGCTGTCAGGTGTTTATCCATGGAACTCTGTCTATTTGCTATATTTTCTGTGTGTTTTCCCATTACTTCAGAAATGTCATTTCCAATAGTTTGTATTCTCCTGTTGAACTCTTCCTGTGCTTCATTTTGTTTCCTTCCAATGGCATGTTTAACAAACCTTTTGGTTGCTGCATCACTGTCATCGATAGGATCTGCTATTTCTCTTAATCTTCTTTGTTGAAAGGAAATGTTCCCATTTGAATCGAGTGGAGGCGTTCTCGAATTTATAAAGTCTATTACATACTTCTTGTTCGGTACATCGTGATCATCCTGCGGCGGCAGTAATGACTTCATTCTTATTGTATCCAGTATGATATTGTTTCCATTATCTCGTTTAAGTGTATTTTTGTCTAAGTAGCTCATAAGATTATCATGTTGTTTGTCTAGTGATTTCTGGATGTGGCTCCTAAGCGTAGTTTGAAGTTCCTCCATGCGTTGATATGCCACCTTTTCGGTGAATTCTTGCAGACGATTTTCAGTAGAAGCCGTAAGCGAATCAACGTAGCGTTTAGTGGCCCCATCATTATCTTCCTCAGGGTCCTGAACAATGCACAATCTTTTGTTCCTGAATTGGTAGTTTCCTTTTCCATCTCTGGCTATAATGAACTGATGAAGTGATCTTTTAAGTGGCGCAGTCCTGCGGGACCCGAACCGGTCAATACTCATCTTGAACTACAAATGATCATTTTCTTTCTTTTGCACTTTAATATATACATCAAATCCATTCCTATATCGACCCTCATTCATGGGGAATTCGGGGACTATCACTACAAATGGTCTTCCTTCTAAGATACTCTCCCAGACATTTTTGCACAATTCTTTGAATTCAATGTAAGACATGTCAGTGTTCACATAATCTTCATATATATGCTTCAGGTTTAAATTATCTTGCCTGAAAAGGATAATCATGTTTGTATTATCTCGAATGAGATGTTTCGGTACTTTTGCATAAGACTGGGCTAAATATATAGAGTCGACATTGCGATGTCTCCCCATACTGTAAAAGGAGGCTATCTTGTCCTGCTTTTCAGTTATGACATCGTCGAATACAAAGATTGAGTTTTCTTTAACTTCTGAAGGATGCAATACATTTTTGCCATCTTCATAGGTATTCACTTCTATTCCCTCAATGCTTTTAAGTAGGCTTATTAGATATTGATACTTTGGCTGATATAATGACTTTGAATAAATGTACAAGTTCTCAAAACGTAAACCGTTCTCATGAAGCAGCATATTCAGTAATACATTTGTTTTCCCTGCACTGGAGCTCCCTAGGATCAAAGCTCTGACATTGCTAGGAAATAGCCTTCCGTGACGATCACTTCTAAAATCACTTTCAAAGTCTAGCACCTGAATAGGGAGAGAACATTCCTGCTTAACGAGCTCCATATCATCGACTAAGTTTATAAATTCAGGTCTAATGTTTATATATAGTAAATATCCTGGGGGACTCTGACTACCCTTTACGCACTTAAAGGAAAGTATGATGAATTGATTGGTTAATTAGGTTGGAAAACAAGGTATAAAAGCCCCCTGCAAAAATGAATATCAATTAGTGTACAATGAGAGCTAAGCGGATAAGGGTCTCGAGTGGCTCGGGTTTACTTAATTCCCTCATCAATAGGCTACCGTTTGAAGCACATCTACCTGGTTACAGATATTGCGGACCAGGGACGAAGCTAGAAAAGCGGCTAAAAAGAGGAGACCCAGGAATCAATCCATTAGATGAAGCCTGCAAATCTCACGACGTTGCCTACGCCGAGCACAAGGACACTGCATCGAGAAATATTGCTGATAAGATATTAGCAGAGAAGGCGTGGAAAAGGGTTCAGTCATCGGATGCTACCTTAGGTGAAAGGTTGGCTGCAAGACTGGTAACAACAATTATGAAGGGCAAGGTTGCTGTTGGTGCTGGCTCGAGGAAGAAGAAACGTGGCGGATTTCTGCCGATCATACCCATTATCGCAGCCTTAGGTGCTGCAGCTGGAGGTGCAGCACAAATTGCCACCGCGGTGAATAAGAAAAAAGCTGCTGATAAAAAGCTTGCAGAAATGATGCGACATAACAGAGAGATGGAGACAAGAGGAAAAGGCCTTCGGCAGGCAAAGAGGAAGAGGAATAAAAGGAGAAGCGGAGGTTTTCTACCAATGCTACCGCTGGCTGCATCTTTAGCACTTGCCTCCAAAATTGCTTCAAGTGTAAAGGGAAATAAGCCTGCTAAAGGAAATGGACTGAAGAGGAGGAAGAATCGACAGATCAAAAACAAGATATCAAAAAACTCGGGCGGAGGACTATACTTATCCCGGAAAAAGCCCTAAGTAACATCGAGCTCAACTTATATGCGCGACGTTTAAACATTCCTTATTTTAGAGGTGTATATATGATTGATAAGCTGCCTTCAAAACCAAATTTCCGAGAGAGAATTATAGTCAATCTAGATTCATCACAGAATGAAGGCACACATTGGGTGGCTGTAAAGAAGGATGGAAACACTGCATTTTATTTCGATAGCTTTGGAAACTTGAAACCTCCGAAAGAGATAGAAAGGTACCTCAATGGTGTTAAGTTGATGTATAATACTCGAAGATTTCAGAGTTTTAGCTCAGTCATCTGCGGACACTTGTGCTTGCAATTTCTAGCGCAATGAGCTACACTATTGCTGTTAGCGGTAATGAATCTGTTCTTACCACATATCTAAATCCTCCGCTCAGGATTGATCCTAAATATTATTATGAGATTGCGCTACTGAATTTCGAAACCTTCTATTCAATCCCCAACGTTGATCAAACTAATAATCAGTTTCATTACATTTACAATGAAGAGTTTAAGGTCATTCATATACCACATGGAACATATGAAATTTCAGACATTAACAATTATATAAAGGACAAGCTCGAAGTGGAGGAAAATACCTTCTTTATTCGACCAAACAATAATACCATGAAGGCTGAAGTTAAATGCCCATTCCCTGTAGATTTTTCCAAGGAGCACACTATAGGATCTCTTTTAGGATTCGATGAAAAGAGAGTTGTCCCTGCTAATCAGCTGACTGAATCTGATTTTCTAGTAAACATATTTAAGGTGAGCATCATACGAATCGAGTGCAGTATTGCAACAGGC
Source organism: Tenodera sinensis (assembly GCA_030765045.1). Lineage (NCBI taxonomy): Eukaryota > Metazoa > Arthropoda > Insecta > Mantodea > Mantidae > Tenodera > Tenodera sinensis. The sequence goes on from CM060963.1 coordinate 19,001,481, forward strand.
TCTTTCATTGACGGTAAAAGCGGACACTCTATCTACGAGTTTTTCCCTTCCGTCCCGCCTGGATATCACATTTCGCAAGAACCTTCAAATCCTATTTACCTGCCTATCATAGACACCAACATTATTGACCAAATCACTCTTCGAATAGTCGACCAGAACGGACATAGAATAAACTTTCGAAACGAAGATATAAGCATAAGACTCCACATTCGTCGGAATGGGAATCGATTTTAGCAGAAGGAGAAGAGGCTGGACAGGATATAAGAAGTCTAGGATTCATCATGTTCCTCATACTCTGCATTTGACATTCAAGGCGTTAACATCAAGCAGTCGCAAGTTCCTCGAAGCGTTAGGATTCAGAATTCTGTAATGGATATCTTCAATGTGACCGAAACGCCTACATTTGAGGACAAGATTGCTAAAGAAGAGGAGCATGTGTTTCTACCCTATAATACATCAGCTCTGGACGCTAATGATGAGATTAGAATACCCTGTCAAGCTGAAGATTTGTATACTCTACCTAGCCGGAGTTATCTCTACATTGAGGGATCTATTACGAAACCTAATGCATCAGCTACTACAGCAAAGCTCTCTAATAATGCTATGGCATTTATGTTTGATGAGATTCGCTTGGACATGAATGGAACAACTTTAGATAGAACAAGAAATCCAGGGATTTCATCAACTATTCGCAACTATGCTGCCCTCAACCCCATGGAATCAAACCGGTTGCTAAATGCTGGATGGTGCTACCCTGGCAAAGATGTGGATATTGTACATTCTGAGAATGGAGCATTCAACGCCGTAGTACCGCTGTCAATGCTTCTGGGGTTTGCAGATGACCACAAGGACCTGATTCTCAATAGCAAGTTTGAACTGGTTCTCATTCGTTCCAAGGACTCTAAGAACTGTATTGTGGCATCTGCCGGAGAAGTGGATGCGTCTGTTAATCTTATTCGCATTGAGTGGAGGATGCCTGTAATACGCATTTCAGATGCTGAAAAGGTTGAGATCCTTAAGATTGTCAAGTCGGATAGACCGCTACATATTGCCTTTCGAACTATGGATCTTCATACCCAGCCTGCTGTACCGCAAACTAGATCCTTTACATGGAACGTTGCAACAACATCGAAACTAGAGAAACCAAGATTTGTCATTGTCGGAGCACAGACTTCAAGACTGAATAATGCAACTAAGGACTGCTCCATGTTTGATCATTGCAACATAACAAATTTGAGACTTTACCTCAACAGTGAATGTTATCCCTACCACGACATGAACTTGGACTTTGGAAACTCAAGATTTGCAACATTATATGAAATGTATTCCAAGTTCCAAAACTCTTATTATGCTAAAGACAATTACCCCTTATTAAAGAGAAAGGATTTTCTTAAATATGCACCGATATTTATCATTGACTGTTCACATCAGCCTGAGGAGATTGTAAATGGAGCTGTCAACATTAGACTTGAAATTCAAACAAGTGCAAATATTCCTGCACAGACCTCACTGTATTGTCTAATAATACATGACAAAGTGTTCACTTATAAACCTCTTTCCCATGTGATGCAAACAATTATATAAGTATCTATGTAAAAAGTCTGGAATACCATCATTTGTTGTTTTTGGAAATGTGAAGGAATGTAATAGGGTAATTTGTTAAAGTAATAAATTAAGTATATAGGTCCTATAACACTCTTTTATTGATCTTATTATACATTTCAAGCATTTTATTTCTCCCTTTCCTACTCCCTGAAAAATTAGTTGTCCCCGACTTGAAGAAATCATTTAAATTGTTGAGGTGCCTTTCGATATATGGCTCTAGACGTTTTAGATTTCCTAGAGCCTTAATGCTTAAAGATATTACATGATTATTTAAACAAGTATTTATCAAGCGGATAGGATTGTCAATATATACAATAATATTATATGCATAAATAACATCATTAGAATATTCAACATTCGTATACCTTTTTTCTTGCTGTAGGTAGCTTTCAATAGCGGATATGTTTTTAGATAATATATTCCAGTCTGATTTTGTTATATAAACAAATGAATGATCACTTTCACACTTTATGTAGAGGGAGGGAGTGTCATAGTATAGCCCGATGTTCACACTCTGCGATGATGATATGCTGACATCATCGAGCATGAGTATCTGATTCTCCATTTTCCGCTGCTGAATGTTGGGAATCTTCAATGGATAAAAGGAGAATGTGATGGTCGTCAAGAATTCTCCTCTTGCAGCTGCACTTCTGATTTTTCTGCAGAGGCTCGTTCTTCTTCTTCCTCTGCGTTCTCCGTGTAGCCCTATAACATACAAATCAAAATAACCTTAGAAGCATTCTAAATTGGGTGGATTCATACGGTTGAAAAACAAATGCATGCATTAGTGAATCCTTTCCTTGTGATAAGCTACTATATGAAAATAATTAGTAGCATCCATACTCACTTCAAGGTCTTGCGAGTTTCTGGCTCCCTCTGTGGTGAGTCAGCTGGAAGCGCCTGGTTTAGCCAGTCCTCAACCCTCGAAGTACTGGCCTCAGGAACATTATTATTAGAGCGTACTGAAGCTATATAATCATCCAGAGACTGCGTATCACGCTCTGCGATTGGATATTCCACTATATCGACATCACGTTTCTCAGGATCTACTTCCTCTGCAGGCACCGGTACTCTTGGTTCGGTCATTCGCAATCTGTAAGAAAGATTTTTAGGTCAGCCACCGATGAATAGCTTTAGAGTCAATATAGGAACATATAACTGTTTTAAGAATTTTGACTTACTCAAGCTTTCTCTTCCTGCGTTGGTAGGTTTCACAGCGCTCATTGCAGAAGAAGAATGAAGCCATGCGATCATGCTGCGACGGGTTGGTGCACAATACTGTATGCATGTAACCGTTGCATGTCTCTGTATCACACTCCGATAGATGCTTCGATACATACACATCCACTTCATCAACGTCACTGAGAACTTCATTAGTATGATTTTCCCTGAAGTAATAAAATATATTGAATTAGTTATTATTTAACATACGCATACACATAATTACGTTATAGAAGTGAGATATTACTTACAGATTTTCTCTTCGATAGAGGCCGCAGTTCTCTGTACATACATCAAATGTCGACATCTGATCATGGTACGATGGTTGTTTACACAATATTGAATGCATTAAACCATTGCATTTTTCGATATGAAAGTATGTGTAATGAAGCGAATCCTCCGCACACTCACTCCAGTAGTCATTCACCTCTGATGCACGAGCAGCGTTATCACTAGCCATTTCGAATATCACTGAATATAAACTCAACAATAAATGCTTGCAACGCAGAGATCACTGCTTATATACACAGCAAGCTGTTTACACGCTCCAGCAAGTTAATGACGTCATGCAAGGGTGGAGAGGGGTGATTGCAGGTCGCTACTTGTTGATGTCGTCATGGACAGGTAGGTGTGTTGTGTGAGGAGACTCTCGACCCAACGGAGAAGGGGATAGCGGACCCGTTGTAACATGTTTTGACGTAGCCGACAGAGTGGCGCCCGGCACTAGACTCGTTCCAACCTGTTCAGCCCATCAACTTGGAGTGAGTTGCTTGTTAAAAATTATATTTTTCCCTTATACATTTGTTGCAAGGATAATATTAAAGGAAATACTTCTTTAAATGAAATAGCGTTGATCGGTAAACTACTTATAAACAAGCATAGCCGTAAGCATATGATATTCACTATACGCAAATGTATTATGCAAATCATAACTACCGTTTAAAGGTATACAAATTAAATTTGAATCGCATAGTGTTATTTCATTACTAAGTACGTAAATGATATCAAACTCACGCGCTAGATTTAATTAATGTGTAGGGTACATATTGTTTGGGCGATGTAAATTTTAATCGGTCTTTGACACGTGTTCTTTTATTACCGCAATCATAAAGGACAGCCCACGACATGCAAAATAGCCTACGTCATTAGAGGCGGTACCATACCCCGGTCTAAGCAGTGGAATTACTTTGTCGCCGGCTTTCACCCTTTGAAGTCAAGACCACCTAATAATTCAACATATGTCTGTTGATTATCTAACTGGTTAACACAGAATTATGGCACGCACCAAAGTACCTTACCAGAGGGGGCGGGGTGTGGTGTCAGGATGAATGCATGCGCCCCTACCTATAAAGCGGCGAAATTACTTTGATGGCGGCGAATTTCCTTTCTCACCGGCTTTCACCCTTTGAAGTCAATGCCGCCCGATAATTGAACACATGTTAAACACATGTTAACATGGGTAATTAACCTGTCAACCCTCGTCAACCCTTGTCAACCCTTGTCGATGGTAATCTGACAGATAATGAGGGTTGCCCCTTTGTCGGCTTTTCACCGACAAAGGGAAGGGGGTGTGAAAAACACGTGTTAAACACATGTAATCAATTAGCGGCAACCCTTTGATATGCAAAGTGTGTTCAAACCGGCAAAAGTACCCTACTAACCAGACATCATGGTACCGGATTAAGAAGAAGAAGAAGAAGAAGAAGAAGAAGAAGAAGAAGAAGAAGAAGAAGAAGAAGAATTTGAAAGGAAGTTGATGTATCTGATAAACGTTTATACGCTTTGAACGATATCTGAGAAATTAATCCACTTTGTAAATATGTAATGGTATCTGATGCCCAAAATCATATTTATGATAAACTGGATGAAATAATGATAATACATTAACTATTATTATTATTATTATTATTATTATTATTATTATTATTATTATTATTATTATTATTATTATTATTATTATTATTATTATTATTATTATTATTATTATTATTATTATTATATCATCATCATGGTCCGGATTTTTAGGTTCTTAAAATTAGCGTTTGTTATTTTTGTATCTTAAAAAAGTTTTTTTTTTAGTTCTTTAACCTCCTGGAATAGTTTTTATATTTTTTTTATTAATTTTATTATTAATTGTCCTCTTTTTTTATAGCAATGATGCTGATATGACCTGTAGATCCTTTGTGCTGCACAAAATGCCATTTTTGGCCAGAGGGCACCTGGAAAATGCGTAAATAAAATTATAGTTTGTACGCTATGTGCATTATAACAGGTTCTTAATCCTTACCTGCATTCCAGCATTCGAAAACAGGTTGCACAGGTTATCCCATACGGTATGTTTATCTGCACAGCACCTAGCCGCTTAATGCGACTTTATCTGTGTAATATAGAAGGTGTTCATGTTTGTTCAAGCTTTTGTGTCTGTGGGGATTGTTTCTTTCGCTTTTGGCAGATTTGGCAAAATATTACTTTGCCATTTGTGGTGAAGTTCGGATCGTTAGCTATCCACTGACGAATCAACCACCTTCGAGATGAGCTGGCTTTAGGCATGACACTGGCTCCTTAAATTACCTGCTTAATCTAAGGAAAATTGACTTCTGACGATGTAGTAATTGTATGCATTAACATAACACGATAGTCGACTGAACACAACGGATACTCTTTTTAAACTGATTGGTTTATGGCGGGTTCTGCTAATGCCCCTTTCCCCTCGACAACAATCCCCACATTGCTTGCTTGCAACAATACAGATCTTGGTCCCACACAGCTAAATGCAAGTCACTTGCCTCTTGCATTGTTTTCAATACTCCTCTAAGCACACATAAGCGAAAAGACGTAGCAAAGATGTAACACTCAAAGTCTATTCATAATTTCATAAACATTTCATTTTCCCATTTTAAAATATTTTTTTTTTCATTTTAAAATAAATAGGAGATTTAGCCTCTTTTAGGTTTTAAAGTCTCATTTAGCCATTTTTAGGTTTTATAAGATTCAAGCATTTGGCTCCGATGATCATGAAACAGATAATAAAATTAAACCACTGCAGTTAACTATCAAGGAATAAAATAGTTAAAAAACTAAGGATCCGGGCCCTAATAATAATAATAATAATAATAATAATAATAATAATAATAATAATAATAATAATAATATTATTATTATTATTATTATTATTATTATTATTATTATTATTATTATTATTATTATTATTATTATTATTATTATTATTATTATTATTATTACTATTATTATTATTTATTATTATTAACAGGTGTACGGACATAGTTTAGAACTCAAATTCGTATGGCTAGGTAATTTGTTGCTGAGCTTGTGTATCAAGGATGGCTGCTGAGATGTGTTGAGATAACCAGAGACAGATAATTTAGTCACGGCAGGCGAATTCTCATTAACTATTCCATTTGGAGACAGTCCTCAGAATATAAATCAGGCTCCAACAAAGTGAAAGTGTGAAGGGGCAGCGTACCTCTTGTTGGGGATTTCCGGTCTAGCACAAATGCAAAACAAGCATGAAATATTAGTTTGTATTTCTGTTTAATGAACATTGAAATATCTCAAACTAAAGGCGACAGAAAAGTTGTTTTCCACAATAAGTATAAAAGTCTTATGAGGGGATATTTTAATTAATTTAAGGGCTCCCCAGAAAGCAATAAGGCCTCGAATGTTATTCAATTGGAAAACTATAAGCAATAGTGGAAAAATAGCCACTTGAAAGATGTTATAGTTGAAATATTAGTTGCTTAAATTTTATCAGATTTACCTCCATTGTTTTAGCGCTTTACTGCTGCCCCAACCTTCTCTACGCCGCAAATATACAGTCATTTTGTTAGTTTCTTATGATATTATCTGTAGTAATACCATGAGAGGGTTTCATATGACAATTTTGCGAGCGCGAAGCGTGGGAAAAATTGTCCCAAATACGAAAACCTCGCGTGTTATTTGTTTAGAGCATTCCGCAAAAAATTCACTTATTTAATATTTAATATTAATAGTGGTTTAAAAGTAAACAACTTACAGTAACATTTATACATTTTAATTAAGATTTATTTTCACAGTTGGCACTACAACTAATCCAATAGTCTGTGAGAACAAGAGCAATAATTTGTATTTAATCCAGGGAAATGAGAAATTAAACATAAACTAAAACTGGCTAAAACTGATTCCATACACATAACCCGCTCTTTTCCATCTTTTTGTCTTCGCCTCTTTAATTTAAATATTAATATCCTCACTAGAATATGCGCCAAACCCTTTGTCTACCATTTTTAATGGCCCGTTAATTGTTTTACTGCGCATGAGTACTTCAGATGTTCAGAAACGTAAGAAAATGTTTAGGTTGGCGGAACCGCAAGGAGAAGGTGATGTAACTAAAGTTACAATCCGGCATGAGTGGAATACTCATACTAATCATAAGATTGCAAGGAATTCCATACTTCGATACTCTATTAGTCACCAAATCTTGAAATTTAAACTTGTGTATCTGTAATTGAAGTCTTTGAACAATTACAGGCAGTGGCAGATGCGACAATAATGATTCGATTATTTCTTCCTAGAAATATTTTCAGCGGAATTGCTGTATTTTTACAGTTGTACTAAATTAAAGTGGGAATAGTTATCGGAAACTCTATACTCTATACAATTCCAGTGCAGTAAAATGGCCAGAAAGATTGTGTGGCATGTTTTGAATTTAATTGTCGAATGTGCAAGGCACCAGTGGTTACCAACGATCCAAACGTATCGTAACCTATATTCTAGCATTTGTATTATCAGTACTAATATTATGAAAAAAAGAACATGGATGTGTGCCTGTGTGTGATGTGTTCGTGAAGGCTAATTTTAGAAACCACTCGATTGATGTTGACAATTCTTTCATAGTTGCAAAGATATTAGGATTCTTCCCGATGGACATAAGCCATAAGACACCCAATATAAATTCTTAGCGAACTAAAACTAAAATTCTGTTGTGTTGCACTCACAAGACTATCTACTAACACTTATTCCTCTACACATCTTCAAGTTAGCCGAGATAATCATTTGCGGAGGTTATCTTACTGCTGATTTCCTTGTATATGAGACAGGATATTGTAAGACCCCAAAAGAAAATCATTTATGTGAATATTTGTTAAGAGTAATTTGTTTTTGGTGTTGGTACGAGTTGGTTGAGTGACGAAAACGTGTTGCTATTGTTCATTGTTACAAAAAATTAAGTTTGTTTAAAGACGTCGTAAATATTTCCATATTTAAATGTAATATATATGTATAAATAAAAGAATTATATGTGTTCAATATTAAAGGGAAGGGAGAATGGCTAAAGATCGCTTCCCTAACAATACGGGAACTATTTGATGAACGCATACGCGGATGTACACAAAAAGAAGGTAGCATAATGTGATGCGGCGCCAGAATTTGTTAATAGCGTTTGTGTGCTTGATATGAGCAGACATGTTTTTATAGTGCTCTTGGATGTGAGTAGAAAATTGACTAAACTTTCATGAAGCTTTCTGGGAAGACTATATAATATAATATAAATTGGTGCGACGAAAAGTGATTTAAATGTAGAGCCGAGAAAAAGTGTTAATAAAGTAATATATTATAGTGAGGTAACATCGAGTGTATGTTCATTCCATCTAGTACCACGACCTGGGGTAGAAAAAGAATCTCATCGCATACAAAGCAACATATAATAAAAAAAAACACCATATATATATAATCAAAAACCCTCAACTGAAGATGGCCAGTGATTATGATTTCAACACTAAGTTTTGAAAAATCATTTAATATTATACTAGAATGGAATAAAAACACTAACCAAGCCCAGCAGGTAGTTTGATCTGGTATACAGACGGCTCCAAAATGGACAGTGGATCAGGAGTTGGAATACATGGGGAGGCATCGAAGTGTGGCAGTTATGTACCTCTAGGGGCCAACACCACGGTATTCCAAGCAGAAGTACTTGCAATTGAAACCTGCGTCAGGAAGAACTTAAGGAAACAGCATCAGTCAGGCAGCTTTACAAGCAATTGCAAGCTATCAGATGATGTCAAAGTTACTCTGGAACTAATTAAAAAAATCTGATGTGTTGCACTCACATGACTTTCTCTACTCTTGTACTAACCATTCTTACAAACTCTTATTCCTATATCTTCTTCGTGTTAGTTAAAATAAACATTTGTACAAATTATCTTATTGCTTGTTTCCTTGTAGGTGCAAGGGGAATATTGGAATACAGTAGGCTTTGTGCGATAGTCAAATCTTTTAAATCTTTGCGCACGTAACATATAAAACAATGAACAACGATGATCCATTTCACGAAAGTTCTAAGTTTTCCGAAACTCACACACATAACAAGGAATATCTCCGAAATGGTTCACCCTACAAGAAAGTTTAGTGAGACACAAATTGTGTATTTTAGCAAGATCTACATTTTTTGTATAGTATGATTTGGTCTATCTCTAACGGTTTACCAGTTATGCAAAAGTAAATACGACTACAGGGGCTATAGCCAGAAAATTCAAGATATACATTTCATTTGTCATCAAAATATCTCAAACATATGACATTTTAATAAAAATGTTAGAGCCATTTTCAAGAAAATCAAAATTTTCGAAAAATCTTCCATGTAAAGGGTAGTTTAGGGTGGGGCTATTTTCTTCAAAATCTTCGTGTGACACCCTTGAAAGACATTAAACTTAAATACCAACTTTGGTTTTTAACCGACTTTTCGTTTTTGAGTTATGCTGTCCACAGACTGACAGACTGACACACACACGGACCTTTTTCTAAAAATGCTTTTTTTTTTATTCAGGGGGCCTCAAAACATGTATTTCCGGTGAAATCTCGGCATCGAATTTTTAGGTGGAATACAATACTTCCCCTACTTACCTTATAAAACTGGCAAAACTCAACAAGTTAACTCTTGGATAGGTGCTGGGACATAAAGGTATTTTAGGCAACGAAAAAGCAAATGCCTTAGCAAGAAAAGGCTCGACATCGCCTTAAATACTATTCGAAAAAACATTGATGAATGGATAAGTCATTACCATCAAAAGACATGGGAACGAACAGAAGGATGCAAACAGAACGATATTCTCCTCACTTACTGTAGTCGTTAGGCGCAATAGATTCCAAATAAACCTGACACCAGGGTTAATAACAGGACATTATAGGTTGAGAAAACATCTACACACAATGGGAATCTTCAAAGAAATACCAATATGTACATTGTGTTGTGTAGAGGAAGAAACTGCCTCTCATATTATATTCAGTTGTGAAGCCTTTGGTAGGAAGGTATGAATTACTGGGTAACCAGACGAAGATCTTCCTACAAAATATTTAGTCAAAAACTTTGTCTCTCTCATTAGACACACGGCTATTTGATTAAATAACCATAAAGACAGGAGGCAATACTATGAACCCATAAAGTTTCCGTCTTCATATAAATCAAGTCAAGATTCCCTTGTATTGCAAGGAAAAAATGGGAATACAGTAGGCTTTGAGCGATAGTCATATTGTTTAAAGCTTTGAATTCCTTTCTCTTTGCACGACTACTAAAAAAACTGAATAACGATCTTCCATTTGTAGAAAGTATAAGTATTGTAAAACTCACACAAATAACAAGGAATATCTTGTGAATGGTTCACTCTAAAAAATAAATAAAATAAAAAATAAATAAATAAATAAATAAATAAAAAATAGAACAGCTTATATACTTCCGTGACGGTTAATATTTATTATTACAATAATTTTTACTCAACTAAAGACGAAATGAAACATAATTCATAATCGTTTATTGTGCAATTATTAATACTAAATCCATATGCTGAAGACAGCGAACTATTAGAAACCCTCAAAACTATTTTTGTAATTAAGTCAGTAATTACAGAGGATGTCGTTTCCAAAAGATTTAAACTACTGGCCTGGGGTTACAGTCTTTATATTCAACAGTTTCACCCCTATTTCATGTAATATTTATCCCAGGGTTTCTGTATTATGTGAAAACTGTGTAGCCTTTATATTAATAACTAGAACAGGGGAAGACAGGTATCGTTTCTGTGACGTCAAATCACTCGGCTCACATGCTCTCACCGAAGGCCAGTTGAACGTGTGACGTCACAGCGAGGAAGAGGAAAAGGCCTGCGGGACATCGTAACTTTAATGCTGACTGTTTCAGTTACGGAATAGTCACAAATTATATGGCTTTATGCCATATATATGTAATGCAATATGTAACGCAAATAGAACAGAAATTATAACTATTTTGCCTGAGTTAGAGAAGAGCTATACAGACCAATTAGGTGGACATTTTCGCTTTTCTTTAACTAGTTTGTCAATGTTAGGGCGTAATGTACGGCACATTTGTAATCGAAGACTGCATGTTAGATTGGGATCTGACAGCATCCTTCGGGATATTGACTTAGAAAGGTTCATAACAGAAAAGAATTGTTCGCAAATATACATAGAACCAAACATACATAATATCCGTGCAACAAGGGCATACAACTTCAGAAATCTGGTTTGAGTAATATTCTCATAAAAATCAGCCAAGTCTTCCTTGTGTTTATATTTGTCCTTCAGCAAATCGTCGCACTGTAAAATTATCAATTCAATTTACTACCTGTTAGAAACATTGTTAATATCCAATGAATACGGGGCATGTTGTAAACATGCCGAAATAACATTTTTCATATTCATTCTGTTTCGTGCAAGTAGCGCCGCTGATCTAGGCAGCATAGCAATACACCGCTCTCGCCTGACGTCACAGAAGCTGGCTCTTCGTTTAAATACGTCACACGAAGTTGTCTTCCCCTGAACTAGAAGGTACAACAACTATTGTAATTGTTTAAAATTAGTATTGTGTTAAGTGTTGCACCTATAACTGGCAGGGGATGTGGTCAAGGAATCAGAAAAGCAACATCCTGCGAGGTTACACATTACTGTGATTTTTTTTTTTTTGTCCGCAATTAGGTAACCATCACGGTGTTTTAGGAAATGCTGTTATAAGCCTTAAGGATGAATCTGCTGTCATACAATGGTTTCATAAAGAATGTGGGGGGAAATCAGTGTTACTAATTCAACCATTATTTGAGATTTAAGAAGCCGCCTTTGCATCATCGGGTGACCTAAACTAAACCCCAGCGCTCCGAGCCCTCCCGGCCTGTTATGCGGTCTTTGCGACCAGGAACCGCTAGTTCTTTAATCAAGTAGCCCCTCAGGGAACTAACGAGGCTAAGTGCACCCCGGACCAGGTCTCCCAGCAGAAGAAAATCCCCACGCGGTACCGAGAATCGAACCCTGGTCTTCCGCTTGGTAAGCAGCAGCGCTACCACCGCGCTAAGGACATGGCCCATCGGGCAAGCTAGTTAAGTTTATTACGGTTTTAAAGTTAACTATTTTGCACACATTAATGACATCCAGTTGCGTCTTAAAAACGGTTAGGAATGTCCGGCGCACGCATGCGCGCGCACGCGCTGTGATGAAAGAGGCTTCCTGTGAAGCGCAAAGAAATTACACTAAATCGAAACAGAGATTCGAACCGGAGTCTGCGACACCAAACTTGCGGTTGCTGTGCGAGGGCAACGCTGAACTCCCGTTCTCATGAATCTGTGAACAAAGGCGTTACACGACCAACGCTCGCCTGAATCTTGAATTAATTCCAATATAACAATTTATTAGGCATAATATACATAGTCCATTATGGCATGCATGCAGAGGTGGCTTGAACTGGACTCGCAAGTTACCTATTTGGACTCGTAGGTACCGACCCCTCTCTGGTTGGCATTCCATTTGTTTTTCACATGCTCTCATCGATCCATGTTCCACTGGTGCAGGAAGAAGTCAGATATTAGGTGCTGTTGATCTAAACAACTTAACTCTTTTAGGAGATTTAGCAAAAATTATCTTCGTACTGGACACAAATCTATCTACCAATGGGAAAGAACCATTGTCTGAGAAATGCTACCAATATGAAAAATATTATACAGATGAAAAAATAAAGAAAAGCATAACAATCATTAAAATATGCAATATAGGGGCAATAATATTGAATTGCGTCATCATGTGCAGTACTGCCAATATTAAAAATATTATCGAGATAGGAAAAAGTAATAAAAAACCATAAAAATCATTAAAACATGCAATATAGGTGCTATAGTATTGAAATAATATGCATTTATCAAAAATCAAGAATATATGCACCATAAAATCATGTCCAAATAACTGAAAATTCCGTAATTCGTGCACATAATGTAAAAGCATACATGTTTAACCCCAAATGCATGAACTTCCTAGCCCTAGTAGGGAGTATTCAGATATTAAAGTTTAAGGTTCATCACGGACATGAACATCATCCGACCTTTCATTTGGACAGTCGTTAAACATGTGATGTGTGTGTTAATGTTGCAGATGGACATCGCAGAGCTGGATTCCTCATACAATTCAGATCTGGACTCCGACACGGAGGCCGATGATCCGGAGCGCCTTCTCAACGAGTGGCTAGGGGAACTTGATAGCCTCACAGTGGTAAGTGTATCTATCACATGTTATTTGTCATGACTTGGTTTTACTACCTGAAGCCCGCAATGGGGGCGAGTGACACAAGTTGCCACCTCTTGTTCAGGGTCATTAACACAGCCTTGAAATTGTTAGGGCTTGCTTGACATAACGGTTTGGAGGGTTCGCTTTTGGCCTGCAGTTAGTTTTATGACTGTGTTTCCTGGAAATGGTAACTAGTTTTGAAATTTTGAAGAACGCTTCCGTGCCTTGTGTCTAAATGACTGCATGACAGTGGTTGTAGACTCTGTGGCTACACAAACTTCTTATCCCCTCACAAAACTGTAGCCCGTGCTTCTTGCATTATGCATTGGTTTTAAGTTATGGGAATTGTGCATCTCCCTATCATTTCTATATACAATTATTAATCTTATAAATGAATTCCGGTATCAAACATTGAAGGGGAATGCTTATACAAATGAAATATTTAACAATAAAACCAAGTGATAAAAACAACAGTAAATGAGTGAACAAGTGAACAGCATTGCCGGTGCTGGAGACACCTAGTTCATGTGTTCTCTTTGTACCAGGTTTGCCAACATTTAAAAGTAAAATTATCGTACCAGCCACTCAAAATTATAGATTTGGATTCAAAATTATCGTACATCATAAAGCAAATGCTACAACAATAAACATATCAGTATAATGCTTATGAAAATATAAGAGTAATGATGTTTATTATATCCACTTACAAGATTGATGACCTCAACAAATATTATAACTTTAGCACTTATGTTTCTCGCACTATTCATCTGAAAGTTCAGCTTCCTCAACCGTTGGAGCATTGCACAAATTTGTTGTTGATATAAACCTTAACATGTTCTCGGTGACTTGCAGATTTTAAGATCTACCACGTTCTTTCATAAGTTGGGACGACAAAATGAGTTCATTTACCGTATCTAGTGCCAATCTGTTTCTAACTTTGGTTTTTACACAAGAAGTGCTTCTGTAGGGCAAGGAAACCTCTGATAATGCAAAGGCCGCTAGTTCTTTGAAATCAGTATTTATACCAAGGTGACATGTTTAACAGCACCCCAGAAGCTGCCAGGTTCAGGCATGTTCTTTATTTCACACGGAATAGCATGTATTCCGAGTTTTCTACATTGATCGTCAATTTTCTGAACAGTGCGTATTTCATTGAGATTATCAGACCTGGGCACACTGGCAATAAGAGGATAAAGGGTATCAGGCTTAGTAGCTATGGGGTGGAGACAGACAATGAGGGCAAAAGTGGTGTTACTTGTAATTAGTTTCACTTCGCTGGAGTGACAAACCAGTGCAAATGATATTTCGCCGATATCGAACTATCATACCTTCAAATTATCGTATGCCCCCATAATTATCGTACGAGTTGGCAACCCTGCTTTGTACATACAATAGTTTGTAGTCTACAAAACCGTGGCTGACATACAATTTAATGGCGGGTGGCTCTGAACAACATCCAATTAGATGCTTGCCACGCCTTGTGGTGTAGTATAGTTAAAGACACAGTGAGATCATGCTGTAAAAACAGTGACGTAAATACATACTATTTGCATCCATGAAATGTATTTGCACAACAGGGAAGAGAATAGTAATGGTCAGGCGTATCTGCCATTAAATTTTGTGTCTGCCATATATACAGCTCCTTGTTACATGGTTTGTTAGATTATATTTGAATCCACTCCACCTATTAAGTACCATATGCAAATATACTCAAGGGACACTGGGAGTGAAATTTGAAAGTCCCACAATTCTTGATAGATTTTTCTGAAATTTTTACTGTGTTTGTATTTATATGAGAATAGGAGGTACGCCAAATTTCATTGAAATTGGATAATTCGTTTAGGATATATAAATTATTTTGTGAATTTAATAGGCACATTTTCAAAATAGAGCTCGCGTCTATTGATTTTTCAAAATTCATTTATATTGGCAGAACTGATACTCTAAAACATGGGTAGTAATTGTATGAAGAGATATTTCAAATACGTTTGCAGATTATGCTGTACATATTTTTTAATGACAAAGAAAATTTAATCTTAAAAATTATTGATTTTTTTCATACAAAAAAAAATGTTTTTGGAATTCATGTTGATGATAACATCAATATTGAATCATAGTTTTGTTTAGCTGCTATTTATGAATACTTTTGGAAATTTTCATTGAATTTGAAGCAAAACTCAGGCGCGACCTTCTTTTGGAAAGTGCAGAAATGTAGTTTTGAGAAAAACAGGCTTTTATATAGGAGCATCCTGTGTACGTTAAGGGAAGAGCGCTATTTGAAAGGGCCGTAATGACCACGTGGAGTGGGGGATGTGAAAAATGTTAGCTGATCCAAATGCACAGGTGTTCCAGCAACATTTTAAGGTAAAAAAACAATTTTCGACTTTTTGACAATTTTGACCAAAATTTCACTCCCAGTGTCCCTGAATATGGACTGAGGTATATTTTAATTGGTACCTATCTATATTACTAAAGTTTCACGTACGTACGTATATACCAATTAATTAAAGCAAGCCTGCTATTAAATACAAATATATTTATGTATGTGCATGAAGGGGAAAATAGTGCCATTACGCCTATTCAAAGATGATACAAGCCCCTTCATTGTTACTACCGAAGCCATCTAGGAGTTTCCTGAAATTGTAGAGCGATTTGTGTTATCGTAATCTCGTAAAGGTTCATACGATTTGGAATGAGTGTTTTTTTCGCTAACCTCTCTAAATCTCTGCTCTGAATTAAAATTACAGGACATTATTATAATATGTTTAGATATTTCATTAAAAGTACATTTATTTTAATGAAAATAATTAACGTACAAAACGCTCAGATTATTTGAATATAGTAGTATGAATACTTTTTTCTTTAGTTACGTCCTTAAGTTTCCAGATTTTCAGGGGGGCGGGATATCCCTCCCCCTTGGATCCGCCCCTGCATGCCAGTCGTCAATATGGAACCGTTCCAATTCTCTTCTCCTGCCTGAGTGGGTTTAGCTTCACTTAGAACTGAGTTCGCCTTTACATGTCGCAATGACTAACGAAAATTGACTCGTCGATAATAACCAGCCGATCAGGTGGATATGGGATTTATTCTTCACTTATGTAACTTGCTCTCTAGCTATTTGGTTTAGGTCCATTTTCATTGTTTAGATATTTATGATAAACAATTGCATGATTCACAAAATGGATTTAGAGAAGGGCGTTCCTGCAATGATTGTATCTTCACAATAACACAGATTATGGAGAAACGACGAGAATACAATCTACCAACTCTAATAGCTTTTATAGACTATGTAAAAGCTTTTGATAAAGTAAAAAGAAATCTGCTATGGGAAATAATGATTAAAAATGGATTTCCTGAACATTTAGTAAGAACAGTACAAAGTATGTATATAAATACAAAATTTAAATTGGAGAAATCCATAGAAAACAATAACCTAGTAGAGATTAATTTAGGACTAAGACAGGGGTGTCCATTGTCACCTACCCTATTTAATATATATTAATGACGCAGTTGTACGATGGCAAACTATGCTCAGAACACATTTTAAAATAAAGGGGAGAAATGTTGACACATTGCTGTTCGCTGATGACCAGATTTTAATTGCGGAGACGGAAGATAACTTACAAAGAGCCATACATGAATTAAATAATATTACAAGAGAATATAATCTTCAAATTTCATATGAAAAAACAAAAATAATGGCTTTTATAGGAACAAACCGTTTAAGAGCAAAAATTTGCATAAATGATAAACCCATCCAACAACAAAGTGATTTTAATTATCTTGGCTATATTGTGTCATAGACCAGCAATAGAGATATACAAAACAAAATAAATTCCAAACAATATGTGGCACAATAAAAAGAACTTTTAAAAATTGTAATCGTCAAACTTTGTTAAAACTGTATAAAATAATGGCAATCCCAACCCTGCTTTATGGGTGTGAAAACTGGGTCTTGACTATCTCACAACAGAAGAAAGTGGAGGATGCTGAGATGAAATTTTTGAGACAGGCGGCAGGTTATAGACTCATAGACAAGAAAAGAAACGAGGATATTAGAAGAGAATTGGAAATTCAGAGTCTAAATGAAACAATCATTGCATACAGGCAAAAATGGCAAGATCATGTGCAGAGAATGACCGAAGACCGTACACCACAAATAGTGCACAAGTATAAACCTGTAGGTAGAAGAAATGTTGGCAGGCCACGAATGAGATGGTCCGATCAATTTCCTTGAAGTCGGAACAAGCCACAAGGTTTATACCGTGACGATGATGGTGATGATGGTGATGGTGATGATGGTGGTGATGATGGTGTATTTATGACTCCTAAAAACGGTATGAAAACTGCGCACCAGATGAGGTTGCTATTTAAATGTCAACTTTATTGGAAGTCAATGTTCTTGAGTTACGAATTGGCTTGTTATGTAATACTTGGACAGATACATTGCGATATGCCGTTATTCACAGAAAAGCATCACGATTTCCCTCCACCTTCGCCGAACAACACCGTTACGGTTCATTGAACACTTGTCAGAGGTAGAACTTTCTCGGCATGTTCATACATTTTTTATTCTTTAGTACTACAATCTATCTACATGCTGGACAAGTTGTTGTTAGTTAGCAGCGAGTTATATGTGCAGTTATTAAAATAATCACTGGAGAATTAACGAATTTATTAATTGGGGTTTCGTTTTCCGTTCTGTGCCGATAGCATTGCTTGTTTTTCCTCTGCATTGTTTCCTGGTTATGACCTGCCATAATAATAAAAGATTTGCTTTCCTTGTCATGCTGGAGGAAAAATGCGTATTGCAGAGCAACGTCTAGTGTATGTTCTGGGTTCCAGTTTAACTTAAAATGAAGAGAAAACTTTCAGGAGTGCAATGGATGAGTAGGGCCCGGATTTTTGACATTTCATATGTTTATCCTAGTTAATTTTTCCATGCCTAAGTTAATTTAAGTACGCTTCCATCAGTAGACACAATGAATCAAGTTTTATTGGTCTTATAAAAGCATATTTTACCATGTCTTACTGTTAGGTCATATGATCAAATATACGAGTAAGAACATACTTTAGTCATATGTAACACTTCATATATTTTCGTAAACATTTCATAGCCTTCACCCTTTCCCCCTCAACCCAGTGTAATTCGATGGGGGATTTGGCATGATCCTGCAAGGTGCTATTGTATAAACTCCAATAGGTTTGAGTAGATGCTCAGTAACTTTGAGTGATGTTCATCTTCAACCAAACAAGTTAAACTGTTGTTTTCAATCAGTATGTCAAGAAGCAGTCTACATAAAATCAAATTTCTCTGTAGTGTTAAAAGTCCACCACTCGCCTTGAAACTGTGGGCATGAAATTGTGTGGTGCCTTAAGCATTGTGGAGGAAACTGAAAGTGGGTTATCTAATGCACAGGGCGAGTAGCTAACATGTTAGGGGGAATTTACCTTCTGCTTTACACAAACCCTAAATACGAGTACAACACTTGATGTGGTCTCGTCAGTCCTTACCGCTCTCCTACGCCGACTGCTGCTTTCTGGTGTCTTCTGCTCCGGCTGCTCTGGCATGTGATCTTAACATCAGGGTATGCGTGAGTGTTTGCGAATAAAACCAGAACTTAAATAAGAAAGCGTGAGATTTGCCGATCGTTATTAAATACGTTGAGTCGATACCGTGTCTTTACTAAGACCGAAGATTGTTAATATTAACTATAATGTGTCCTCACACATGAGGATCCGGAATACAAGTCCCGAAGCTGAGATGCTCGTTCGGCGGTATGGGCGGCACGTGTACTGCCCCGTCGGATTCTGGAGGGCCACTGTACTGCCCCGTTGGGTTCTGGAGGGCCACTCTAAACGACCCTTTCTCTCCGGGTTCTCGCAGGCACGTCCCTGTGCGTTATGACGCTCTCTATACCTTTCACTTCCTAATTAGCAACAGAATTTCGAAGAAACGACCATCCCTTGTTTTCCGGCTCACACCGGCGCTGAGCGATTTCCAGAGAGATCAGTAGGTATTAGTAGTAAAATTTTCCCAGATTTGCAAGAAGACCCTAGGAAAGTCTGCAGCACCATATAGTTGTGAATAACTTTGCAGGGTCAGTATTAATAATTCACTGTCAATGTCGTAGGTGTCTGGCTTCTGTTAACGTGTCTGTGTGATAAGCGATATGTTGAGGGAGTCGACTGTATACAAAATCTAACGAGCGTTTACGAAGGCCACACCAGCGAAACTTCGGGAGAGTCGTGTGGCAGGCATCCTTCTCGGAAGGAGCGGACACCAAATTTTTCCGATCGGGCCAGTGTACGACCCTCGCGGAAATTTTGTGCTTCATTCCGTTCCGGTCGAGTTAATTGCAAATTACCAAGTATCCTGATTGTACATATTGTACTTCACCTAGCGGAGAGACTCTTCGTAAGTAGGTATTTGGTACGAGTAAATTGGAGCAAAGTGACCTTACATTACACACACGCACACACACACGCACGCACACACACACGCACGCACACACATTGAATATACTGCAACAACACCGATGATTTCTCGTCCGTAATGAAGCTGTAATTATAATGAGCAGACTCACATTTATTATCAATAAAACAGATGTACTTTCTTCCTCCGGAGAGCTTATTTACAAAAGAAAAGAGGAAATATCTCAGAAGATTTTTGGGTGCTTAGAAAAAGTGTTTTACAGTTTAGATGAAATTTATGAACACACCTTTATACCTATTTTTCAGTTTAGTCGTCATCAGTCTTTCAGACGCTCTTGACAGATTTGGGACGCAGAATTTGTCACTGTCGGAAACTTGGTTGCCGGACATTTTGCTGGAAGGCAAACCACCGCAGCATTATGTACTGCCATCCAGGACCTAGTCTAAGCAGTAGGGTCTATTTCATAGTTGCAGTGATGTTATATTCCGCCATATTGATAATGGATCAATGACGTTTTCCATTTAATCGTATAATTCTTTTCTCGTGATCAATTCTTCACGGGTGTTAAATTTAAGAAGGTCGAGCTTTCGGCCACTGTATACTCCATGGCCATCTTCAGGACTTAAGGACATTAACCTTAAATACCAAGTTTGGTTTTTAACCGACTTTTCGTTTTTGAGTTATGCTGTCCACAATCACACATACACACGGACCTTTTTCTAAATTTTTTTTTTTTTTTTGGTTCAGGGGACCGCAAAACCTGTATTTCTGGTGAAATCTCGTTGTATATAATACTTCCTCTACTATACGTAGTAGAGAAAGTAAAAAGCCCATACCGAAAGCCAAAAAAGGAGTGTCCTGGTAGGTAAATTCTACAGTAAATTCTCGATTTTTGAAGTCCAGTCAGAACTTGCTTAGAGGAAGAGACTGCTCACTTTGAGCAAGTTTGCTGTAATGTCTTCATCGTCCTTTGTTTGCTTTGTCAAAATATGTAGAGCTTACGGAGAAAAATGTGCATATCTTTGTCTGTGGATATATGTATGTTTAGTAATCCATCGATCAAATGAATGGCACGCGTCAGTGAATGCAAATAATGTTCTGAAGAAGTGCGTAATGCCTACACAACTGTGACGTCACATGCTACGGAAAATGAGCAAACGGACCCGGAAATGCCTTTGTCTGTGAAGATATCCTGGACGAAGGAAACGGCGTTTAGAATCTGCCATTTATATTATGAAACAAAAGCATACTGTTTTACGGCCCATCCTGTGCATTCTGTCGATGACTGGAGTTCTGGGGTAGTAAACTGTTGTACCATTCGTCCAACACACTCAACTGTGGGCAAAAATAGATACCCGTAAATACTGTCACAGCTATTCAAGCCTTGTACGTACATTATATAGGCATCTTCTATTTTATATTTATCTTAAAATGTTTTCATCCGTTTGGATAGCATGCATTTTATACCATTCCGGTTCATATAGCTCCCCTCCCACTTTTTTGTTGTTGTTCTTATGATTATGAAAGTTTGTAGACTAGGTTGATTTGTCATGTCCGCATTTGTGTGAAATTCACAGAGGATTCAAGCTGCCCTAGTGCACAAAACGAATTTAGTAATATGCATTGTTTGGGACCATCGTCTTACAGGCTCCAGCAGGGGGGTGAGGCATAACTACAGACCAATGCACTGCTTTGCAATATGGGGCTAACGCTGTAACGAGCACAAGGAAAGGGAGGTAGATATAGCCGGCCTCATAGAAAAGCCACGTTTTAATTTTCTTTAGATTTATCTCCAAATTCTTACTGTTACGGAAAAGGTTACAAATATTGTTTGAAACAAGCACCATTTACTGGGTTAAACAATTCTGTGCTACAAGAAAAGCTTTAACTTTGTCAGAATCACAAAAAGAGTGTAAAGCTTTGCAATAAACATAGTGCAATATTCTAGTGAAAACTATAAAAATGTTTAATGCTACAAATTCCCCCTGTAATTATAAAGGAATTAAAATTCGTATCGAAATAGCTCTAAGCATGTCGCGAATAAAAGGTTCTCTTAGTACCTATGAAAAAAAAAAAAAAAAAAAAAAATTCTGGGAATTTTCACAGGTTCTGAAATTTTTCGAGCCGTGTTACCAGCTTGCCATAGGCCAATAATCTGGACACGTGTAGTTTCTTATGTATACGATATGGTGCGAAACAAGCAACAGTTGTAACTTTATGAGTAACGATTAATAAGCCGCCAGAAATAATCACTACTTCCCTTTCATGCCGACGTGTCATTTGTTCCATGTCTAGCCAGTAGCATGAATACTGCTGTCATTCGAGAGGGGTAAAGAGAAGGAAAGAAGGGAAAGCTACGAAGGCCTCGGTGAATAATCTTGATACCCTTGCATTTTACTAAATTCGATTTCTACACCACTAGTTGGTGGGTAATATTTCTGATGCAGTAACCACTTTTCAAAGCGTGAAACATTTAAATGGTTGTACGAAAAAAAAAACTGGATAAAAACGAGCTTCCCTCGGTCCAGGGAAATGAAAATTGCAGACTAAGTGGTGGGCGCCACGTATCTATTGTCAGAGTGCTGCTATAAATTAGCTAATTGGTAGAAGGGACTGCGTGCTGTTTGCCACACTCGTGTGTTGAGAGCAAAAAGATGATGACAGCGATTGTTATTTGTCTTTGCTGACAGACCTACATTCTACAAGAAGACCTACTGAAAGTTCCCTAAACCTATGGCTTGGGCTTACGTAAATAAAAGACAAAACTCCAGGGGCGACACAGTTGAGAACTCTTGTTGATTCTGTAGAAAAGACAAGGATATTACTGTATTTTTATTTTTTGCCAAATAATTGGATAATTTACAACCTGATACAGCACCTAAAATACCACCTCAGCGTCAAACTCCTCCGGTAATTGGTCTCCTCAGTTTACCACCAATTTCCGCCTCTGTTGGTGAGCTATTTTGTCTACTACGTACGCAGGGAAGCTAATTATAGGTCACCCAAAAATTCGACCCCGAGATTTCACTGAAAACGCACTTCTGAGGTGCCCTGAAACCAAGAAAAGTATTGTAAGAAAAACTTCTGTGTATGTGTGCGTGTGTTGAACAGCTTAACCCAGAAATGTGAACTCATACATATGATAAAACACTTTACAGTGTAATATATTATCTTTGATCACATCTCGCTGACATATCTGTGATAAATATTATATCTACTCACAATCACATCTGTGACTGATTAGAACTGAAAATGGCAGACTGTCTCTATCCTAACCTTTAAACGCAAAGGAGCCAGGTTTGATTCCCGCCTGTAGGGTGAAGATGTTTCTTTAGCCACGATTATTCCCCATTCCCCTGGCTGACGAACGTTACTCAGCGGGTGTGAACACATTCCTCTACATCCTCTCTCTTTATGACCACGAAAGCGAAAAGCAAGGAAAACAAAGCGAAAACCGGTTCTAGCTGAAGCGTGCTACTGTAGCCATGGAGGGGGGAGAGACTCCTCTCTTCACACCTGCGGAGTAACGTTCGTCAGCGCTGCCCTGGAGTATGGATGTATGTGTATGTGAATTTAATATAACCAAAAGTAACACAAACCCATAAAGAAGTATGTTGTTGGGCAATAATTATTGTTCCAAAAGTAAAAATCCGCCTATATTACCTTAGATGTAGGTAAAAGGTGGCATATAAATGGCAAAAAATGACAGACGGCACACCTGTTCAATGGCTACCATCAAACTTATTTCTTATTATGAGTCACATGAGATGCCGCCCTGGCCGAGCGGTTAGAGCGTTCGCCTGCCAAATAGGCGGCCTGGGTTCGATCCCAGGGATCCGCATGTGGTATTCGTGGTGGCCGAAGCGGTGTTTTCTCCGGGCTCTCCGGTTTCCCCCGCCACTCATTCCACCAATTGCTCCATCTACACATTTCCAATCTTCCATTTCGCCTGTGTTTCATATCATCCTCTTCCTCAATATACCTGGTGCTTGCCTAACCACCCGCTTCCAGGTCTTCACTCTGTGCGATCCATAGGTTCCTGTGCTCCCCGGCAGGTGTCTGACCCTAGGCACTGGTTTGTAAGTCCTAGGGCTGTAATACGGAAAAGAAGTCACATGAAATGCTTTACAATTCAAAACATAAACATTTCAGGACTGGAAATATGTAAAATCATAGAAGAAGCCGTTAATGATGTACAGCAAACGGTGTCAGTAAGGAATTAATGGATTGAGATGTCAACATTTAGGAGAAATCACGTTTTTTCTTTCTTCTTGTGTAGCAGTAACTGAAGCCGAAATTGTGAACGTCATAATTATGGACATAACACTGCGTCACATGGCAGAATTAAATAATCAGGAAATGTTAAAATCATTACATGTATAAAACTACAGAGTCGCCCTCCAGAACCCGACGGGGCAGTACAGTGGCGCTCCAGAACCCGACGGGGCAGTACAGTGGCGCTCCAGAACCCGACGGGGCTTGTATTACGGATCCTCAAGTGTGAGGACACATTATAGTTAATATTAACAATCTTCGGTCTTAGTAAAGACACGGTAACGACTCAACGTATTTAATAACGATCGGCAAATCTCACGCTTTCTTATTTTGGGAGAATAAAAGTGTTTCAACGAAGTTCTGGTTTTATTCGCAAACACTCACGCATACCCTGAGGTTAAGATCACATGCCAGAGCAGCCGGAGCAGAAGACACCAGAAAGCAGCAGTCGGCGTAGGAGAGCGGTAAGGAGTGACGAGACCACATCATAACGCATAACCATTGTTGCTCTAGCAGTTGTAGTAGCTATTAACTATTAGGTGTATATATTTTAAAAGTAATAACACAATTATGATAAATGGTTTGACATGGTGTAATATACTCAGCATAATTAAATGTGACACAAAAATGTGATTACAGGCCTTAGAGAGAGAGACATAACAGAACTACACTAAAAATAGATCTTGTTCACAAATAAATAATTTGATTAACGGTGTTGTCAATTGTCAGTGCCGCCAGTGTGCCGGTATTTCATGCCCCAGGGACATGCGAGCAAAACTAAAGTCAGCTACTGCGGAGAGGAGAGGCGAGGCTAGCCCTCGGAAGTTGGATGTGTCACACAGACCACCTGCGTGTACACATCCGCTGTAGGTAGTTGCAGGAAATGAAGTGTCCGTAAATTTGCTTGCAAATCGTGGGACGATGACCATGGCAATGGAAGGTCAAGTCCCCTCGTTTTGGAAGTGTGACGTTGGCATCTTAGTGACGCATTACGACTGTGTGGTACCAAAACGGGTATCTGAGGTCCAGTTTTGGTGTTTTACAACTTTATTTTTAAATTACTTCGCGGCGTGCTAATATTGCATTGTTGCACACTGCATAACAAACACAGGTGTTTTGTTCTGGGCATGGGCCATGCTAAAGCCTACAGTCTCTACAGAAAGTGTTCGTACCCTCTTATAAAACTGTAGCAGGAAAAGACAAAGAACAAAATTATAATATTTAATTTTCAGAATGAAAAACTATTGTAAAGTTTGCTCTATTACGTATAGTAATTTGGGGAAGCATTGTATTCCACCCAAAATTTCGACGTCGACATTTCATCGGAAATATCTGTTTTAAGGGCCCCTGAATCCAAAAGAAGCAATTTTAGAAACAGGTTCATTTGTTCGTTTGCCTGTGAGTAGCATAACTCTAAAACGAAAAGTCGGTTAAAAACCAAAGTTGCTAATTAAGTTGATGCTACACGAAGATTTTGAAATAAATTCCTCCACCCTTAAAATACTCTTCACAAGGAAAATTTTCAGAAATTTTTCATTTTCTCAAAAATAGCTCTAGCGATTTTGATTAAAATGCCTTATGTTTAAAATATTTTTATGGCAAACGAAATGTATATTTTGAATCTTCTGGCTATAGCATTAGGAGTTCTATTTACTCTTGATGACTTTTGCATAACTGGTAAACCTTAAGAGATAAACCAAATCTTACTGTACGTAAATGTAAATCTTTTTAAAACATACAAAATATGTCCCAATTCATTTTTTCTGGAGTGAACTATTTCGGAGATATTCCTCGTTATTTGTGCTAGTTTTGCAATAATACTTTTATCAAATGGAGCGTCGCTCTTCACCTTTTAATCTCTTGGCTGTGCAAAGAACGGAATCTCAAAGCCTACTGTATTCTTATATTCCCTTGCACCTACAAGAAAATTAGCAACAAGATAATTTCTGTAAATGTTTATCTGGACTAAAATGAAGAAGTTAGAACAATAAAAAGTTTGTAAGAATAGTTGGCACAAGAATAAAAAAAGGCATGTGAGTGCAGCACATCAGATTTGTTATTAATTTTGTTTACAACAATGATGCTGGGTTAGGGATGTCAATGCAAGAATGTAAGAGGTGTATACAGTTACCTGCAATTAAAAGTGAAGGGCAGTAACATTTGAAGGGGTTTCCAGTTTTATATCTGTAGCAGAAATCAAGGAATTTTCTGAATAAGGCAAACATAATTGCCTTTCCAGTTACTGTTATTATTGCTACCATAATGCAAGACATTGCTGTTCATAACCCTTTTCTCTAACACGGTTTGCACAATGTTTTAATACGGGAAGAAGAAGAAGAAGAAGAAAAAAAAACTGATGTGTTGCACTCACAAGACTTTCTCTACTCTTGCACTAACTATTCTTACAAACCCTTATTCCTATATGTTCTTTCTTGTTAGTTGAGATAAACATTTGTACAAATTATTTTATTGGTTATTTCCTTGTAGGTGCAAGGGGAATATTAGAATACAGTAGGCTTTGTGCGATAGTCAAATCTTTTAAAGCTTTGAGATCCCGCTCTCTTTGCACGGTTAACATATAAAAAATGAACAACGATGTTCCATTTCACCAAAGTTTTAAGTTTTCCGAAACTGACACAAATTACAAGGTATATCTCCGAAATGGTTCACTCTATATAAAAATATTGAGACAAATTGTGTGTTTTAGCAAGATGTACATTTTTTGTACAGTAAGATGTTGTCTATTTCTTATGGTTTACGAGTTATTCAAGTCATCCAGAGTAAGCTGTATTACATAGGCTATAGGCAGAAAATTCAAAATATATACATTTCATTTGTCATACAAATATCTGAAACATATGGCATTTTAATCAAAATCGTTAGAGCCATTTTCAAGAAAATAAAAATTTTCCATGTAAAGGGTAGTTTAGGGTGGAGCAATTTTCTTCAAACTTTTCGTGTCACATCCTTGAAAGACATTAAACTTAAATACTAACTTTTCGTTTTAACCGTCTTTTCGTTTTTGAGTTACGCTGTCCACAGACAGAGACACGTGCGCACGCGCGCGCGGTTTCCGGCGAAATCTCGACATCGAATTTTTGGGTGGAATGGAACACTTTCACAGCAGAGAAAGTAAAATAAACTGTGTAGAAACAGACTGTAACTTTATTTAAACGTATTTACACCACATTTTTAGCGGACTACGTTATGCATATTGCAGGTCTTTGAGTTTCTTCTTCTTCTTCTTCTTCTTCTTCTTCTTCTTCTTCTTCTTCTTCTTCTTCTTCTTCTTATTATTATTATTATTATTATTATTATTATTACTATTATTATTACTATTATTATCACTATAATAATAATAATAATAATAATAATAATAATAATAATAATAATAATAATAATAATAATAATAATAATAATAATAATAATAATAATAATAATTAATAATAATAATAATATTTCGTTATTTTATTATTGGTATTATGATCATTATCTACCCCGTGAATGCCTTTTATTTACCCACATTTTACTACCCAGGAACCAAAGTTAAATCACTTCCAAAAATACGAATATGTTGGAGTTGCCAAACGTTTACATACACCAGTGGTCACCAAACCTTATATTATAGGTGGCACCTTCTTACTCGTAATTTCCATATTCTTACGGTTATTACAAAAAGGCTGAAATTTAAGTACATGGCGTAATCGAGGAAAGTTGTTTTTGCTTCCTTCAAATATGTAAATGTCCACCTGTGGAGAAGTTAAAATAGTGTGGTTAAAAAAAAAAAAAAAAAAAAAAAAAAACGACAAGATCCAGATACTTTTTTCTCACTTTATTTCTTCTAACTGAATGCACAAAATCACAGTTTTCGCCATTAATACAGTTTATAGTCCTTCGTGATATTACAACTCGCAGCTGCTGTCTTCTCAAAACCTTAACACGCTCTTTTTTGTCTGTTTTCACTTCCCCTGCCTAACCAAAGTGGTCACTTTGACGAAGAAATCAGTAAACTGTTTCACAGCTATCTCTTGAACACTTTCCTCTCAACAAAACTACTCGTCGCGTCGCCTTCTACATCGAGGATGACGTAACATGGTCCTTTCTCGAACTTCTACAAACGCGCCGGCCGCCTGACACTTCTCGAATGATCTAGAAAATCTCTTTTGGTTTTGCCGCTGATTGTGTTTCTTCGATTGAGTGGTGTGGGGCATCCCGGCCCCCGCCGCCGCGGCGAACTGGCGTCTCAATAAGTAAATACATTTTGGGGGTCAATAAGCTGAAATAATTAAGTAGGATTTTGATTTAATTAATATCCTCCCACTAATTTATCCGAGTAATTCTGAAGTCTATTCGAATTCATACCCATAGGAACAACAAAAAAGGAAACTGTCCCTACTGTAGATTCAGAGACTTTGTGTTGTAAATAGAAGATTAGTACTAGAAACTGTGCGACAAAACTTGGTTGTTTAAGGGTTAATAAAAAAGCGTGTTGGGATCCAGAAACTTTACCCGACTTGTGTGCATCTAAGAAGTAGAATAAAGGTTATGTGAGGTTTTGATATTACACTCCGCTCTGTAGAATTTGGTTTCTCCAATTATGCTAAGTAGAGGGAGGGGGGGGGGGGGGGAGACGCATACACACCAGTGTTATAGACAGAATCCGACTGTCTTTTGTTTCACTCCTCTAGTTATCTATTGTAATATATTCCTCCCAGGTTTAGCTGTTATATCATGGTCATCTGCGTATGTTGCTTGGAATAAATTCAATATTCGGCTTTTGTTTTACGCATTCTATCAAGTAAAAACAAAGAACAATCATAGCTATGACAAGTGTGATTCCAACATGTTCATATTCTAATATGGAGACCTTGTAAATATACTTAAAAATCAGGGCGCAGCCGCTCTTACCGAGCCAAGGCCTACCACCCGGCCGCTGCGTCCACCACCTCTGTCCAATCGGGCGTCACCTGAGGGTGGGACGTGGCTAGTGCCTGGGGCCCTCCCGGCCGATTATGAGGACGCTTTCAAACTAAGTAAATATCTGGAAGTGTTGCAACTGGGTCTTCAGAATTCCTAATTTGAGGTACACAGTACCGGTTTTAAATACAAGATTTGACGAAAGCATTCGAACTTATAATACGAGGACTAAACGTAAAATCCACATTTGGGCCTTTGCTACATAGATAATCAATAAGATAGGATCAAGAAAGCGTATTTTAGGGAATAAAATAGAATGAAAAGAACATATTTCTAATCATAGTGAAGACGCACCTCTACCGGGGATGAAAGGGAACTTTTACATTCTTTCTAATATGTGGTTCGTAGAAGTATTACAAACAAAAAAGTAATGGCATTTGTTCTTTGATCAGCCGATTGGGAAAAAATAATTTTTCCCCCCAATTGGATGCGTAATTCCACAAGAATGTACAAGGTGCCTACAGTAACTTATTTTTGACATAGTTTCAGCAGTAATTATGGGACATCGCAGAGGTTTTCGAATTAATTTATCACTTAAAAAAATTAAATGAATATTCCCAGCAAGTTTTTGAGAACTGAAGTAACTCGTCAACGTTGCGTCGAGGTTGGACAGGGATCCGAACCGGCTTCTGAATGTAAACAGGCCGGTCGCTTGCATATACGACGCAGCATGGCTATGTTTTGGGCGATAACAATTGTAATTGGCCTACACTCGCACAGTAAACGGAAGGACACGGTATGGTATTTGTTTACGCTCACGACACGCACCGCTGCGGTATTTGCTTATGTACTGACCTAGTGAAAGTGACTCCCACACAATCTAAATGTTGTCAGCTTGTCTGTCTCATGTTTTAGGGGGACAAAATGGTCAGAGTCAAAAACGTAAGATAAAAAATGTGTCTATCACTGGCTTAAATTAATGTAGTGACCCGGAAAACTGATACAAAACGTAACCAGCGTTAGGTTAGGAATTACTTGCAGGCTCCAAAACTTGACAATACGCGTGCGACATTGCGCTGTTACTTAGCTTATAGTTTATCCGGCTACGTTAGACATTAAATATAGTTTTCCTCATATTGCATGTAATTTAGACATCTTTTAAAAATATAAACGCCACAATTAACTATAAACTTTGAAAACAAAGTAATTACACAGTAGAAAGACATTCATGAAGTGCATGCTAACACGCACAATGTCGAGGTCTAGGAAATTATAACTTTCTTGGGCTAGCTGAAGGGTCTGAGGATGCAAGCCACGAAAACTTGCTTTACTTGGTTTTTTTGGGAGATAGCACGATTTTATAGCCTTTCTGGTTATGTTGACTTTGCAGGTAAATGGATTATCTCGTTTTCACATCTTTAAGTTTAACAATATTTTGATTAATACAAATATAAAATATAATTAACCTACTTGTTGATTTTTAGCTCCTTAATGATTGTCCTGTTATTCATATTGCATACGTTATAATTTAAAACTATTAAAGCACTGGAATCAGTCCAACTTTTGTTGTAATGACAATCGAAGATATGCAGAGAGTCAGTGAGATAAACAGAGTAGGCCGTGCTCAAATCAAGAATTGCTCATAGTAATCATGGCGGTTAACTTGAACTAGTGTATTGTTTCTGAAATTGAAGAAAATTGGAAAATAGGCTGTACTTCTCTCATACCTAAAAAATCCAAAGGGAAATGCGAAAGATGCTATAGTTAATATATGTTAATTAAGTTCAACCATCAAGACGCCACGGAAAGATGAATCTTAATGTTCCAAGGTTAGTATTTCACATTTTATTCACACGCCACATTAAATTACTAATCATCTCCCCAAAAATGTATGCAACACGTAGAAATATGAACTGGTTTGAGAATTTAATGCCATTCTGGCTGTTTGTCACACTAGCTCAATGGTTAGAGCAGCCGCCTGGTAAGCGGAAGGTCTGTGGTTCAAATCCCAGTTGTGGCATTGAATTTTTAAGTTTCAGTTCTACCTTTCAAACTTTGCCCACACACGGCTTGTGTATTTAAAAACACCAACAGTAAGTTTTTTGGCATAAATAAATAATAATTACCATCTGAAGGTTATTTAATCCTGGGACATAAAGTACTTACAATAGTAAGTCACCATTGGGGTAATTTGTCTCTGATGTGAGACTGCCTTTGTGGTTTACCAGGAGAAATACGAACTGGTTTGAGAATTTAATGCCATTCTGGCAGTTTGTCACACTAGCTCAATGGTTAGAGCAGCCGCCTGGTAAGCGGACGGTCTGTGGTTCAAATCCCAGTTGTGGCATTGAATTTTTAAGTTTCAGTTCTACCTTTCAAACTTTGCCCACACACGACTTGTGTATTTAAAAACACCAACACTAAGTTTGTTGGCATAAATAAATAATAATTTTATGTATTTGTTTGAAAATTATATAAAGGGGATGTCCAACCTTCTCTCTTTGGAGAACCTTGCGTAACCTTGCGCATAGTTTTTTCTAAAATGTCTTTTGGGGTGTCAGGTGACCTTAAAACAAGTACTTAAGTGAAATGTCTGCACCGAATTTTTGGTTGGGATGCAATGATTCTTTCCAGATAGTTATCTAATAAAGTAAAAAAGCATAGCTGCTGTCTGTAACCAAATTGAATTACAGCGAGTAGGCACTTGTTTGTTATTCATCAAAGTATCGATGTCTGTAGCCGCCATTGAAGATGGCGATGTATTGTACCAACGACCCATAAGTTTGTCGTGGTTTTTATATGTGCAGATTGTTGTTTTGTGAACGGGTGGTAACACTTGTGAGGTCATGTGATGATGCATGGGGCAGCTGTTGGCAAATCCAGGGTCACTCAACACACACACAGAGTAATGTGACATCTCCTGGGGAGGGACACTAGAATTGCGGTTACACCCGTTAATGCGTGCCTCTGAAACACGCCCCTTCTGTTTTTATGTTCACTCTCCAGGCTCTTGACGATAAGGACGTCATTTTGTCGTGTATTTAGCACTAATCGGACTGGAATGAAGAGCAATTTTGTTACGAAACTAGCAGAGCCCTCAACTTGGTTCGTCTAGGATCATTAACTGCAGAGACCCCCCTCTACTCCCTCCCTTCCTCTATCATCTATGCAACGCACATGCTTATAGTTTCAAAACCAGCAAAAAAGTCTTTTCTTTTTTGGGATGCTAATAAAAATCTGATGTGTTGCACTCACATGACTTTCTCTACTCTTGAACTAACCATTCTTACAAACTCTTATTCCTATATCTTCTTCGTGTTAGTTGAGATAAACATTTGTACAAATTATTTTATTGCTTATTTCCTTGTAGGTACAAGGGGAATGTTAGAATACAGTAGGCTTTGTGCGATAGTCAAATGTTTGAGATTCTGTTGTCTTTGCACACTTAACATATGAAAAAATGAACAACGATGACCCATTTCACCAAAGTTCTAAGTTTTCCGAAACTCACACACATAACAAGGAATATCTCCGAAATGGTTCACCGTACAAGAAAATTTATTGAGACATAAATTATGTATTTTAGCAAGATCTACATTTTTTGTGTAGTATGATTTGGTCTATCTCTAACAGTTTACCAGTTATGCAAAATTCATCCAGAGTAAATACGACTACAGGGGCTATAGCCAGAAAATTCAAGATATACATTTCATTTGTCATCAAAATATCTCAAACATATGACATTTTAATAAAAATCGTTAGAGCCATTTTCAAAAAAAATAAAAATGTTCGAAACATTTTCCATGTAAAGGGTAGTTTAGGGTGGGGCTATTTTCTTCAAAATCTTCGTGTCACATCCTTGAAAGACATTAAACTTAAATACCAACTTTGGTTTTTAACCGACTTTTCGTTTTTGAGTTATGCTGTCCACAGACTGACAGACTGACACACAGACACACACACGGACCTTTTTCTAAAAATGCTTTTTTTTGGATTCAGGGGGTCTCAAAACATGTGTTTTCGGTGAAATCTCGACATAAATTTTTGGGTGGAATACAATACTTCCCCTACTTACCAGTAGAGAAAGTAAAAAGGGGGGAGAGATGCAGAAATTGCGGTAGATTGTATGATAATTG
This sequence comes from Tenodera sinensis, assembly GCA_030765045.1. NCBI lineage: Eukaryota > Metazoa > Arthropoda > Insecta > Mantodea > Mantidae > Tenodera > Tenodera sinensis. The sequence continues at coordinate 19,034,622 of CM060963.1, forward strand.
GTACTATATTTTGGATTGTAATGCTACGGATGAGGGAAGAGGGAATCTAGTACCCAAAAAATGGAATGATCTCCCAATAGACTCCCGTCCCTGAATGTCGTATTGGAAGTTTCTGGTGAATTTCCGATAAACGGTCTCGAGCTGTCAAAGTAACAATGTAAACGGCTAAGTTTGCATTTTCCCAAGTTCTTAGCATGGGAAGGCTTCTAAAGAAAAGCTTGCGCGGGCAAGAATTGATGGATGGGCTTCGATTAACGTCGTTAGCACATATCTTGGCGTAGGTGGTTCAGCCATCACGCTAATGAGTGATACGGGGTGTTGCAATGTAATACAGGGTGTGCACGGACCACTTGCCAACATACCACCGTTTCCGATTATAAAGCTCATATATGGAGGAGAGGCATTGCCAAAAATTGCATAGAAAATAGTTATTTATGTAACTGGTGTGTAATCTGATTATGACACGAGTAAACGTTAGCGCGCGAGAGAAAAGGAATGTTACGTGTCATAGTGAAAAGCTTTTAGCGTGTTACATGCAACGTTTTATGAATTCTAGCATTAAAATACGTAAAATTATAGTACATCAGAAATCAGAAGTGTATGACGTAATATGGTTACTAAGCGGATGTGAACGAAGCCAAGAGTGCCGAAAGATGATTAATTCTAGTAAAACCAAAATATGTTTACGAAAAAGAATTTGAAAAGTTTTGTGGATGGAGGAACGAAAAATGCGTTAGTTTGCGAGAGTGGCAATTTCAGGTTTTCATACAGGCACTTCTTTCTTCTGTACCTGATTATCCTCTCCTTATGTAGGACTTACAGGTCAGTGCCTAGGGTCAGGGAGCACAGGAATCTATGCACCGGACAGAGTGAAGGCGAAATCGATGATTGGAAAGGTGATAATGGAGCAATTGGTGGAATGAGTGACGGGGGAAACTGGGGAACACTCGCCCTGACGCCGCTTCGATTACAGGCACATTGGGGTAAATGATATTGTGGTGGTGATGTCATTGTTGTGTTGCCGTGGTAATTACGTCATTCATTTTCTGGCACTGTTATCTCATCATTTCTTTTTACACCAAATTTCATGTATAAGTACTAAAAATTGCATTGTGTGGAGCATTTTAAAGAGCAAAGAGTGCTAAAAATAAAAACGTGGAAAAACTAAGTTTGAAGTCATAGCAAGGATAATGGAACTGTATGGATTTAAATGGACACGACCACTTACAGGCAATCAGTTAGACGCCACGTGACATAGTTAAAAAGGCCGTAAGGCTATAAAAAGCGTATCAAAATAAACCAGACGATTTATACTATTTGATAAAACAAAAATCCATTTTTGGCAATTTTGGAAATTTTTAGCCTTTTTTCACAGATGGTTATCCTTAAGGCAGAAAGAGGTCTGCACGTGCTCGGAGTTGAAAATTAAGAGGTGCAAAATAACTTACTATATTTTTCGGTCGCATAACCCCAAATTCCGAGAACAGCGCAATTATCGCAGCGTTTCTTTACTAAGAATTCTATATGATTATTCTGCTGAAACGTTTCAAAACAATAATAATAATAATAATAATAATAATAATAATAATAATAATAATAATAATAATAATAATAATAATAATAATAATAATAATAATAATAATAATAATAATAATAAACCTAATTACACTGCCGGGTCGGGTTGGGGCACCATAAATCGGTTTGGGTGGCTCAGTTAGTTAGATGCTGGCCTACTGATCCCAAGTTCGCGGGTTCAAATCTGGCCCAGACCGATAGTTTTTAAATGTGTCAGTAGATTTACTGGTATGTAAAAGAACTCCTGTGGGACAAACTTCCGGCACACCGGCGACGCTGATGTGATGCTGGAAATTGACAGCCTCGTTAAAGAACAAAATAAAAATTTTGGGGAACTATGACTTCTCTTGTCTCGGGCTTTGTTGAGGACGGGCCGGGCCTAAGAAAGTGAGCCCGTGCAGGCCTCCACTACGTATGCCTCTTCAATATCTCGTCTTTATAATCCAGCTCTGCTATTTCAAATTCTTCTTGAAGCACTGAATCTCTGTTATCGATCATATTGTTTTCAAACAACCCTATTTTCAACCATCAGTTGACTCAAATTAGTATCTTTCCCAGGGTTGCCAACTCGTACGATAATTATGGGGGTGTACGATAATTTTAATGCTTTCACGATGGTTGTCAACCCGTACGATAATTATGGGAATGTACGATAATTTGAATGTATGATAGTTCGATATTGGCGAAATATCATTTTCACTGGTTTGTCACTCCAGCGAAGTGAAACTAATTACAAATAACACCACTTTTGTCCTCATTGTCTGTCTCCACCCCATAGCTACTAAGTCTGATACCGTTTATCCTCTTATTGCCAGTGTGCCCAGGTCTGATAATCTCAATGAAGAAGGCACTGTTCAGAAAATTGACGATCAATGTAGAAAACTCGGAATACGTCCTATTCAGTGTGAAATAAAGAACATGCCTGAACCTGACAGTGTCTGGAGTGCTGTTAAACATGTCACCTTGGTGGAAGTACTGATTTCAAAGAACTAGCGGCATTTGCATTATCAGTGGTTTCCTTGCCCCACAGAAGCACCTCTTAATAAAAACCAAAGTTAGAAACAGATTGGCACTAGATACGATAAATGAACTCATTTTGCCGTCCCAACTTATGAAAGAACGTGGTAGATCTTAAAATCTGCAAGTCACCGAGAACATGTTAAGGTTTATCTCAACAACAAATTTGTGCAATGCTGCAACGGTTGAGGAAGCTGAACTTTCAGATAAAGTTGTAATATAATATTTGTTGAGGTCATCAATCTTGTAAGTGGATATAATAAACATCATTACTCTTATATTTTCATAAGTATTATACTGATATTTTTATTGTTGTAGCGTTTGCTTTATGATGTACGATAATTTTGAATCCAAATCTATAATTTTGAGTGGCTGGTACGATAATTTTACTTTTAAATGTTGGCAACCCTGATCTTACCAAGCCATCGATGTTGTATCTACGTTGTTGGATAGCATTGTTACCTGAAACCGGAGCTCACGATGGGTAAGTTATTAATTTTTGTTTTTTTAAATTAATAATGCATTCCAAATAACAGCATTCAGGTCGCGCGAAAAAAATAGTGTGCTATTCCTGCGTGTAAAATGCTTAACAAGTGATGTGCTTTCCATACTCGTATCGCACTATTAATTTGTAATATCTTTTAAGCATTTGCTCTGAGTAAAGGTTGACGCACACTGGTCCGTCACGAGAGGAACGGAAATTTGCTGCTATCCGTCTTCCACGGAAGAAAGAAGGTATATTCGCAGCATAAATCAAAGAGCACCTGCCTGCTGTGCAAGGGGTCCCGGGTTCGATTCCCGGCAGGGGGGTAGGAATTTTTCTCCAGCCAAGATTATACCTCATCCTTCCCTGAGTCTGGAAGTACAATGGCGGCGCCGTGGCTGAGTGGTTAGACCGCTCACCTACCACCTAGGCGGGAGCCGCATGTGGTATTCGTGGTGTACGAAGCGGCGTCTGGGCGGGTTTTCTCCGGGTTATCCGGTTTCCCCCGCCATTTATTCCGCCAATTGCTCCATTATCACCTTTCCAATCATCAATTTCATCTGATTTCATATAATCCTCTTCCTCACTCTCATACCTGGTGCTTGGCTGACCACCTGCTTTCAGGTCTTCACTCTGTCTGGTCCAGAGGTCCCGACAGGCGTCTGACCCTAGGTACTGGCTTGTAAGTTCTAGGGGGTGTAAGTCCTACACAAAGGGAAGAAAGAAATCGAAGAAGAGATCAGGATGGTGAATTTATTAGTAATCTTTTCCCAGATTTGCAAGAAGGCCCTAGGAAAGTTTTTCACAGCGTAACTGTTTATGATAGTTGGAGTCTGGAGCATTATACAATTCTTTGATTATGCAGCTAGTATTAATAATTCACCATCCACTGCAACAGTGTGTGGCTTCTGTTTGTTGCGTGCCATAACGAGAAGTAGAATGTTGAGGGTGCCGAATGTATACGCAATCTAACGAGTTTTTACGAAGGCCATCCGATACAAACAAATACTTCCTGGAGACTTGTGTGTCAGGTACTCCTCTCGGAAGGAGCGAAAGCCAAATCCTTCCGAACGGGCCAGCGTGCGTTTGATCATAATATAACACTAATCTGACCCTCCCGGAAATTTTCTGCTTCATTCCGTTCCGCTTGTGACGTCTATCTTAAGCCAACACAAAATAAGTAAGCTGGCTTGGCCCAACTGGTTAGGCTACACGCATGGCTAAGCCCAGTGTTTGGTTGGGCTATGCAGTTATCTTGCCAAACGCTCCTAAACGTTAACCGGACAGCACTTTCTTCGACCCTGCACACCACTATGCGCTAATACACTTCTACCATTCCGTTACGCTATGTGTGGAGTGTGGACAGGAAATAAATGCCGGATATAACCAACATTATTTGTAATTACACTCCATTTTTACTTTCTCTACTGGTAAGTAAGGGAAAAATTGTATTCCCAAAAATTTGATGTCGAGATTTCACTAAAAATATAGGTTTTGAGACCCCCTGAGCCCAATAAAAGAATTTTTAGAAAAGGTCCGCGTGTGTCTGTGTGTCAGTCTGTAGACAGCATAACTCAAAAACGAAAAGTTGGTTGAAAACCAAAGTTGCTATTTAAGTTTCATGTCTTTCAAGAATGCGACACAAACATTTTGAAGAAAATAGCCTCACCCTAAACTACCCTTTACATGGAAAATTTTGATTTTTTTGAAAACGGCTCTAACGATTTTGATTAAAGTGTCATATGTTTAAGATATCTGTATGACAAATGAAACTTTTATATTGAATTTTCTGGCTATAGCCTATGTAGTCCTGTTTACTCCGGATGACTTTTGTATAACTCGTAGACCGTAAGAGAGAGAGACAAAATCGTACTATACAAACAATGTAGATCTTGCTAAAATACACAATTTATGTCCAGATACATTTTCTTGTAGGGTGAATCATTTTGGAGATATTCCTTGTTATGTGTGTGAGTTTCGGAAAACTTAAAACTTTCATGAAATGGATCATCGTTGTTCATTTTTTAATATGTTAAACGTGCAAAGAGAACGGGGTCTCAGAGCGTTCAAATATTTGACTCGCTCAAAGTCTACTGTATGCTAATATTCCTCTTACAGCTACAACGAAATAAGCAATAACTTTTACAAATGTTTATCTCAACTAACAAAGAAGATTATAGTAATAAAAGATTCTAAGAATGGTTGGTACTAGAGTAGAGACAGTCATTTGAATGCAACACATCAGATTTTTTTTTGTGTTAAGCGTGCAAAAAGAACGGGATCTCAAAGCTTTAAAACATTTGACTATCGCTCAAAGTCTACTGAACTCCCATATTTCCCTTGTACCTACAAGGAAATAAGATAATTTCTATAAATTTTTGTCTCGACTAACATGAAGTAGGTATAGGAATGAGAGTTTGTAAGAATAGTTAGTTCAAGAGTAGAGAAAGCCATGTGAGTGCAGCACATCAGATTTTTTATTTATGGGGCCTCATAAAATGTATTTGCGTTAAAATTGTAGGTATCGACTTTTTGGGTGCAATATTTCCTCTTCTAAAGCAGAGAAAGTAAAAATACGAATTGTGTACCTACTAGATGAAATGATTTGGTAACTATGCCTGAGGAAAGAGAAATTAAGAGAAAAAATGCCGAGTTGGCTAATGTTAACTGTATAATCAGACTTGGTGCTATTATCTTTAATCAACCTTCTGCCTCAAGACGCGGACATGCGTGATAAATTCTTACGATGGATAGGTCATGATCATGAACAATATTATCTATCGTTGATGGATAACGTAATTGTTACATCAGGGTTTGTTACGCGACTATTGCAATGCAGAAACAACGACGATGCTGCTGTCACCATCTTTTGTTTCACTTATGGCACTTGTTAGCTACAAATTCGGCAATTTGAAACTACTCGCTTTATAGCTCTGCTGAATGTCCACAAGTTTTTGTTGACCTGTGACTGTAGGACAGAGAACTGGAACTGGAGGCGAAATACAGGATACTGTGGGGTTTAAATATACAACATCTTCGCCTAATCACTGGAGCAGTTAAATCCACACGTATTGATGCCATGCTTGCCTTAACACGGACCCCATCAATAACAACAAAAATAGAAGAACAAGCATTGCTCCAACACGAGAAAATGTTACGACTGCCAAACTCTAAATGGACAGAAGAGAACCTCCCCCCTTCAATCCTTAAAACTCATAGTAGTTTCCTAGAAAAGGTAACACAGATTAAATCCAAATTGAACATTCCTAACACCAGAGAAAATCTACTTATTAGAGAAAATCCATTGGAATTATTGCAACCTACCTTCAATTTGGAATTAATAGAGGAAATAAGTAAATCAGACACACCAAAAGAAATACAAAAACTTCTAGCTCTGGAAACAATCAATACTAGGTATCCCACAGAAGAATGGCTGCACATATATACTGATGGATCCTCGAAGGAAAATCTTACTGGAGCTGGAGTTACATGTTCACATTTTTCCTTTTATCATTCTGTTGGCAGAGACACAACAAATTATGATGGAGAAATAGAGGCTATACACATTGCTCTCCGACAATTATTAAATCTTCCCTTAAATAAATTTAACAAGGCAGTAATTCTTTCAGATTCTAAAGCTGCAATTCAGGGAATATGTTCAAATACTACAAAGAAGTCAACAAAAATTAGAGAATGCTACAAAATGTTAACACAACTCCAAAAAGTTAATAAGACTGTTCATCTCCAATGGATTCCAGCACACTGTGGAGTCATGGGGAATGAAGCTGCAGACTCACTTGCAAAGAAAGGCACAACAATAAAACAAAAGTCTAAATTCAATTTCTCATATTCCTCAATAAAACGCTTGATCATTAAAAAATTTTCTCATTCATACCTACAAGAAATAGAAACAAATGCCAAAGATAAAAAATGGATTACACTACTTTCCAATCCAGATATAATCCCCCAGAGACCAAGGAAAACAGCGGTTGCAGCCTTCCGACTATTGACAAATCAGGACTGCTTGGCAAGTCATCTCTACAGAATAGGTATCTCAGCCTCACCAATATGTGTCCTGTGTAACGATCCAGCAGAAATGAATGAAGACCACTTGAAGACCTGTGAAGCATTAAGATCAGAAGAAACTACAGTTCAAAAGTATTGGAAAGCACGAATGCTAATGGCTTCATTGCCAGATGCAAGACACTAGAAAACAACAATATACAACATTGCACTTTCCTTGAGGCTTAACGAATGATCAAGTTTTCAAATGTTACAGATGAAGCGTTTTGAGTCGTTTTGGTATATAAAATGACACGGACAACTGAAAAAATCTGTTTTCGCTTGGAGTGGCACGATAAACGTGGTAAATCTAGAGGCTTAATCTGGTAGGTTTTTCTTGTTGGACCTTGCTTGGTCGAGAGGGGTGTTAGTCATTTTCAGATTCTTTACAAATTCTTCGACTTTCCGTTTGCAGCAGGTGCATTGCATCCCTCGCTTCGGGTTTCCCTGCTATTGTTCACACAGTGAATGGGCATCAGTGGCGTTTCTTAAATGGAAAAACGCGCATTTTCTCGAGATGCCACCAGGCAGAGCCTAAACCTGAGGACAAACTGGGCTTCTTATGCTTCCAGACACATTCTGACTTGTTGAAAGAACTCCAATAGATCATAACTAGGGCTAGGAAGTTCATGCATTTGCATGTTTTTCCATAGGGGTTAAAAATGTATGCTTTTACATTATGTGCACGAATTACGGAATTTTCAGTTATTTGGACGTGATTTTATGGTGCATATAACTGCATATTTTCTTCATTTTTGATAAATGCATATTATTTCAATATTATAGCCCCTATATTGCATGTTTTAGTGCTTTTTATGGTTTTTTATTATTATTTTTTTTTCTTCTATCTGGATGATACTTTTCATATTGGTAGTACTGCACATGATGATACAACTCACGAAGATTTCAATATTGCATATTTTAATTATTGTTATGCTTTTTTAATTTTTTTTTCATCTGTATAATATTTTTCATAGTGGTAGCATTTCTGAGACAATGATTCTTTCCCATTGGTAGATAGATTTGTGTCCAGTACAAAGAGAATTTTTGTTACATCTCCTAAAAGAGTTAAGTTGTTTAGATCAACAGCACCTAATATCCGACTTCTTCCTGCACCGCTTTTAACTCGATGGGGAACATGGATTGATGCAGTTTTATATTATACTGAGCACATAGAAATAGCCGAAGAGGTTGTTAATTCATTGGACTTGAAAGATGCTTCATCAATAGAAACTGTGCAAAACATTCTGTCAGGCACTGGGTTAAAAGAGGATCTTGGTTTCATATCTGCCCATTTTTCTTTCTTACCAACAGCCATAACGGCATTGGAAGCTGTAGGATCTCCTTTGCATGAATCACTTACTGTCTTTGAAAAAACAATACATGATCTAAGTTTGGTTCCTGGTAGCATAGGACAAATAAGTGAAAGAGAAAGTGAATTATGTAATTTCAAAAAATTCTGGTTATAAAGAGATGTGCGATATTCGAGACATCCTCGAAAGAAAACCATCTGTCACACCAAGAGACTTGACTCTCTCTGTGTAGCAGTTAACATCATTTAAATATGCCCCGATAACATCTTGTGACGTGGAGAGAAGTTTTCACGTTACAAAAGTGTTTTCCGAGACAACAGACGATGTATTACACTTGGAATTTTGTGCAAAGTGTTGGTTGTGAACTGCAATTTAGCAGTTAATACTAGCAGCAGGACCACTTCTGCTTCAACGTCCAAGGAATAAGGTAACTTTATTTATTATTTATACTAACTCGTCTTGTCCACTGCAAAGGGACATTGTTTTAATTAAATAGTGCATATTTCTTGGCATATTTTCAAGTTTTTAAGAGCATATTTGCATGCATATTTCAGTGTTTTTTAGGGCATGAACTTCCGAGCCCTAATCATGACTAGCGGAATATAAATCCACCCCCCTAGTGTGTGAGGGGCTCGAAATCAGTCAAAATTGGGTACGTCCTGACTCTTGGCTTTCCAGTATCAACCCAGTTTAAATTATTTACTTTTTCATGTCAGAGATCACCTTAAAAACAGTCTCTCGCTGAGGCAGTTGAACTGGAATCAATGCCTGTCAATAGTTCTGAAATCTTAACGATGTTCTAAAGAATGCGGAGTTCAGTTTTCATTGTTTCTTACAATGCTCGGAAGATATTTAAGTCATTGCCTTAATTTACGAATGCTTTATATTTTTTTGTACAGAAATACTGCGAAATTTACTGTTGCTCCAGTGTCTTACCGAAAATGACTAAAGTGATTCTTATATTCACATTGTTATTCATGTTACGTTTTTGTTTATGAATGATTTCAAATTAGGCAACAATATGGGATATGGGAGCGCAGAGGAGAAAATTCAGAAGTCATCGTTGGGGAATAAACTACTCGTCCATGGCCAAGGAGACGAAAACGGAACTTTAAAAGTGCTTTCCAGCACATGATACATTTATATTTCAGAAAATCTATACACACATGGAAAATGGCTAGCGTGTAAAAAATTGACACATTGCGTGTTTTAGTAAGCGTCCATGGAAAGAATGATTGAGCGCATTTGGAGAGCAAAATATTTCTAAGTCCCACGTCGTGCTGCAGCGCATAAAATTCAATTAAAATGAAAGGGACTTCACGGGCTACGCACAGATAGTTTAATTGAAATCGTTAGAGGCATTTTTATGGGGGGAAAAAACTCGAGCTGATGGAAACATCGTGAAAATTGTGCAGCATCCTTGAAAACGCAGGAACTAAAAAACGTGCACTTAAGCTTTCTTTAGCTTTAGAGAACCTCAAAACGTGTATTTCCGGTGAATTCTTGATATATACTTTTTATGCGAAACGCAATAGTTAAACAGTAGAGAAAATAAAAGCTTTAAATATTCCTACACGTTTAGAACCCTTGGGCAAAGATCACAGATGGCCTTTTCAAAATCTAGAATTATTATCTGGGAGGCTCCTGAACTCGCTGTGATCTGACTTGACCCTGACTTGGGAGTGTATGACCAGGGCCCGGATGTTCATCACCTAAAAAAAATTATAGAAGTCCTTATGGCCAAAATAATTAGAAAATAAATTACCTAAAACTTGTTTGGGTGCATTTTCGAAAACTTCTAAAATTTAATGGTGTTCAAATCGACATTATATCGAAAATCTACTTTTAAAATATTGCACACCCAATAGTAAATAAGTCATGTTAATTTTATTATTGCATTTTGAATTTCCTTAACTGCTTAGTCCAGAACTAACCCTCAGAAATGTACATTTATAGGGCGATCAGAAAGAATTACAGCAGCAAATTAAATACATTTTAAAGTTTTCAGAAAGGAACGGTCTTCTATTTGCGCGCAACATTGTAACTGGAAAAAGATTTTCATATATTACAAACAAGAATTACGAGATGTGAAAAATCGTCTTTGGGACGACTGCAAGCACTGTGAAACTGGAATAGAAATACAAAAATCTGAGTGTTGCACTCACATGAGTTTCTCTACTCTTGTACTAACCATTCTAACAAACTCTTATTCCTATATCTCCATGTTAGTTAAGATAAACATTTGTACAAATTATCTTATTGCATATTTCCTTGTAGGTGCAAGCGGAATATTAGAATACAGAAGGCTTTGTGCGACAGTCAAATCTTTTTGACCTTTGAGATTCCGTTCTCTTTGCACGATTAACATATAAAAAAATGAACAACGATGACCCATTTCACGAAAGTTCTAAGTTTTCCAAAACTCACACATATAACAAGGAATATCTCCGAAATGGTTCACCCTACAAGAAAATTTATTGATACATTAATTCTGTATTTTAGCAAGATCTACATGTTTTGTACAGTATGACTTGGTCTATCTCTAACGGTTTACCAGTTATGCAAAAGTCGTCCAAAGTAAATACGACTACAGGGGCTATAGCCAGAAAATTCAAGATATACATTTCATTTGTCATCAAAATATCTCAAACATATGACATTTTAATCAAAATCGTTGGAGCCATTTTCAAGAAAATCAAAATTTTTGAAAAACCTTCCATGTAAAGGGTAGTGTAGGGTGGGGCTATTTTCTTCAAAATCTTCGTGTGACATCCTTGAAAGACATTAAACTTAAATACCAAGTTTGGCTTTTAACCGACTTTTCGTTTTTGAGTTAGGCTGTCCACAGACTGACACACACACACACACACACACACACACACACACACACACACACACGAACCTTTTTCTAAAAATGCTTTTTTTTGGGATTCAGAGGGCCTCAAAACATATATTTCCGGTGAAATCTCGACATCGAATTTTTGGGTGGAATGTAATACTTCCCCTACTTACCAGTAGAGAAAGTAAAAATATGACAAAAATATAAAAATGTTAGAGAAGACATGACTGTAATATAAAGAAAATGACAAAGAACGTTAAAAAAGCCAAAATATGACTATATGGCCCATGAGAAATGCATAACTTTAATCACCGTCGATAAAATCATGCTTTGGTTATACTTTCCATGGAGGAAAAAAAAAAAAAAAAAAAGCTATGACGTCATAAACTTTCGCGCCCTGGTAATGAGACGCCTAAAAATGTAGGACCTTCTTTGTAAGTTTTAGTGGAGAAATACATTTCAAAACAAATTGTTGATAACAGCAAAGAATATATAGCAAATAAAATGAGCAACGTATAATGTTATATTACAAAGTAGCTTTCGCAAAAATATTGAATATTGTTGCAATGACTGTTGGAGAACGTTCGTTTTTTCTAACCTTTTACAGAAGTGTCTGTCGGTATTTTAAGGACATGGTCCAAGGCAGAGAGCGAGTGGACAAAATACAATTAATGTGCTTGGTGTATATCGTATCGTATCGTCTGGCATGCCGCGCCTTTCAAGGCTGTCTTTCAGACCTCTCCGTTCAAATAAAATTGTTTCTTTTTTCCTGTAAATGCAGCCATTGATACCATGTTAATAATCCTCTGTGGCGCCAACCGCTTCTCGATCTGTCGCACAACATTAATGTCTATACTTGGTAAGAACAGATCCGTGTCCAAGTAAGGTGTAAACCAGGGCTGTCAAACACAAATTGCTGTCCGGGCTGAAACAAGACATGGGCAAGTTCCATTGTGTTGTTACAGAAATATGTACAGTAGTCAAACCTTTCCCCATTCACTGTTTCTTCCAACCAATTCATTTTCCAAGCCAATTTTTACTTTTACTACGTATAGTAGAGGTATTCCACCCAAAAATTCGATGTCGAGATTTCACCGGAAATATGTTTTGAGGCCCCCTGTAGGCGGCGCCGTGGCCGAGCGGTTAGCGCGCTCGCCTACCACCTAGGCAGCCCGGGTTCGATCCCAGGGACCCGCATGTGGTATTCGTGGTGGACGAAGCGGCGTCTGGGCGGGTTTTCTCCGGGTGCTCCGGTTTCCCCCGCCATCTCATTCCACCGATGCTCCATCTTCATTCCATGTATCATCAGTGTCACCGCCTGTGGTGCCGTAGTAGTAAAAGCGGGCGTTAAACACTACACACAACACAACGAGGCCCCCTGAATAAAAGACATTTTTAGAAAAATGTCTGTATGTTAGTCTGTGTGTCTGTCTGTGGACAGCATAGCTCAAAATCGAAAAGTCGGTTAAAAACCAAAGTTGGTATTTAAGTTTAATGTCTTTCAAGGATGTGACACGAAGATTTTGAAGAAAATAGCCCCATCCTAAACTACCCTTTACATGGACCATTTTTTTCGAAAATTTTGATTTTCTTCAAAATGGCTAACGTTTTTGATTAAAATGCCATATGTTTGAGATATTTTTATGACAAATGAAATGTATATTTTGAATTTTCTAGCTATAGCCCCTGTAGTCGCATCTACTCTGGACGACTTTTGCATAACTGGTAAACCGTTAGAGATAGACCAAATCATACTATACAAAAAACGTAGATCTTGCTAAAATACACAATTTCTGTCTCATTAAATTTTCTTGTAGAGTGAACCATTTCGGAGATATTCCTTGTTATGTGTGTGAGGTTTCGGAAAACTTAAAGCTTTCGTGAAATGGAACATCGTTGTTCATTTTTTATGTTAGGTGTGCAAAGAGAACGGAATCTCAAAGCTCTAAAACATTTGACTATCGCACAAAGCCAACTGTATTCTAACATTCCCCTTGCACCTACAAGGAAATAAGCAATACGATAATTTGTATAAATGTTTATCTCAACTAACACGAAGAAGATATAGAAATAAGAGTTTGTAAAAATGGTTAGCACAAGAGTAGAGAAAGCCATGTGAATGCAACACATCAGATTTTTTTTATTTTCTCTTCAGCGTTATCTTTATTGCATATTTTGTCAGTTTAGCGCCCTGTATTCTTCTCCTTAGGCACATTTTTTCCAGTAGTATTCCCTCACTTCATTATAACTTCAAATGTTTAGCATTGCACTGTTTCACACACTACATAAACAGCTTCACTGATCTCCTCCATGGCTATTTCTTGAAGAGTTCAAGAAGGTGCTTCTTTTTACTAGAAAAAGGCCCTACTTCTGCCGTATGCACGTGCGTGAGTTTGCCTACGAGAACAGCATAGGTAACTCGAAAATGAAACGTCAGTTAAATATCAAACTGGCTACTTAAGTTTATAATGGTTTTGGCAGTGTGCGTTTAGTTCGCCGCAAGTTTTATGTAATAGATTGTTTTATACTGTAACAAAACGGTAATTTGACGAATCCCACTTCTGAAACCAATGTAACAAAATGACAAAATCCAGTCAAGTTACCCTTATATCACTTTATTCTCTTCTGAAACCTTAGCACAAACACTCCATTTTCTTTTAGTAACACATTCTGCAGTCCTCGTGATATTAAAACTCACAACTGCGGCATATCTTTCTCGACTGACTGACTGACTCATGTCTTTAACTCTCTTCTGTCTCCCGAGGATGACGTAACATGGACCTTTCTCGATTTATACAAACACGCCGGCCGCTGGACGCCCACGAAGGTTCTCGAAACCCTTTGTGTTGCCGTGTGATTGTTGGTCACATGTTTATTCCCGTGAACGGTGTGGGGAAATGTGTATTTTATGAACACTATTCAATTACATTGTATGAAAAAGTGGGTGGAAAAAGTCGTGTAGTTTACCGAGAGACAAGAAAATTCCGAACCAGCTGCGCGGTGTTTTGCCTGTTAGTCCTCGGTGCTCTTTGCCTTCTGCCGCTATCATAGAAAGGCACGTATGAAACCATACCTCAAGCCTGATATAGAGGCTTCTGAGCAAAATTAAGCGGTCTTTCACGCCCAATATAGGATTGGACGCTGGGAACCACAGCAGTTAAAAAAAACATCCATTAAAAGAAACAAAGAAAAAGACACTGAAAATCTAAAACAACAAACTCTCGTTCTGTGAAATATTACCTACTCTGCTCTGACAGCAAAATGGAAAGTGAAATGAGCTGAGGTATCCTGAAATATATTGCTTAAGTGATAACTGCTATCAAAGGAAATGCATGCTTATTATCAATGTATTTGTATTGGTTTCCTGTACTCCAAAAGCAAAAACTAGAAGTAATGGCTAGATATTGGCATATTTTAACTAGTGGCATTCGGAATAATATGACGGGATGTATGTTTGACACCCCTGGGTATAACAGTCGCAAGAAGCTATAAACACAAGTGCCTCTGGTGTTGATTTATCATTCTTTTTTATCGTGAAGAGTACACACAAAGGAAATTAAATCCCAGAGTGTCTCGCTCTGCGAATATCTAATGTGCCGCCAGCACACATGCAGAAACTGTAGTATCGAAAATTAGGTTTTGAATTTAAGCTCTAAGAAACAATTGCACGTTTAGTACTTTCGCTATCCCTTACGGTAGTGGAAGTTTTGCATTCGGAAAAAGAAACTATACATCACGATTCACGTGACCTTTTCTACTCACTCTACGCACTGTTATTATTCTAGCTACTTCTTGTTTATCCAGATATTTTCAAGTCACTTTTACACATTTCGTTGGTGCCTGTTTGTTTCTTTTTGTCGCCTACTTTCTTTCATTTTTGATCCTGATAGGCTCAGTTGATTAGGCTCTGGCCTATTAATCCCTAGTCGCGGGTTCAAACCTGGCTCAGGCCGATGCGTAGATAAAAGCGACAGGCCCATATTAGTAGATGTATTGGCATGTAAAAGAACTGTGGGATGAGACGAAATTCTGGCACACCGGCGGCACTGATATGATCCTGGCAATTAACGGCATCGTTAATGAACAACATTTTTATTTTGAGTCAGATTTTTAAAGAGCATGCCGCTATGTGATTGCTTTAAAATGTCATGCTTTCCGCATTACCACGAAAAAAAAGGGGGGAAAAATAACTTCCCATTTGAGAAGAGCACAAGTGTTTTAAGTGACCGCCCCCGTAGCGCAGTTGTAGCGCGCCTGCCTCTGAGGCGGTTGACCCGAGTTCAATTACCGGTATGGGATTTTCCCCCCGTTGTGAGGTCTGGTTAAGGGTGCACTCAGCCTCCAACTGACCAGCTACGTGGTCGAGAAGACCTCATAACTGTACGGGAGGGACAGGGGCGCTGACCACGTCCCACCTCCAGTACTGCGCCCCACTCATGATGCCTGTGGTGTACTGAGGTGGAGGACGCAGCGATAGTGTGGTAGGCCTCGGCCCGGTTGAACTGTTGTGCCAGGGATTAAGGCTTTACAAATATTTGAAAATTCAAATTTTGGTGTCGCATCCTTGTGCTGGACTAAAAAAAAAGGCTTAGCCGATTTTTAGTTCTTCAGTTATTTTTTAATGCTCCATTTATATGCCACCTTTAACATCGAAGGTCATATGGGCATAAACAGTTGTGTTCACTCGCTTATGATGGTTATTTAAACTCTGGGCTTCTGTTGCTTTGGATTAATTCTTACGTTAATTCATTCATACTTCCAGATTCCAGGGAGGATGGAAAATAATCCCAGTTAAAGAAAAATTCTCACTCTTCCAGCCGGGAATCGAACCCGGGACCCCTTGCACAGCAGGCAGTTGCTCTACCGACTGAGTTACGGGGCCAGCTTAGTTATGTTGTACAGAAGCATATGCATGTTCTTAGAAACGTGAATTTCCGATGAAATCTCAATATCGAATTTTTGGGCAGAATACCACACTTCAGAAAATTAATACGGAAAGAATAAAATATTACCATGTAAAAAACCATTTGAATGCGGCGGGGAAGTTGTTTTGACCTCCTTTTTCGTTTTAAATGTTTGTAATTTAAATGCGACGTTATCGCAGTTTTCATTTTGAGGTTAGGGTTGATACGCAAGCTTCAACATACGAATATTCTGCAGTATCGCCATGAAGTGATAGAGTCGTGTAACTGTTACACATTAAAACTTTTAATCTATCCGTGCTGTACTGCGTTTCCATCTATGTCTTTTCTGAGGAAACGTTTTCTTAATTTTGTGTATGAAATATTGCCTGCAGCTTGTGAAAAGGATTACGTGAAGTTATCTAGGCAAAAAGGAGAAAAGGGGTGGAGGAAACGCAGAAGTGGACGTGCAAGAAATTATTTGGAAGCTGCAACGTTTCCTAAGACCTTGGTTCCTGCTCATCCCCCGACGCTGCTTGAATAGCAAGGTTTCTTATTTTCGCCGCCGTAACACGTTGCAACGGTGGACGTGCTTGGAAGACATATGAATTGGACATGAAACGAGTACAGTCCATTTAGGAAACAATATTTCCATGACGCTAATGGAATTCACTCATCATGCTTTACGCGTTTCTGCAGCAGGAAACTGCCAATTAGCAGTTGTTTGAAAACGTCTGTCCGCTAACGGTATAGAACTCAGATCCTTTTATCTCGCAACACACTTAGCATTTCCTTTTAAGTTTGCTGCGTGCATTTCTGCAGACTAGGGTATCAATATCCCCATCGCGATGGCATACAGCTAACGCGCTTGCCTTCCAGCTAGGCCTCGAGGGCTCACTTGTACAGCCGGCTTCAAATGTTTTCCGATGGGCGAGCGGTGTTGACGGGAAACGGAAGGAGAACTCTCTGTCCTGGGGGCACGTGTTTATTTACATTCGCATGCAGTCGTCCAAGGCGAGGCAAACGGAGTAGTCCTGTTGAAATAAAAAACGAAATAGTTTGTTCTATACTTAATTATTCTATCCAAACAAAAGAAATCAGCGCATCCTTTCCCCGGATGCTTAAAAATTAATTTTGACATTTTGTGGCAGTTTCTCTCAGGATGACAGTACACGCGCAGTCGACTAGCGCACACACTAAAAAACTGGCTGCTGCACCACACGTCTGTAACTACTCACTCGCGTTCCCTCGCCTCCTTATATAGAGGATGATGTAACACGGAGCTTTCTCGAACCTCACCTTTTGTGGAACTTCTACAAATACGCCGGCCGCCGGACACTTCGTGAATAATCTCGAAAATCCCTTTTGGTCCTGTCGCTCTGATTCTTGTCACATGTTTGCGCGAATGGTGTCAGGGTAGCTTGGCCTTGAGTGTCTTTAATACGTACCGCACCTGCTATGTGGTGTGAGGTAGCTTGACCTCGACCGTACTTTGTTGTGCGCCGCGACCGGCGTCACAATATCGTTCTTTTGGTATGTTGGAAATGTAACCTGTCCTGGGAAGGGGCTATCAATACTTTTCTACTGCCGCTTGTGAACTTTGAAAGAGGTGTTAAGTTTTGAAGTGTGTAACTTGTTTCCACAGTGGTTTCAATGTTAATCAGATTTGTATGAAAATAAACATTGGGAATTTCGGAGTGTTGTAATACAACTTGCCCGTTTTTATACCTGTATTACTTCTAGTCTCTGCTCCCTTTTATTATGAGCCGATTAAAAAATAAATTTAAAATGGAAAACTCGCTCGCATTTGGGTGTCGAATTTGAATGTATAGTTATAGCTACTGGAGACTCCCCATTAGGAATACGAACCGACACAAACGCTTGCCAGTGGGATAACGCGAGCGGAGCTAACGCTTCTACTGGTGCTGTATGCATAAATTATGATGTTAAAAGCAGGTACGAAGGCATTCCCCTAATCTTATCCCATTTAACACTTGAAACATCGTTGTGTTTGGAGTGTTCAACCAATTTCGAGAAAATTGCAGAATTACTCTTTGGAATCAGGGGGAACATCATCTTAACGATACATCCCCTTGCTTTCCCCTGTTTTCGTCGTCTAAGTGCATGGGGAGATATTGAAAGGGATGGAAAATACCAACTTCTATCCTAGCCAAGCATGCACTGGCCTGGAAGAGCAATATAGGGTTACATTCTGAACAACCTGATGTGTTGCACTCACATGACTTTCTCTACTCTTGTACTAACCATTCTTACAAACTATTTCTTTATCTTCTTCGTGTTAGTTGAGAAACATTTGCAGAAAATTATCTTACTGCGTATTTCCTTGTAGGTGCAAGGGGAATATGGGAATGCTTTGAGCGATAGTCAAATGTTTTAAACTTTTGAAATTCCACGGTTAACATAAAAAATGAATAACGATATTCAATACGACGGAAATATAAGCTCTCCAAAACTCACAAATAACAAGGAATATCTCCGAAAGGGTTCACTCTACACCAAAAAAAAAAAAAAAAAAGTGTTTTAGCAAGATCTACATTTTTGTATAGTAAGATTTGGTCTATCTCTTACTGTTTACCAGTTATAGAAAAGTCATCCATAGGAAATAGGACTACAGGGGCTATAACCAGAAAATTCAAAATAAGTGTACATTTTATTTGCCAGAAAAATATAACATCTGACATTTTAATCAAAATCGTTAGAGCCATTTTCGAGAAAATCAGATTTTGAAAAATTTTTCATATAAAGCGTGGTTTAGGGTGGAGGAATTGTCTTCAAAATCTTGGTGTCGTATCCTTGAAAGATATGAAACTTAAATACCAGCTTTGGTTTTTAATAGACTTTTAGGTTTTGAATTATGCTGTTCACACATACATACACACACGCGCGCAGGGGCCTTTTTTTTATTCGTGGCCTCAAAACATATTTTCGGTGAAATCTCGACATCGAAATTTTGGGTAGAATACAATACATCTATATTGTACGCAGTACAGAAAGTAATAAGACAATGAGTGTTTTATTTAGCTCTATATTCCTCGTGTAGCAAGTTTCTATCAATTACAGCCTCGTAGTTACACGAAATGAAATCAATAGGAAGAGGACTTACAGGCAGTTCACAGAAGATTGAAGATATACATCTTATATCGCTTCGGCAAGCATTTAACATGTGTTCGCACATGTCATTCATTCATGCTGCTTCTTGACATTCAGAGCTGCATTCTGACCTTTGTACTGCACCGGCATCCGTTTTCCTTCTAGGAAGTGCATGGGAAGATGCAGGGTTGCCATTGTGTATGTAGATCTATGGCGAGGCCATGCACGTTGCCCACAAGTTGACGAAAATCAGCAAAACGGAAGTGCTCTGCCAAGGAATCGTTGACAGAACTGTGTTGTTTAAAAACTGCCTTAACCATCTTGCTCAGTTATCGTAGATTTGTTCAACATAATTACAGCTTAAAATTTCAGAAAATTATGTTCAAGAAAGTAAAATCAAGTCCCGTGTAAAGTACCCCATTTGGTGGAAATAAGGAAAGTTTTAAATGTATGATATCCCTTGAATGTGTGTGTGTGTGTGTAACACGATTCTTTATAATCTAGTTGAGATGAACATGTGCAGAAATTATCTTACTGCTAATTTTCTCGTACGTGCAAGGGGAATATGGGAATACAGTAGGCTTTGAACGATAGTCAAATCTTTGAAGCTAGCCGTTATATGAAGGATAAAAAGACAAAAAAAATGAATAACAACCCTCCAGTCCAGAAAAGTTGAAATATTGCAAAATTCTGACAAATAAATATCTCCGAAATGGTTCACTCCATAAAAAAGTGTATTTGATCATAACTTGTGTTTTAACGCGGTCAGCATTTTTTGTATAGTAATATTGGTCTATCTCTTGCAGGTTACGAGTTATGGTAAAAGTCATCTAGAGTAAGCAGGACTAAATGAGCTACAGCCAGAACATTTAAAATAAGCATTTCATTTGCCATAAAAATATCCTAAACACATGGCATTTTAATCTAAATCATTAGCCATTTTTGAGAAAGTAAAATTTTTAGGTAGTTTAGGGTAGAGAGATTTTCTTCAAAATCTTCGTCTCGCATCCTTGAAATCTCGACATCGAATTTTTGGGTGAAATACAATACTTCCCCATACGTAGTACAGAAAGTAAAAATAGCATAATGGTGTTTTAAAAAAGACAAAATACCTATATTACTAAGAGTGAGGAAATAAACGTTTTAAAATCTTACATATTTGAATATGTCGCATTGCTATTGACATTCACAGTTCAATGCTGATTCTAACTGCAATGTTGAGGAGCAGGACAATGTGATTTTTTTTCCCCGAGATTTTGTTGAGAATTCGGTATCGGGTACCTTAAAATTTAGGGATACTCCGATCTGAGACTGGATTTTGATCGTAACCGTGCTTGGAATGTAAAGCTTCTTCTCTAAGAAAGGAAACAATAATAATTGGTTTAAATAATTATCACAGGAAATTTCAAGTTACCTACTATCATGCCTTTTCTGCTTTAAGGCTCGTTCACAACAGTGATCGACACACGCTCGCGGAACTTTTCCTAAAAGCACATTTTAATGCCGTTTAAGGAATGCGACATTTCCGGTAAAATATAGATTTCGACTTTTGGGGTGGAATACAGTTAGGCCTGCAGAAATATCGGTCTAAGTGGCGCATTGTTTAGGGACTCACTTACTGATACCAAGGTCGCGGGTTTAAATCGATGGTTTTCCGCCTCTATAAACGTCCACGAATTTCCTTCCACCAATCAGCAACCGAAGAGCGTTCCGTTACAGCGCCTCTGCCTCTTTCTCCCCTCCGGTATGTTTACAACAGAGTCGTTCTAGTTTCAGACAGATTATACTGGTATCAAAATTGGTGCAGTTCCAAGGTTAGCTATACACACGTGTTCTCCGTTATTGATATCGTAGACTGTACCTCCTGCGAAGAAATCCGTCATCGCTGACAGTAACATTATGCAAATAGTGTCTTGCACTTATAAGACAATGTTACGAGATTAGTCAGCATGGCAATATTTGTTGCATTGTTTTTTCGCAAAATGCAAACCAAGTGGGAAAATAGGTACCATTTCACATCCGGTGAGATATCCCACGGATCTCTGGCAGCAAATAGAATATTCGCGCGGACGTTGATCCATATTGTCCTTTGTTTCAAAGCAATGACCGTTTCCAACTAATGTGTGCTTCCATCTGTCTGAAGACGAGAGGCGGCCTTGAAAGAGGAGGCGTGCGTGTGTGGTTTTGTGTGTAGATTATTTCCGTACAGCTTCCCCTACCTCCCCCGCTTAGTTGTGACAACAGAGCGAGTTGCGGCACGCGACAGTTCCTGCCATCTCTAGGAGACTCTACAAACTACAATGGACCGACTACGCCCAGATGTTGGATCGATCGGTGGATGACTCAACGGTGCTTCCCGGAATCTCGTGAAATCACCGGTTTTCATTTCCTCTTAATTTGGATTCTTCTCCCATTCCTAGAAATCTACCTGCATTTAAGGGGGACTGAATCTCATGATGACTCAGGAGATTGTAACAGAGGATATATCGTGCAGATGTTCAGGTAAGGAAGGAACCGGATGTGAAGGAGCAACTGTCAAAACTTCTCCCATTCATTGCAATCTCCCTGCTTGTTGTAACAGAGGCAACAAGCATCGGATAACACAGCAAGGACTGCCTCTGTGATCTGATAATCACTACGCCAGCTTCCAAATTCAGAGGTCCTGAGTCCTATACCCGACATGAAGGCGGAAATTGTTATTAGTATTTAATGGTGCTTGGTACTGAAATTGCTAATTTCTACAAATTTCAACCAATTTAGTTGACATTTTCTTATAAATTTGATCAACATGTGTAGGTACCTTTTCTTTTGCATCTCGCTATAATTAAGTGGATGTTTTGGGGGATAATCATGATTTTTAGGATGCTTTCCTTATAAGCCATCTTTAAATTTGTACTATTAAAAATCTGATGTGTTGCACTCACATGACTTTCTCTACTCTTGTACTAACAATTCTTACAAACTCTTATTCCTATATCTTCTTCGTATTAGTTGAGATAAACATTTGTACAAATTATCTTATTCCTTATTTCCTTGTAGGTGCAAGGGGAATGTTAGAATACAATAGGCTTTGTGCGATAGTCAAATGTTTGAGATTCTGTTGTCTTTGCACACTTAACATACAAAAAAATGAACAACGATGACCCATTTCACGAAAGTTCTAAGTTTTCCGAAACTCACACACATAACAAGAAATATCTCCGAAATGGTTCACCGTACAAGAAAATTTATTCAGACATAAATTGTGTATTTTAGCAAGATCTACATTTTTTGTATACTATGATTTGGTCTATCTCTAACGGTTTACCAGTTATGCAAAAGTCGTCCAGAGTAAATACGACTACAGGGGCTATAGCCAGAAAATTCAAGATATACATTTCATTTGTCATCAAAATATCTCAAACATATGACATTTTAATCAAAATCGTTAGAGCCATTTTCAAGAAAATCAAAATTTTCGAAAAATTTTCCACGTAATGGGTAGTTTAGGGTGGGGCTATTTTCTTCAAAATCTTCGTGTCACATCCTTGAAAGACATTAAACTTAAATACCAACTTTGGTTTTTAACCGACTTTTCGTTTTTAAGTTATGCTGTCCACAGACTGACAGACTGACACAGACACACACACGGACCTTTTTCTAAAAATGCTTTTTTTTTTTTTTTTTTTTTTTTTTTTTTTTTTTTTTCCCAGGGGGGCCTCATAACATGTATTTCCGGTGAAATCTCGACATCGAATTTTTGGGTGGAATACAATACTTCCCCTACTTACCAGTAAAGAAAGTAAAAATGAAGATTAGTGGGAGGGGAATTCTAACGCTGATTTACTACATAATTAATATGCGAATTATAATTCCATGCAGAGGGTATATAATTCATTCTGAAGTAGCATTCAGAATAAAACATTGTAATATATTGTGACATTGCTATGTCGAGCTTCTGTGGAAAATATCCCATAAATTATAAAATTATAGATGCTCTTTGGATGACGTCACGTTGCCAAGGAGGCAAAGAGTAACTTAGAGCTTTTGATGCTAGTTGAAAAGTTAGTGAAGGGTTGTGTAAAAAGAGAAAAGGAAGTGTAATTGATGAATTTTTGTAAGTGAGGTCATAGTTAAATGAAATAAAGGAAGTAAAATAATTGAAAAGTGAAATAGTTACAATATTTTCATCAATATAAGCTGTTGGAATCAATGTGGATGACACCCACACATCTCACACCCAGTGTAATATTAGAATTGCATAAACGCATATGCAACCCACGGTAATTAACTTTCTCTCGTGCGCTAAATCTCGGCTCGTGCCGTAGCCATAAAGATTACAGGCGTTACCTAAATATGATTAGTCTATATAGCAGCAAGGCTGTTAAATTTCACCTGTGCATGATCAAACCCTCTGTTTACTTTATTATGATGCTGTGGTATTTACTAAATAGATGTCTTTTTGCGAGCAGTTAAGCAGATGAAGGACGCGCGAGCAAAAATAAACACATTAATGACGTAATATCCCTTTAATCGTCCTTGCAGGGATTATAATTCGTTTATTATCGTTTAATGAGGCCACATCGGTTACGTGAAGCTAACCACTTCGGACAGCTGTTGCTGTTTGTAGACAAATGACTAAAGAGTAGGGATTCCAACGCCATTCAAAATTTAACTGGTCGTTTCTTGTGATCTTGACTTATAGACTGCATTCTCAAACAGCTCCATTGTGTAATATGCTGTGACAGGGCGATTTGAGGATCGAATACACTAACTTGCTATATCCAACCACTGCGTCTAACTGTATATAACCCAACGAATATAGTAAAATTCGTTAAAATATAACCCAATCTAAACAGAATTGCCCCTCATGTTTTACCATTGTCTCAAACAAATGTTGGTAAAACCGAGAGCGTGATTCAAAAGTCTGCTTTTCTGTCAGCACTTAAATCTGTAAAGCACATAAACCTCTCTTCAGTATTTCCGTCAACATGTATGTAGTTCTGATTCATGTCGTGACGTCATGGTTGTACATCCGCACAAATCTTAACCTACATTTACTTTTAACACTAAGAACCAAGTATCCAAATTACGCTCAAATGTCCACAGTTGAAGAGGACACATACAAGAAGGAAAACAAACCGCGAATTACTCCCTATTCACTTCTATAAGTGCCATAATGTATACAACATTGCATCCGTGGCTCAAGCAAGCGCACAACACCAGTTTCCTGCAGCTGACGACAGATGCCGTTGACTCAGACTGTTTCCAGACATTGCTATGAAGTTATCGCAATGGCGCGAATTCAAATAATGTTAAGGAAAATTTGATTTTTAATTACATTAAAATTACTATAAAGCACACAATAATAAATAACGAATACCATTTTGGCAATCAGTTTGAGGAACATCCCTCGCGTCCTTTGACGCTACGGTTCTGAATGCATCAATATGCCGTACATGACTATAATGCCCATCTAAAATAAGTAAAACTGGCGACTTTTTTTATACCTTCCTTCATGGAAGATGAGTGAGGGAGGAACAACTGCCCAGCGATTGTCATTTACTCAGGGGAATGTCTTTGTCCTTGAACGTGCAAACGTGCGTGGAATGAAGAAGGTGCTTGGAACGTGCAAATAGAGTAACACCAGCCCTTCAAAATCATTGTCCGTAATGCAGTGCCAGTGTGTGCTAATGTGTGGTTTGAGTCTCCAGTAAACATAATTTATTAGTAATATTGAATGTATGACCATAATTGTTTAGTTTGATGTAGTAATATAATGTATTAAAGCTGCTACTTAGCGTAATATTTATTGTACCGGAAAAGAAAGATGAGTCATTTTTGAAGCAGGTGTATCACATCAGAACGAGTGGGATAAACAATAGAGCGCTATCTCAGGTTCACTTGTGTCAATCACAAGGTCTAGCAATTTTTTTTCTTTACCTGATTACCCTCCCCTTATGTAGGACTTACAAGCCAATGATTAGTGTCAGACGCCTGTCGGGGAACACAGGAACTTACGGACCGGGTAGAGTGAAGGTTTGGAAGAAGTCAGCGAAGCACCAGGTATGATAACGAGGAAAGACGATGATATGAAATGCAGGCGAAATCGATGATTGGAATGGTCCAAGATACTATTTGCTTCTTTCTCTCTATGACGTAAAGCATTTTGCTCTGAACAACTGAAACTACAGTTTCATCTGTGTTGAATATTCTTTTTGCAGCGAATTAGTGCTTTTGGTACGCTTCTTCCAAAAGTTTAAAGACTTGAACAGTTTCTTTGTTGAAGCCCGTTCTTGCAAAGATGTTCCACAATGTTTGTGAAATGACAAGTGATCCCTTGTGTCGATTCAGAAAAGGATATAGCCAGGCTGTCAGCTTCCTTTGATAGAAAAGAGTTTGCAGACCATTTTCTAGTTGATAGTTGAAATACCATTCGTCTTAAATCTGCTCTAATATATCCATATACTTTTTGTTCCGTGATAAACAGGTGTTCAACCAGGAACTCTTAATCCTGCATCCAAATAGGGGTTCTTCCCTAGATTATGACGAACTGCTAAAACTGGAGTAATATGTTTTTTAATTTCTCTACTGGTAAGTAGGGGAAGTATTGTATTCCACCCAAAAATTCGATGTCGAAATTTCAACGGAAATATATGTTTTGAGGCCCTCTGAATCAAAAAAAAAAAAAAAAAAAAGCATTTTTAGAAAAAGGTCCGTGTGTCAGTCTGTGGACAGCATAACTCAAAAACGAAAAGTCGGTTAAAAACCAAAGTTGGTATTTAAGTTTAATGTCTTTCAAGGATGTGACACGAAGATTTTGAAGAAAATAGCCCCACCCTAAACTACCCTTTGCATGGAAGATTTTTTGAAAATTTTGATTTTCTTGAAAATGACTAACGATTTTGATTAAAATGTCATATGTTTGAGATATTTTGATCACAGATGAAATGTATATTTTGAATTTTCTGGCTATAGCCCCTGTAGTCGTATTTACTCTGGACGACTTTTGCATAACTGGTAAACCGTTAGAGATAGACCAAATTATACTATACATAAAATGTAATCTTGCTAAAATACACAATTTATATCTCCGTAAATTTTCTTGTAGGGTGAACCATTTCGGAGATATTCCTTGTTATGTGTGTGTAGAACTTTCGTGAAATGCGTCATCGCTGTTCATTTTTTTATATGTTAAGTGTGCAAAGACAACAGAATCTCAAAGCTTTAAAACATTTGCCTATCGCACAAAGCCTACTGTATTCCCTCTTGCACCTACAAGGAAATTAGCAATAAGATAATTTTGTACAAATGTTTATCTTAACTAACACGAAGAAGATAAAGGAATAAGAGTTTGTAAGAATGGTTAGTACAAGAGTAGAGAAAGTCATGCGAGTGCAACGCATCAGATTTTTATTTCACAATTAGTTTTTCTCGGACAGTTTTCTCCATATCCTCTTTATTCCAGCGCTCTTTTGTTCTTTCGAATCTTCGCTTTTTTCTTGGCATCCTGAATCAAAAAGTGTCATAAATCAATCTCTTTGCATCTGTTGTACCCAAACAGGGTGTAAATATGGGCTTGCCCAAATTCTCCATTTACTCCAGTGAGCTTCGTCTCCCTCTGAGTTCACCTTGCCATCATTGCGTGCTAGGTGTGTAGACGATTTAGCTGCTTCCGCTATCAGGGCTCCTGAACTAGGAAGTATGTATGATACGCATTACGCCCATGGGCGAGCCGTCATTTGTGGCCTAGCCTAAGGGCAGAACATCCATGTCATTCCAAGAGGTTACGGGATTAGTTCACGCGTCAGCTGTAGGTGAATTATCATACACAGCTGCCTTTCCTTTCCTAGTTGACTAGAAAATCTTCCCCAATAAGTTTTACTCACTTGTTGGAAAAAAATATAAACATAGGTCCACCTTTTATAACTGGTACAAGATAGAGCCACTAACACATGTTTAAGTATGCATTCTGGGAAGATGTTGAACAAATTAATAATAATCATAATGCTTTTTTTAAATTACACTAATTTCTTTTATTTTCTGTCAGCGATGGTTTGGGGTGTATTATAACGCTTCACCTTCAACACTGATCTAGCTATACAAAAATGTACAATCAACTGCTTCCGTGGTCGAATGGTCAGCGGGTTGACTTTTTACCTGGAGGTCCGGGGTTCGAATCCAAGACGAGAGGTGGTACTTTTTCTTTTACTAGGATTATTTTCAACAAATCCATAGCAGTTGGGCACACTAGCAATTGGGCACAAGGCAAATATAGCAGCAATTGGGCAAATGGATCAAGTAACCGGAAAAATCAATCAGAGGCACAAGAGGTTACTTGCTCGAGGTCATGTCTATTATTTTGTTGAAAAACTGTATTTAAGAAATTCTTGGCTTTATGTGAATTTAAAACTTACTGGTTTCGGAACAAACAAGTGGTGATCTCTTACCGTAGCCCAAAATTTGCATTTACTTCGTCTTATTGTTGTTGTTATTTTTTAAATTTTTTTTTATTTATTAATTAATTTTTTTTTTTCTGGCATCTACGGACCACGTTAAGCAATCCACTGCATTTATATTCATTTCTTCTTTTCTCTTTCCTTTCTATCTTTCCAATATTTCTTCATCCTGTCACTGGTGTTTTTCTTCTTTCTTCGGTCCAAATTGTTTTTTTCTTCTCTTTTCTTCAACTGGAAACCTTCGAAATTTTGTATTAACTTTCTTAACTTCGCTCAATCCTGTATTATTTGTTCTCTTAATTCCATTTAATTTAAGTATTTCCTTATCCGTTGCATCCATTGGTTACCATTCTATATGCTTGAGCATTTATCCATCCTCATTAAATGACTGAATCATCTTATGTTTTCCTTATTGTATCTGCAGTCTTTTCACATTCTTGTACCCAAGATTTTCCTTAACATTTTTCTTTCCTTCTTTTCTAATGCTTGTATTTCTCCTGTTTTAAAGGAAAATATACACTCTGTAGCATATAGACATTCTGGTTTGATAATTGTGTCAACGTCTGATTTTGATTTTATTTGACATGTTTTTCTTTTTGTTACATTAGTTCTGCAAGAACTCTTCGAGTTTTTTTTTTTTCATGACTAATTACCTACCCTTTCATTTATTTATAAGCTCATTCAGCAAGAATTCCTAATTTTCTTTATTTATATAAGTATTCTAATACAAGTGTTTTCGTTCAAAGCACCATTTGTCATTTAAATTATTTTTTTCCTAAATATTCGGTTTTCTCTAGATGCTTCAAGCCGTACCGATATCCACTGTAAAGTGCACAAGGTACCCTTCTCTGTTCCTGTGAGTTCCATGTCAACAACGGAAATAAAATCAAGCTTATCTTCCTGAGTTACAAAATGAGTCACCTTCACTCATAATAATTTATGAAAAATTATTATGTCTGTGCCCAACTGCTATGCATCCACTCCCAACCCTCCATAGAGTCAGATGTGGGAGTAAATATGATTGTGAAAATAAGTTAAAATAACAGCGGAAGCCTACGTAATGTCCTATTAAAGTTCAGTAGAAAGATATGACTACATCGGTTAAAGCGGATCATAGTAATGACAACAAATGTAGGTACGAACAGGGGAGAGAGATGTCAGTCATAGTTGCTTTTTGATGGAAACAGCTATAACAAGGGTTGTTTGTGTTGGACACCAATATTTACAGTGACAGAACTCCTTATAAGGCTGACATTTACAGTCATGTTCATGCAATCTATGTAGCGTTCCACTCTTAGAAGACAGTATGGAGTTAAATGGGACATCTCTGTCTCTATCTAGCGCATACAAGTTGCTATTAGCCGCGTCCTTTTCTACCCTCGCGCTGTTGCCACATTACTAATAGCATGGTATAAATATTCATTTGTTATAAATTTCAGATTTGAACACATTATCCTATGCAGAATTTTTTTCTTTATCAGGTTATATCCTTTTCAGAGTCATTATACATTTCTATAGGCCCAAATTTCTTCAGAAAACGTTTTTTTCAATAGAAGTCCGATATTTGCTGTTTCTATACTCATCACGCACTAACTAACAAACTAACTGCTAGAATGCATCTATATTTTTTTCTTAGGTAGAGTAAACTATAGTGCTACTACCTGCCCACTTTGAATTCTCTATGTTTACCCAGTTAAGAGTTATAATTTTTTAAATTAAATGTTTTCGGAAAATTTTATATCTGTGCACTGCAAAAGTTACGCAGTGTGAAACTTTTTTGTTGTTGAGTTTACATCAGGGAACCAGCGAGAACAAATGTTGAGGAAGGTTGGAGAAAGTTTTTAAAATAAACCAAAAGGCAGGAACCTCTTTCTTTTATCCAGTAAGGCAAACAAAAGGTATTCATCTATTCAGCGCCAGGCCTGACACAGAAGATAGTATAAGGAGCAGCACTAACATTAGTTCGAAAGAATCCGTGTGTGTAACTGTGAGCTGTTATTGCGTTATTTGTTTAATATTTTTGTAAATATTTGTAGTTATGGAGGGTGAAGCTAGGAAGGGACGATATGTTCGTAAATTAAGAAGTAAGGAACGCCAAATAATTGTGAATGTGTTAGATTATTTTTTAAGCAAAATGCGTGTAAGTAAGGCAGTAAAAGAAACAGCTAAGGCTATCGGGTGTTCAGAAGCAGTAGTGTGTATGATTAAAAAGGAACTAATGAAAGGACTACACAAAACGCTAGGTTAACGCAATATGATTGAATAGTGCAAGGTGGAGTGCGGCGAATTGTTCATTCTTTACTGTTTGCAAATATTCCACCCACGCTGAATATAATTTGTCACGGGTCAACAGTGATGAGACCCTACCAAATTTCTCAAGGGCCACACTTAGTCGGTTCTTACATGATTTGGTGTTCGAATATGAAAGAAGGGGTAACAAGTGCATATTAATAGAAAGAAACGATACCATCAGATGGCGACATAAATATCTAAAAGACGTAAAAAGGTTTAGGTACCAGGGGAAATCAATTGTTTATACAGACGAGTCATTTGTAAATTTAGGTCATACAGTGACAAAAGTGTGCAGGGATACCAAAGTTAAAAGTGTCCGTCAAGCAGCAATTGAAGGACTAAGTACAGGACTCGGCCACCTCGAGTCGCTCGCGGAGAAAGATTCGCAACTAGTACATGTTGCAACACGGCGCTCCATTTAACGTGTACTGTCTTCTAAGGGTGGAACGCGCTTTAGTATCATGTACAATGCACAGGGTTGCCAGATAAATGCGTAATGCCTAACACAGCAATTATATACAGCGTGGAAGATACTGCTTTGGCCAGAACTACCTGGCTAATATATGTAGGTGTAAGAAATATAAAATACTAAAGTTCCGTTTCGGTAGGTTTAATCGTTTTGTAAAAATGTTCTCGATGTACATGACAACGCTGAACTGATGGCTTTGGTCCTCGCACAGACCAACGACTTGTGTTGTACCCGACGAGCGTGTGCTTCGAGGCTAATACTGCCTCAGATGTAAACAAAACACCTGCCCAGTGCGTTTACCGTACCGCTTAAGTGCCCACTATCTTGGCAAATCGACACGAATCGAAATGTTTTGCCTGAGCGGTGTTAATGTAGATCACTGGAATTATGCATTCGTTCAAATAATAATGAAGATTCAGTTTTCCATAATTGAGAAAGCAGGAAAATGAATCAATTGAAACCACGTATTTTAGGGTTGAAACAATGTTGACATAAGGTAACTCATCTGTGAAAAATGGGCAAAAATGACAACATTTTTCATTTTTGGCTTTTTATACCATAAATAAGTTTAAACCTTTGTCTTTCATTTTCATGCTTTTGTTTACTCATCTGCGCCCTTTAAATGACTTCACCGAGGGTTTTAAATGGCCATGTACTAGGTGGTATGTCAGTTTAATTGCACAGAAACACTCGAAGCAAGGTAAGTAGAGTGCACTCGAAATGCTTGCAATGTTTTTTCGACTCAAAATCTGTTCAGTTTGAGTTTGAATTACACGGTTTCTTGTGACAAATTAGCTGAAACATGTTGGCTAACCTGAGAATCATCTATATGAGAGCTATCTGTTGGGCAAATTCCAAATTTCTTTGGTTTATCTAGAAGGAAAATGTGCAAACCTCACGGTGCTTTGTGAAGAAATGCCCAAAGGATTTGTTTTTCAAAAAATAAAATAGAAATTGGTGTAATATATGAAATTAGTGAATATAATATGGGTTGTGAAGCTTCACAGGATGTAAAGTATGAGGTTCAGAGTAGAAATTTCAATGAAATGGGAGAAATTAAGTAAAATTAGGGTATGTGTTGTCTGAAGGATAGTGCTAGGCATTCAAAAAGGGGCTACAGAACTGCTAGGAAGCGACTGAAATTTGAAAAAACGGCTAAAAGGACCTCTGGTGCAGGCCAGTTTTAATCAAGTACATTTGTATTATATAGTTGCTAAACTTTAACTCCATTTTTCTCCGCTTATGATTTCCTGACACATGATTATGTACAAAATGCTCCTTGGTGCTCTAAATTTTTGCTGTACCTTAATACAAAAGTTTTTATTTCAAAAAGGAATTTGTAAAATTGGTAAAATTCTCAGACATTGGATTATGCAATTTTCAATTCTTTTTCTCCCAAACAAAATAAATTACTAAAACAAACAACAGCCAAATGTTGTAGCACTATATGTTATTGATTAGCTGTAGAAGTTGAAATGTTGGTTGAAAAGTATGCATCGAGGAGCATTTTTCACACAACCTTACAGAAATTAAAAAAAAAAAAAAATTAAAAAATACTATTCAAGATATAAAGTTGAGACTCATAATATTGTTTTAACTCTGAGCAGCAAGCCTATCCCCAAAATTTGAGAAGAATTGGACGAAAAATGGCAATTTTTCAAATTTCACAGATGATTCAGATTTTCCTAATAATGTTTCACGACTACTACGACTACGACGACGACTACTACTACCACGAATACCACCACCGCCACCGCCACTATTATTGTTATTATTGTTATTAATTATTATTATTATTAATTATTATCATCCGTTACAGCTAAAATAATAGTAATTGCCTTTAATACACAAATAGGTCTGCCTCTTCATTTGCGTAGAACAATTGCGTTCTTTTGTAGATTACTTGGCTGTAAAACTGGTCATAAATGACAGTTAAAGCTGCCACCCCACCTATCTATGCTTATACCTGGCCCGCAGCGTTGTCACATTTCTCTTAGAAATTAAACTTTCATGACATTTTAACATTAAATTGTGACTAAATTAATTCGAATGAAGGTAGAAAGACATTACAGTATTGTTCACCTAATGTTTGGGCGACAGTTAGTGAAATAATAAACCATTTATATCTGTCATGAAGCTAGGTGACTCCAAATATTTGACACAAATTATTTTTTTTCGGCGAAACAGCTATTATATTGCATATGTTTGTTATGCTCATGTAGTATCCTTGGTTAACATATGGTCGAAGCAGTACCTTCCGCTGGGTATTACTCGAGACAGATAACATTGAGTTTTATTTGCGGCCAGCGGAGGAACTATGCGTGCTCCGCAAAACCGGTGTCCAGGGTATGTAAACACGATAACAGCGTCATCAATCCTTGCGCATTGCTAAATGTCCCGAGTAGTAGAAGTATTACATTTGGCAGTATGGGCGATTCACATAAACTCATGCACTCATTTAGTTGTAAACAAATATACTATGTGAGCAGATAAACAGTTCAAGCCCCGTCTCATTCTCGGACCCTCTCGCCTTCTTCTGTGGTCAGACGGTAGCTAGCTGGGGAAACAGCTTATCGCGAGTTCCTAAGAATTCAATATGGCTGACTAAACTACAGTGGGCATTAAACCAAAAAGTAGTACTGCTAACCTACATAATAAAAGCATTAATTCTAACCTCAAATATCACAGGGTTAAAGTAACATACTTTCAGACGACAATAATAGTTGAACAACGTCACCACGAACAAATGATGAACCCACTCACTTTCGGCAAATCTTGTTATGCATAAACACTGGCTAAAATCACTTCTGAACGCTAAATATCGTAATATATATTGAATGCATTACTGTGTTGCAAAAACAAAAATAACAGTAACTATAACTGCATATTATGCTCTGAAGCAATTCAAGACAAAATCACGCACACGCCATTAATATGACGACGTCCACAGATTAATTAATTAATACGGCTTCTAAGAAGAATATTGTTTTAGAATCTATCGGTTGGCCTCTTTGCAAAGGGTTAAAAAAACAAATGCTTGTGTGGTAACATAACGGATGCATTAACACCAAATATGGCCGTACCTTTACCATGGTTATATTTTGCGAACAGTTGGCGGTACTAGTGCAACCTAACAGATGGAATATCGTCAGATATAACTAGATCGCGCCATAATGGATTAATACACGAAAGGTAGTTTTATGGAAAAGTCACGATATGTTTTATTACCATGGACTTCTACAGAATTTCCAAGTACTGAGTTTTAACATGGCGTAGACAGATGATTTATGATGGAATGGCTACTGTTGCCAAAGCTTTATAGATGCACAAACTGGCGAAGCAAATCTCCGCCATTAAGCCTGTACGTGTTAAATGAGGACACAGTTAAAGAAACAGTATACAGACCATAAAGCTTGCATATTAATGAGCAAACGGTTACAACTGTGTTCATTTAGGGAGAAGGGTGCGACGTAGGGACAGGCGATGCCATGATCCATGCAAACATAACTGTTCTATCGCCATAAGCGATCCAATTCTGACTTAGTTATTGACCCTGATGTTCATAAGATCTAGTTGCATAAGAAATATGAGTGAATAACAAACATTTAGCGGGAAATTAATATATTTTGCAGTAATCCGACGGAACAAGTGCGTCCATGGAGTGTAATTATTTGATGAACTGGTCATGGTGTGATTGCAAACGATATTAAAAAATCTGATTTGTTGCACTCACATGAGTTTCTCTGCCCTTGTACTATAACTCATTTCTATATCTTCTTCGTGTTAGTTGAGATAAAGATTTGCAGAATATGGGAATACAGTAGACTTAAAGCGATAGTCAAATCTTTAAAGCTTTGAAATTCTGTTCTCTTTGCACGATTAACATAAAAACTGAACAACGATGTTGCATTTGACGAAAGTTTGTTTTCTAAATTAACACAAATAACAAGGAATATCTCCGAAATGGTTAAAAAAAATTTGTACATAGATTGCCTGTGTGTTTTAGCGAGAACTACAGTTTTGTACAGTAAGATTTGGTCTATCTCTTAATGTTTACGAGTTAAAAGTCATCCAGAGTAAACATAACTATATAGGCTATAGCGAGAAAATTCAAAATATAAGTTTCATTTGTCATAAAAATATCTTAAACATGTCATTTTAATCAAAATTGTTAGCCATTTTCGAGAAAATCTAAATTTTCGAAACATTTTCCATGTAAAGGGTACTTTAGGATGAAACCATTTTCTTCAAAATCTTCGTGTCGCATCCTTGGAAGACATTAAACTTAAATACCAACTTTGGTTTTTAATCACCTTTGCGTTTTTGAGTTATGCTGTCCACACACACACACACACACACACACACACACACACACACACACACACACACACACACACACACACACACACACACACACACACACACACACACTGACACACAACTTTTTCTCCAAACAAAATTAACAAAGATATTCGCAAAGATACTTGAAACGTGACTGATGGAAGGTATTTAAAGGTCTTCCGTTGGCAGTAATGCATCGTCTGGAAAACCATGGAATTAATGCTCAAAGAACGTAAATATTTTTGTGTAACGCACTATATTTTTACACATTAAGTGAAAAATAATTTCTCACATATTGCTAAAACACTTCATTGAAATCAGAAATTTGGGAATTTTGAACGAATGATTGCCTGTATTTCTCATGATTTTGCCCTTCAGTTCCTGTAATGTGTGCAAATTTGATGCGTAGACTTTATTCTTTAACGTTCTCCGTAAATAAAAATCGCATGGAGATAGGTCAGGGAAATGAGGTGTGCACAATCCTCGACTAATTCTATCTCCATACACAGTTCCAAATTCATGCATAGAAGTCGTAGCTGAATCCTTCTGCAACCAACCACATGTATTTAATTTCTTGTTAGCTGCGGAAAAAACCATAAACGCGTGAAGCACTGTGTCGTAAAATATGGGGCGGATAATTCTACACGCACTCACTATGCACCAAACCCCAACTTTTGCATCGTGGTGAAGAACTTCATGAATAAGATGAGGACTTTCGGTAAAGCATAATTGTTTTACAGGAACAGGGAATGTGTTCGCATTGAAGGTCATCAATTTCAACATCTGTTATGATGAAGGTAAGCCTAATGTATGTTGGTACTGTAGCTAGTATTGGGTACTCATGACTTGCCGGTCGTTTACGTGTAACTCTGGCTTCGCTGGGTCCGGTGCCGCGGGGCGGGCCACTGCATATACCTTGACACCCCGATTGATGGAAGTGAAGACTTCCAATGGAACTTTAAGTGGAGTAAACACAATACATTAAACTGAACTTGAGTATTGGGGTATACTAAGGAGGGACACTGCGTGATCTATTGCGGAAATGATGTGGAGCACAGGAGACTATTGGCCACAGAGATGCGCGGAAGTCCCCGGTAGGTCATGGCTTGAAGATCCGTCCCACTACTGGAATTGCTCGGAAAGCGATGAATGACCAGGCAGCCGTCTAATGTCCCTGGGAATTGCTATTTCCTTGGAGCAAGCATCCGCACCATCTGTCCGGCACCGCTACACACCACCAAGTCTGGAAGCACACCTGACGGATGAGTGGGGGGGGGGGCAATATCGTGGTAGAGGAGAACCAGCCCAGCATTCGTCTGAGCAGGGAAACCCACGAAAATTCTGAGTAGACAATCGACGAGAATCGAACTCGGGAGCTCCCGAATGAGGGCCTCACACGTTACCATTCTGTATAAGCGACTATATGCACTTATTGTACGAGTTGGTCATTAAACATCGATGTAGCAGTGAACACTTGTAAGATATGCAGCATGTAACAATTGTTAGTGCAGGTCCTTGAGTTTATTTCTCTAGCATTTCATACTGTTTCTGTGTCTTCTGTCCCTCTGCTGTCTCAATATCAATGTTTAACATCAGTGCTACCAGAAAGGAGAAAAAGAGAGGGAGAGACAAGTCTTCATATCTATGAATAAGCTTAAAATGTGTTGCATTTATATACTTTCTCTACCCACTATCATTTATTACTTTCTCTGCTACGTATAGTAAATAGGGGAAGCATTTTATTCGACCCAAAAATTCACAATCGAGATTTCACGAAAATAATTGTTTTAAGGCCCCCTAAATCCCGAAAAAGCACTTCTAGAAAAAGGTTCGCGTGCGCGTTTGTGAACAGCGTAAGTCAAAAAACGAAAACTCGGTTAAAAACCAAAGTTGGTATTTAAGTTTCATATCCTTCAAGAATGCGACACAAAGATTTTGAAGAAAATTCCTCCATCTTTTAGAAAATTTTGTTTCTTTTTTTGAAAAATTGACTCGATTTTGGTTAAAATGCCATATGTTTGAGTTATATTAATGGCAAATGTGTATTTTGAATTTTCTCGCTGTAGCCCATGTAATTTTTACTCTGGGTGACTTTTGTATAACCGGCAAACTGAAAGAGATAGAAAAAATCTTACTCTACAAAAATGCACGTAGGTCTCGTTAAAACACACAATTTAGGTACTTTTTTGAGTTAACATTTCGGAGATATTCATAGTTATTTGTGTGTTTTGCAATACTTATAATTTTCTCAAATGAAAGGTCGTTATTTACTTTTCTATCTCTTGGCCGTGCAAAGAGAAACTGAAACTTAGTAATAAGATAATTTCTGCAAATGCTTATCTCAACTAACATGAAGAAGATAGACTAATAAGAGTTTGCAAGAATAGTTTATACAAGAGTAGAGAAAGTCGTGTGAGTGTAACACATCAGATTTTTAAGTTTATGTGATGTTGACGCTTTGTTTTCATTGTGAATAAGTTTTAAGAGTCCTTCAACCTACAACAGAATGGCCTTACTGGTAGCACACTATGATCATCTAGGAAGTGCCTATTATCTTATAAAATTAACCAACATTTCTGAAAATTTGAAATCCCTTCGTAAGTAGACCAGGTTCATTTGGAGAGAGAGGAAATTACAGTAAAGTGGGTCTGTTTTGAAATGCTATGATAAGCAATGGAATAAGTGCATCGTTAATATCCTGTTAAAGATGTAAACCTTTTATTAAGATTATATTGGAAAAAGAAACTGTAATGAAGAGGCTTTTAGGTATCAAGGTGCTCCTGAATGTGTTCCATCGTGGAAATGCAAATATAAAATAAAATATGCAAAAGCTTATTTAAAATCGCAACAATGGCATGTTTGGATATTGGCTGTTTCGTTATTGTTGAATAAAAATGTTTTGTGGAGTTACTAAGATTTCGGGTAAATGTTAATGTTTGTGAATTTAAAAAAATACTTAAGCAAATTCAATTGTGGCACAGCATTTTTGGAAAGTTGTGCAGGTAGTTATATGATTCGCATGAATGCCAATTTTTGATATAGAACCGATTCGATTGCCTTCTCCAGGCGAAGTTGCATCTCTTTGATAATCGCGGCCGGCCGTTTGCCTATGGGAGATTGTAAGTTCCGAGTCCCGCCTGTGCAGGGTAAAGGAAACAAACAAGGTTTTACGGGAACAGAGGCCTTTATACGACTTAGCTGCAAAGGAGGCCTTCAGGGGCACATTGAAAATGTTACATCTTTTTATAATGGACATGACAAAGCATTAAACTCTGGTGCATTATATTAGAGAGCGAATGTGCCGCGCTAATTGGTATACCTACAGTGCTGTGTTCCTCAGTCCACCTTCACTGGACTGCAACAAAATGCATAGCGTACGTATTTAACGCTTAATTACGACACTGCTGACCTCTAGCAACCAGCAGTAGGAGGCGGAAACGTTCAGTAATGCACGATGAGGGTTGTCAGCTCCCTCATGTCTCTGGTTTATCCATTCGCATTTTAGTCTTTGTTTGTAGGTAGTTCTTATGAAGCGTAAAATGTGGATTAGATATTTATGTATAGCCTAGCAAGTGGTGTTACGTACATGGATTGATACGGATTTATGTGATGCCAGGAGGAATTTGAGTATGTGTGATTAAAGGAAGCAGCACAACTAGGAGTTCCCGTTTACATAATGTCATTCGATCACAAAATGTTGAGCTTTGCTAGACAAACAAAAGCTTTACACTTGGTAGTGACGAAGGCTCAAAAAATCGATTTTTTGTTTTATGCTTTATGTAGAATATGTCCATATATATGTTTTTGCGGCTTTAAGGACATTTAAATGGGTTTTTAAATCGAGATTTAAATATTTTTCGTGCATGTGCAAAATGTATTACTATAAACAGCCGGTGATAGCATTTTATGTTACCTTTTGTATAAAATTCCTAAAGAAATCATAAATACCTAAAAAAAAGTGTACATAATTATATTTTCAAATTGCTATTTTTAGTCAAATGTCTTAAAGTTTCACCAGCTATGTCAAATAAAATGTTTGTAAAGCGACTGCAAAATCTGAAGTGTGTCACTTTAATTGTTTAGGAGAAAAATGCACTTGAAGAATAAAATATGTGAAAAATTTTGCAAGTGTTCTTGTTTATTGAAATATCAGCAAGTTGGAATTATGAAATTAAGTTATGATCTGACTAGGTTTCTTGATTAGTTGTTTTATAAGTGAAAAATGTTTCACTGTGATGACTTGGATAATTTTCAGAAAACTTTAATATATTTTCATTAAGGTTCAGCATAGGAATTGCTATTCTATCTCTACCAAGTATCCTTAAATTTCAAGAGGTTCTGCAATATGCAGACGGAACGGAAAATAGTGGGACAAAGCATGAATAAGAAATACGTAATGTGGTTCATTTCATAAAAGGAAAAGAAAAAAACTAATTATAAAAAAAGACGCGCGCGCACACACTACTGAATGCAAGCGGTTTATTCAGGGAGTAGGCTTCAGGAGTTCTTGCCGAAACTTGTTTTTTTCCTCCTTCAAGGCCATCACCTTTCCAAAGTCTGAGGGAATCGAACTGAGGCTCTGAGGTTGATAGAAGCAGGTGGTGTGTCGGAACGGGGGCACGTATTTGGGAGGTCGTAAGATGAAATCCCAGTTTTTTGATGGTGTTTACTGGAGGGCAGCTGCTAGCTTGAAGACGATACGACAGATGTGTGGAGTGTCTGGCCAGGTGCAAGCAGACTGCCGGTTGGCACACGCCGCCCGTTTCTTCACTGATTGTGCATCGATGTATGCTCGTTTCGACCAGAAAATCAGGCAGGTGTGCCATCCTCAGTTATTCACTTACCTAATGAAGAGCCCAGCTGCGCAAAAACATACTAATCTGAATAATTAGTTTCCATTACATCCGAAAACTGATGCTTAGACATTGAATAATTGGGAGCAGATTTAAAGTTAAGATACACAGTTTTTATTGAAACCTATACTATACCAAACAGCTAAACTAGGAAATCCGGCATTATTTTATTTGTAAAGAGAAAATAGTTACATGGTAATGGCTACTTCTAACAAAATATGATAAACATAGACATGCAGGTAGGTAACTCTTACGTCACGTTAGATAAATATTTATTTAGTGTAATAAGTACGTTTTATTTCCAATCAAAAGATCTAATAATTAGAAATAAACAATTCAAATCCTAAATTTAAAGTAAATCCTGTAAATAATGAACAAATCCTACTAAAATATTTTTAAAAAATGTTCCTTTTGAAAGAACACAGTAGACATTCTTTTATTAATTCTTTGCATCCATATTGAAGGTGCAAAATTCATCCTAAATTTTCAACGTGCAGTTTTGTTCATAAAATATACCGTATGTAAACAATCTTTTGGCGAGGACAGTCTTAGAGTAGCACCAGATTATATAGATTTTATGTAGGTTCTTTAAACTATGCTTATTTTGCTATCTGCTTCTTGTTAGTCGAGGTGTTTACCTATTTAGTTGTGGTGAAGAAGAAATACAGGAAGCCGAAGCTAATGAAATATTTGAGTGGCTACTCCATATTCTTTCCAATGCATCGCGAGAAACAACTGAATGTGAAACTACTCATAAAAGAACTAAAGTGTTGATAATTTCAAACCAATAACAACGCATATCTCACCATTCTACGTCTTCCTGATATTTCGTGTCTCATATATGAAAATTTATGCAAACTTTATTGTTTTCTTACCATTAATAAGAGAATTCTTACATTTGGTAAGTCTTCTTGAACACACGTGAAGGCGACTTCTAATTAATTATTAACAAAAGAAATATTCTGTGCTTTGTGTGCATTAAAATGTTCGTCCGGCATAGTTATGAAATATTAAATGTTTTAATGGATATTAATCGACATTGATAATAATTCATGTTGCATCTGTGACGGTCGAGATACATGGCTAAAAGTGTTATATCATTTAATAATGGAATCACGTATTTATCGAAACGTACGGGACCGAGTTTTTGATGGGTTGTGACAGTTATTGAAAGAGCTGTCATAAGTTGAAAAATCGTTCAAGCTTTACGAAAAACATTGTCCCATAAATCGTAATTTAAATGAACATCAATGTTGTGACAGTTGAAATTCTGACAGCGCATCTACCCATACAGAATATAAAAATCTAATGCCATATCCATGCCCATTTATTAATGTAAAGTTTTATTTTTCGACCTACTTCAACTAATGGAGATAAATATTTGGGGGAATATTATCTTGATGACATACATCTTATAGGCTAAGATGCCTATACTAGACGAAGTGTAATTTGGCACTTGCTTATTAGAAAAAGAGAGAAATACCGTCTTTTTCTGAGCAGTTCCTCTGGTGGCGTACTTACCCTCATACCGCCGCAGGTAATTAGGGAATGTAAAGGGATTTTAAACATTTTTCAAGAAAAGCCCGTGCTAGATAAGGACAGTAGAAAAAGTGCCAAGTTAAAACTCTTCCACTATGAAAAGTCTGCCAAATATGATAGCTAATTAGCTAATGACTAAAGCACAATTCTACGTAACTTCAATATTTGTTTTTTAAAATGTGAATCATAGCAAATCTTGCAGAAATGGTTAATGCCACCGAAAATTTGAGTTTTCATACATTTTGTATATATTTTAAGATTTCACAGTTACATAACATTCAAGAATAATTATTTCAGAAACTTTAAACTGAAGATTTAAATATACATTTTATTTGTTATTCGATATCAGACATGTTTTAATCAAAATAGTCGGATCTCTTTTTTGAGGAAATAGAAACTAAAGAAGTATTTTTCATGTAAAGGGTTATTGGTATGGAGGGAGTTTTATGAAGGTCTTGTTCGATATTTGTTTTAATTTATTTTATTTGGTGGCCTCAAAACAAATTTTTCTATCCTAAAGGGATTTTGCGATGCAAGTTCTATCTCGGAAAATAGTGCATGTAAAATTCGAAGCTTTTAACCTTCTCTTTATGATTAATAAGCATTTACTTTAAGTTTTAAACTTTTAAAAGGCTGCTATGAAAGTATTAATTTTGATATATTTGTTCTTATATAGAACTCGATGTAACTGATGTTACTGTGCTCAGAATGTAAATAAAATGTGTTTGTGAACTCCAGCATTACATTTACTAACAAAATTTGGAGTACGCTGAAATAAAATACAGGAGTAGAAATTGCAGTTCGAAAAAGACACATAGGAACTGCACGTCACTGAGGTGTGTTAATTTCGTAATTTTAGATCAATAAACTTGGAAGTAAAAGGGTTTCAAGTGGTGTAAAATTCCAAAGCTACGGTTTACTCGGAGACGTAACACGAAAGTGACACAGGTCGTAAAAAGCCAAATTATGGGGCGGTAAAAGTTAAGGATCATCAAACTTTGTAGATTATGTACTTTGAACTATAAGGGATTGCTAAATATCGCTGGTGGTTTTTTATGCCTTAAAGGAACAATTTTCACCATAGGATATCACTATTGTAAAAAATGAGTTCTGGTGTATGTGCCTGTAATGGGTCGTATC
This sequence comes from Tenodera sinensis, assembly GCA_030765045.1. Classification (NCBI taxonomy): domain Eukaryota; kingdom Metazoa; phylum Arthropoda; class Insecta; order Mantodea; family Mantidae; genus Tenodera; species Tenodera sinensis. The sequence continues at coordinate 19,076,996 of CM060963.1, forward strand.
GGGGGTTTTAATTTGAAAACAATTATCATCAGCAACAATCTTCACTCTTTTTTTCGTTCTTACGGCTGACGCATAATTTAATGGCGGGTGGCTCAACACAAAATCCAATTAGAGGCTTGACACGCCTTGCGGTGTTGTACAGTTAAACTGGCTGTGAAATCACACTGTCAAGCCGGTCATATAAATAGCATTTGCTCCCACAAAATTTATTTGCACAACAAGAAAGAGAATAGTAATGGTGAAATATCAGTCGCCATTAAATTTTGCGCCTACCATAATGTTTATTTTTACTTGTCATATATCTAGAAATAGTAGATAGGGGGTAGTATTACATTCCACCAAAAATTGGCAGCAAGATGTCAACAGAAATACATGTTTTGAGATCTCTGAAAAAACTTATAAGAAGAATGTCTCAAGGAGGGGGGGGGGGGGGGGGAGAAAGAGAGAGAGAGTGAGTGAGAGACCTCGAAGACGGAATGTCTGTTAAATATCAAGCTATGCTGTTTAAGTTTAGCTTGTTCCAAGGATCCAGCATGAAGATTTTCAAGCAAATTTCCACCCCAATCCACCTTTCAAATTAAAAATATTTTTTTACTTCCTCAAAAACGGCTCTAACGATATTAAGATAAGATGTTTAAGATATATACGATGAATAAAATGTGTATCTAGTATGAATTCTTAGAAATGGTCCTCTTCGTTCGGAACGAATTTTGTATAAGTGATAAACGATAGCAGATAGACAAAAAGTTAAGGACACAAAAATCATAGATCTCTATAAGACCACAACACATTTTAGATAATATTGTGGCATCGCCCATTTTCGAGATATTTGGACATATTTTAAACTTTCCTTCTTAAATAAGCTTATTTGTCCTAAATAATCTGCACAAGATAGAGAGAAAGGGGGTGATGGAGGGAGATGTTGCAGGAGGGGCAGGGAGAGAGAGAGAGAGAGAGAGAGAGAGAGGGGGGGGGGAGAGCGAATGCCGGAAGATGCCTTATCCAGGTAACTAGCCTGAACCGAAATTCGAACTCGGGTCCTCCGGCATCGTGGGTACCGTTGGAATTTTTTTTTTACTGACAGCTCCAGATACCGAGGAGGTAAAAATTGCGTCCTACAGCGGAAAATTAAGTCCGGGACCTCAAGTTTGAGGTCTACTCTTTTATATGGACGACTTTGCCTTTAGAAACATCCACTTAATGTTGACTCACTTACATTGGTGTTTCACATTAGGATAGTTTACCCTGTACCGTACACAGCATTCTTTTTTGCATTCACTCGCACAGACTCTTCAACGGGACTCTAGGACTGAAATTTTAATTTTCTATATGTTTGTAGCTATTAAATCAATGCTTTAATACTTAAGGGTTTTTATGTTATAAACTACCACAAAATGTTCCAGCACGATCTGTTTTTATAGTTTTGAGGGAATTCTTTAATTTGTTCTCAGTGCGAATATACTCCACGCGTATCAAAAAGTAAAATATCACAACGGTTTTATTATTTTTATAAACACTTAATTGCCACACAAACACCAGTCTCTGCCAGGAAGAAAAAATAATTACGTTTGAAATAATTAATTTCTTCGCTTTGATGGATGTTGAAAATATTTTTATGTATTTAATTTTTTTAAAGTTAAACAAATTTTCAGATTTTGAAACCAAAGACTGAAGTTGAAGGCACATAAACGGAGTACATGCTGAAAAATAAATAATCATAAAATATCATAATCATAAGTCGAATTATCTGTTTATCACACCTTCCCTCTTTTGTCTAGTGGTCTCTCTCCTCAGATTTATGGCTTAGCCACTTCTTTCCGCTGCATTTGGTTGCTTTCTGGGCCCATTTTGGCCTGTGTTTTGTTCAAATACTCCCGAAAATTTAAACAGAAAAGCGGCGTTTAAATGTAGTGCACATGGCGCTTAAAGCCTGCGCTGGACCTTTAAAAATGGTGGAATTTGAAAACCTTCACTGCCAACGATAACTGAAGGTCTGCGGAATATTTATATATAAACCTAAAAATAATCTATTTGATAATTGTTCGATCATTTTTCAGTCTCAAGGTTCCTTAAGTACCACACACAGTCAGATTTATTATGTTATTTGGTCCAACCAATGCATTACTTAATATTAAAAAAAAACCTAACTAAACCCCGGCGTAACAGCCCATGAAGGGCCACCGCCCAGCCGCTGCGTCCCCCACCTCTACCCACTACAGGCGTCATTGGTGGGGTGCAGTACTGGAGGGTGGGACGTGGTCAGTGCCCTGAACCCTCCCGGCCATTTATGCGGTCTTCACGACCTGGGGCCGCTACTTTTCCATCAAGTGGTTCAATTGGCCCCCCTGGACCTAACGAGACTGAGTGCACTCCGTGCCAGACCTACCAGATGGGATAAAATCCCCATGCTGGTACCGGGGATCCAACCCGGGTCCTCCGCGCCAGAGGCAAGTTAATATTCCAAAACAAAAATGACTTAAATGGAAAAAATGGAAACCTCCATCAAAGTATTAAAAAAAGTCAATCAATTTAACTAAAAAATGGGCAGAAGCCCCTCCTCTCATCAAAATTCAATTTTTGCCCAAAATTCAATTTAAACTTTCCCCCAAAACATTGGTTCACCTACTTACAATTTGTTTTCGCATTCACACGCCCAGACGCTTGAACAATGATAATATGCATAGCCGGGAGTTGAACCCCAAGATCCCTGGTTTGAGGAATGGAGTGATCTGACCACTTGACCGGTCAATGCAGACATTTTAAGGCGTGGGTGAGAGAAAATGTCTTCAGGTGAACTGGTCTTATTCTAGCGTCAGAACTCACTCACCTTGATAAGTGCATATAATTTACACCTGCGGTCCTTAAAAACTTTTCTTGTTAAATGAACAAATCAATGGCAACTTTCTCCCTGTATGGAAGTAGGTACAAGAAACGAAAGGTGTGTCAAGAACATGTTATAGAGGAGAGCAACATCGTACAAAAAGGATACAACCCATAGAAATCTATAAGCGGAATAATGAATCCAGTCATATACTTCCAAGTCTTGCCTGGTGTGCTGAAACCGATTTGGATCCATTCCTCACTGGGATTCCCTGTAACATACAAAATTGGTTACAAAGATCGGTGTGGTTTAAGTCTATTTTACCAGTTTTACTTGCGCTTATCTTAATTAAACCAGCCAGAGAAGCAAATCATAGTATAAATTGAGTCTTCTGAATGCTTTCATAGGGAAATGAGCTGGATTTGTTGGTGTTTTATTATTGTTACATTTGTATAGCGTCCATTAACTTCTTTGGTCATGTGAGTACTTTGAGTTCGGAAACTATGACGTTGCTCACCGAAATGTTAAGTTTCTTAAAATTGGCTTTATCAATATTGTGACAAAATGACAAAGTCCAGTCCAGTCTAGTCTTTCGTGATAGTACAACTCACAACTGTTTTCTTCTCCTAGCCTTGACTCAAGTCATTTTACTGTCGTTCTTCACTTTCTCTGTCTCTCATACACTAACTCCGACGGTACAATCACTCGACACTCGTTAAAACTTCATGACGTGACGACACATACACAGCTGTCTCGCACTCACTGACGGACTAATTCTATAACTGTAACTCTGCTGTTTCCTCGCCTCCTTATATAGCGGGGATGACGTCACACGAACCTTTCTCGATTTCCACAAACGATGACGCAGGCAGATCTCTCTCGAAGGCTCTGGAAACCTTTGCGTTGCCGCTTGTTGTTAGTCATGTGTTCCCTCGTGTGAGTGATGTAGGGAAGCTTAACCTCGTTCCTGTGCTCGCCGGGCTGGTATGTGGTATGAAGTAGCTTGGTCCCAACCACCCTTTGTTGTGCGCCGTCACAATATTGTAGGAAATGAAAACACCAGTTACTTCAAAGCAGACGTTTTATCATTTAGGCGCATAGCGTAGCACAAACGTTACACTTGGGACAACGTTGCACGCATTCAGAACAAAATACAATTGATCCACCGAATCGAATGACCAGTGAATTACAGCTCACAACTGAACTGCATCCTGTATTGTCCACTGCACTCAACTGAACTGCACGCTGTAAACCGTCTGCGCGAGAGGAAAAAATATAGCGCTATCTCAAGTTCACTTGTGACAACCACAAGGTCGTAGCTAAACTCGTGTGTCAAACATAGTACAGAATATTGTTATGGTTTCTGTTGTCTCTCTGAAAATGCAAAATGGGACAAATAGAGCATTCGCCGCATATCGCTGAGTGAATATGAATGCTACAGACTTTGAACTTGCGCCAGAAAGTTTGAAGATAAAGCACACTAATTTCAACGCTCTGATTGCGAATAATGTTTGCCACACATTAAGTTAATGAGCGGAGCAGTAAAGTGAGACGGGAAGATAACGAAATTTCGTGAAGATGGAGGTTCACATTTGGTGCAGCACCCGAGTGTACAAGCTATCTCAACCCACACCACTGCTCGCTCGGCAGGAAGCAGCTGGAAAGCGAGCACATGGTCTTAGCGTAGCGCTCATCCGTCTCAGCACTTCCTTCCGCTCCTTAGACATTTGCAACTCTCATTTCATCTCTCGGCGCCGCTCCGCTCTTGGAGAATACAAATCCATCTCCATCCACGCGCAGCACTTGTCTTTATTATGGGGTTTCCTTACAATGTAAAGGCTTAACACACGGTAAAACATGGAGGGAAGAAAGTTAATTGGAAAAACATTTTTTCTTCTTAGCTTAATTGATTCCTCTTTACTGCTCGTTTTTCTCTTAACCTGATATCATTTCTAGGCAAAAGTGTATTGTGGGTAATTGTGGATAGGATAGTCACTTTTTATATGGAAACAGTGATATTAACTCCAACCGTTTGCAAAGTGTTTGATTTAAGAATGACTTCCCAAACTGGAAGAAGGGATTTATTGAACCTTCTGCTTCCTCTAACTGCACAGCGCATTAAAATGCAAATGTGTTAATGCTGACACTAAATATCAATTACAAACATGTCATAGGTATATAAGAGACAAAACAAAGAATGAGGAGGCAAGTAACGATAAGTTGTATGGCAGACACAGAATTTAATGACCACTAATATTTTCTTTCCTGTTGTACAAATGAATTTTTGGGCGCTAATTATACTTATCACCAGATTTACACCGGAATTCAGAGCATGTTCTAGTTATTTCAGTAATGTCCAGTTCACAATGGAGAGACTGGTGACACATGATTGACCAATTGGAATTTCGCACGAACGCGACAAAATCCGTGCGACTTAAGTTGAATTTGGATTAACATTTACCGCGTAGCTTCCCCCATTATGGTGCAGTCTGGTTATATTTGGTGATATTCCATCCGTTAGGTTGGTTAGTGCCGCCAACTGTTCGTAACATATAACCATGGTAAAGCTACGGCTGTAGCTGGTATTATTGCGTCTGTTATGTTGCCACAGAAGTCTTTGTTTATGAATGCGTTGCAGAGAGGCCAACCAATAGATTTTAAAACAAAGATTCTGTTTAGACGCCATATTAATAAATTAATCTGTGGACGTACTGCTCGTGTTTGCGTCATTTTGTCTTGAATTCTTTTAGAGCAGTATATGCAGTTATAGTTACTGCTATTGTACATCGTATGTATTTAGCGCTCGGAAGTGATTTTGTCCAAAAGTGTTATTGCAAAACAAGATTTGCCGAAGATAAGTATTGTGTGGTAACGATGTTCAAGCATTATTATACGTAGTTTGAAGCATGTTACTTTAATCCTGTGATGAAAGGTTAGAAATGCCTTTATTATGTAGCACTGCTTTTTATGATACTTTCGTCAGCTGTTTAGCGTAATGTCGGCCTTGTTGAACTCTTGGGAACTGCCGATAAACTGTCTACTATAAACACTAGGTTTTGGGAAAGAAATTCGGTATCTCATAACGCTATGCCCAATTAATGATCATATTTTGTAATATGATGGTGGACTCATTTAATTTCTCACTTGATCTTTGGTCGAAGTTGTTTGCCATGAAGGAATCGGAATGTAAAGCGAATATTATTTTGGTGCATCTATGCAAGTTCTTTGGGGATGTGCGGTTCTTTTTTCTTCTCCCACACTCTCATTTTGAATGGACTTGTTGCTAATAAAATCGGCTTGTGATGTAAACAGTTTTGAACCGATATACTAGATTTAAGGTTTAATAATAATAAATAATAATAAATCTGATGTGTTGCACTCAAATGACTTTCTGTACTCTTGTACCATTCTTACAAACTGTTTATTCTTCTATCTTCTTCATGTTGATGGAGACAAACCTTTGCATAAATTACCTCATTGTTAATTTTCTTGTAGGCACTAGGGAAATATGGGAATATAGTAGGCTTTAAGCGATAGTCAGATCTTGTAAAGATGGTTGCTAGTCGCTGTATGTAGGATTTGAAATTCCGTTCTCTTTGCACGGCCAAGACAAAGTGAAATATCTTAAACATGTGGCATATTAATCAAACTTTTGAGAAAATAAAAGTTTTCCATGTACCTAAAGGGTAGTTTAGGGTGGAGGAATTTTCTTCAAAATCTTCGTGTCGCATCCTCGAGGGATATTAAACTTAAATACCAAATGTGGTGTTTAAGGTCTTAACGTTTTTGAGTTACGCCGTTCACACACACACACACACACACACACACACACACACACACACACACACACACACACACACACACACACACACACACACAGGCGCGCGCGCAAACTTTTTTTTTTTAATGCCTTACTTGGAATTGGGGGCCTCAAGACTATTTCCGCTGAAATCTCGACATCGAATTTTTGGGTCGAATACAATACTTCCCCTGCTTATTATACGTAAGTAAAAACTCCTTCCCATGTAAGAGAAGGAAGCCTCTAAGGACCTGCACATATGGAGTATTAAAATAAATACCCAATTACCAAATCTAGTGGAACTGTGATGTTCATGTAAACATAAAGCAGGTAATATACCTTTAAGCCGTTGTAAGGCTTGAAAATCCTTGTTGCGAGATGTTGCTGTATCATGGAAGGCGTCATATTGAAACAGTAGGGAGTTGAACCCCGTCAGCTGCTTGTAATGTTGAGAAGACTTCGATTATAGCGAGCGGCACAGGCACTCAAAGCATGTCTTGCCTGACTTAACATACGGAAACCCGAGAAAGGTTTCGTGCAATCTGATCCCCAATAGTAACATAGGCGTTTAGTTTCATTACTCTTTAAACCGTTATCACCGCATTTTAGCGAACCATATGACAAAAGTGCAAACAAGAAACCAGAAAACAGTCTCCTTCGTCAAGCAACTGTCGGTGTTCAGTGGGAGGTCTTCAAGAGTTAGAAAACTGCATTTCCAATTTAGGTGCATAGTAGATGAACAAACCTACCACACTTAAGTGTACATTAAGCAAAATTGTACTAAGAGCTCTTGACACTTATCCGAAGTGACACTTGCACCAAGAAGGAATTCAGTAACATCTGTTCGGACGGTTCAACTCTGGAAAATTACTTATTAGGTAATTTAGTACAACCTGTTTTGAGTGCATCTCGAAGGTTGGAACGCGTAATGCAATAAAGCCACGAGCGAACCATTTAAAGCCTTCGAGAAAAGGGTAATCTTAATGCATTTCCTAAGTACCTGGTACGAAAGTGTAAATATCAATTCCTTGTTACATATTATCCATAAAACTGATGGTTATAGTGGAGAGAGACGTACGTGTCCAGAATATCCTTTGTAATCGACCTTGATGTTCTTTTTTTGCTTGCGTTCAATTAGTCCAGCATAATGCAGGTTAACCAACTTCGATACAATAAATGCCTCATTCTCCTTGTAAAAGCGCCACCCTAACTGCGTATGTCTGCTGTTTGTTCCCGTTTTGTTTTTTTAAGTTTGTAACTAAGTATAGCATTAGCGGCGGTTTATCGCCTTCTTGACTCCTGTCTACCCGAAGACTGCTACAGTTTGAATGCAGTATGCCATTCGCGTGGACAGAGAAGACAAAACGTGACCAGGTTTCTCGTTCATGTTACCGGATTCCGATGTTTCCTTTTACTGAGACCACTCACGTTTTAATGCACGTATTTTATTGTCATTCGCGTTCTGGATCCCCTTCCTGGTTAATGTGAACCAGTTGATTTGTGATGGTGCTCAAATTGAGTTATGGAAATAGTATATTACGATATGAGTATGGGAAGTACATTACTGAGCGGGATGGCTCAGGTAGTAAGGTCTGTGACCCGCATTCGGGAGGTCGCGGGTTCGATCCCTGTGGTCGACCTTCCTGCACATGGGGCTGTTCGGAGGTTTCCTCAGGTCGCCAGGCGAATGCTGGGAAGGATTTCCATATCCTCCGAATTCCCTGTCCCTCCATTTCGTTACATCAATCATTTCATTTCACCCTTCATCCCGTTAGGCTTCTTACAGGGTTGGAAGAGTCGACGAGCGTCGCGGCAGCAGCACCACCGGGGGAACAAATGCTCTCTGGAAATCTCGTCCCCCGGATTGGAAGGCGAACCCTTGTTTCGGACCCCTCCTGGGATGGTATAAGTTCGCGGAGGGAGGGAAGCCGGTTTCCGAGTCTTGCGTCCCCCTTGGAAATACGAACCGGAAGGGTGGGAGAGGAACCGGGCTGAGCTGGAGCGCTTCTAACTGGGCAAATGTTGGGACCCTGCCCTCTGCTCTGTCGTGACAACGTTCCAGCCGCCCTTAAATTTGCCTCATCCTCCCGGAGAACGCCCCGTGAGGGGCATAGACACTAAAGATCGCCTTTAGGTCGAGGTGCTAAGTCCCCTTCCGCAAATTGTCATTGAGTCATTGAATTGTGGGAAGCATAGATTACAACATCCAGGAATAATTCGAAAAGACGAGACGAAATCGCGCCCTTTCTATTCCTGAGATTGTCACTTGGAGAATTGGAGACTGGATCATTATCGGGGAGGAATATTTTTACCATAGGCAACCCCACAAGAGATTAGGCACGTATTTATCTGATTAAACTCGTAACCTCGAATGGGACTTTTATGTCATTCTGTCAGCTGTCAAATAATGATATATTAAATAAATAAGCGAATGCGTTGCGCAATACTAACCAGTGGTATCAACAGTACACAACAAAGAAACATTTTTCCAAGAACATAATTTATTTGCTAGTGAATATGCATTGATTAAAATCAGTTTTGAAAGTTAAAGGAGTCTGCGGATTTTTGGTGATGAAAACGGCAATAGCTTGCACTGATGTTGAGGTAGTGGGATTTCGAAATTTCTTCTTAGCGTCAACTGTGCTGCATATGAATGCAAGAATCCATCTTAAGTGTGTTGAACAAATTTTTAATCTTTTACTATTCGGCCTAAGATGCAACGCGTTGCTTTTGTTGTATGCTTAATGCAGTTATTAGATGTCATTATTTTAACAGTTGGGCTGCACCAGAATCACCGTAGCGTACATAAATGACGTCGTATATGGCAGGATTATCGGTAACATTGGCAAGGAAAGAAACAACACAAAATACGACATTTGATGATAAATTCAAACAATAATCAGCAAAAACTGTGATCAAAATAAAAAATTGTACTTTTCGGTTCAAAATAACATTGCTCGTGATAACTATCTGTGTTCAATCTGAGCTGTAGTATCCTTAGAGGGTCTTCTAAATATTTTTGAAGACAGCAAATGTTCCGTAGGTTAAGTGACCCTATATATACCCTCTGTTTTGAGAAGGTTCAAAGTTCAACGCTTCCGGCCTCTAGAGAAATCTAAAGCGCGTTCCACCCTTAGAAAACAGTACACGTTAAATGCAGCGCAGTGTTGCAACATGTACTAGTTGCGAATCTTTCTCCGCGCGCGACCCCGAGGTGGACGGAGTCCTGCACTTAGTCCTTCAATTGTTGCTTGACCAGACGGACACTTTTAACTTTGGTATCCCTGCATGCCTTTGTTACTGTATGACCTAAATTTACAAATGACTCGTCTGTATAAACAATTGATTTCCCCTGGTCCCTTAACCTTTTTAATATCTTTTAGATATTTATGTCGCCATCTGATGATATCGATATCGTCCCTTTCTATTAATATGCACTTGTTACTCCTTTCATATTCGGACCCCAAATCATGTAAGAACCGACTAAGAGTGGCCCTTGAGAAATTTGGTAGGGTCTCATCACTGTTGACCTGTGGCAAAATTATATTCAGCGTGGGTTGAATATTTGCAAACTAAAGAATGAACAATTTGCCGCACTCCACATTGCAGTATTCACTATATACTTTTTCCCCCGTCCTTTTTGCTTTCTTTTTCGATGGCGTTCTTAGAGGTCCTTTCATTAGTTCCTTTTTAATCCTATACACTACTGCTTCTGAACACCCGATAGCCTTAGCTGTTTCTTTTACTGCCTTACTTACATTTACTGCATTTTACTTCAAAAATAATCTAACACCTTCATAATTATTTGGCGTTCCTTACTTCTTAATTTACCAACATATCGTCTCTTCCTAGCTTCCCCCTCCATAACTACAAATATTTATAAAAATATTAAACAAATAACGCAATAACCGCTCACAGTTACACACACGGCTTCTTTCGAACTAATGTTAGTGCTGCTCCTTATACTATCTTCTGTGTAAGGCCTGACGCTGAATAGATGAATACCTTTTGTTTGCCTTACTGGATAAAAGAAAGAGGTTACTTGCCTTTTGGTTTATTTTAAAACTTTCTCCAACCTTCCTCAACATTTGTTCTCGCTGGTTCCCTGTTGTAAACTCAATAACAAAAAAGTTTCACACTGCGCAACTTTTGCAGTGCACAGATATAAAATTTTCCGAAAACATTTAATTTAAAAAATTATAACACTTAACTGGGTAAACATAGAGAATTCAAAGTAGGCAGGCAGCAGCACTATAGTTTACTCTTCCTAAGAAAAAAATATAGATGCATTCTAGCAGTTAGTGCGTGATGAGTATAGAAACAGCAAATATCGGACTTCTATTGAAAAAAAAAAAAAAAAAAAAAACGTTTTCTGAAGAAATTTGGGCCTATAGAAATGTATAATGACTCTAAAAAGGATATAACCTGATAGAGAAAAAATTCTTCATAGGATAATGTGTTCAAATCTGAAATTTATAACAAATGAATATTTATACCATGCTATTAGGAATCTGGCAACAGCGCGAGGGTAGAAAAGGACGCGGCTAATGGCAACTTGTATGCGCTAGATAGAGACAGAGATGTCCCATTTAACTCCATACTGTCTTCTAAGAGTGGAACGCTATATAGTAAAACAAGATCAATAAACGCAAACTACGCTATCGACATGAGGTAACTCCCGATATATATGCAACACACCTAACATACAGGTAACGCGGTTAGGTTCTTGCCAGGCAAATTACCGTAGTCTTTGGGGCGTTCGGTAGTTTGACAACTCCATCGTAACATAAAAGTAACCATATTGGAAAATTTTATGAAAATGGACGCTGCTCGGAAGTACCGGTCCTCTAATTTAGAACTTAAGCGGTAAAAAAAATAATAAATTAAAAAAGGCCAAACAATAAGGAGAAAAAAAAAAGAAAAAAGAAAAAAGAAAATGGCCCAAATATGTATTAAGTCCAATTCTGTTTTATTTACTGTAAGCAAGACAAACTATGTCTTTCATAATTATGTGTGCTAAGCCGAGGTGTCGCCGAATTAAAGCGCAGAAGAGTTAGGGTGGTAAACAGTAGTTAATTTTTTCGGACTAAAAATTAGTTCTAGTGTTCTAAAATAATATTTAAACGGCAGCACTCAGAGACACGGGATTTGAACCAGATGCCGCACAAATGACAACCAAATGCTGCAACGGGTCAGTGACTTAAGTTTCTCAAGATAGCAGGTGCATGCCCATATCACCGCTATTTCCAGTAGAAATAGCGTTAACGTGTGTAGGATGCCCCAAAACCAACTTAGTGTCGGCCCTTTGCTTTATCCACAAAGTATACGTGTTTGGAGACAATCTCTGCACACGTTTTCTTTGTAGTAATTCAAATGGAAAGCTTCCTTATGAATTTTAGGATTATTTCCCAAAATACCCTGTTCAATTATTATCAATGCACTAAAATTGCTAAAAGTCCACTTTTATTTAATTTTCACATGCCTTAGCTATTTATGCTTTCTCTGTTTTCCCCTAACTACTGCCTGAATTCCACAATACAGTCAAAATATGGTTTTCTCTTCTTCTTTGCTATTTTTCAAGTTATGTGTTAGGGTTAATCAGACGGATGTTGTCCCACCAATGGAGCTCAGCGCCGCATATAGCCCATTGTAGGCTTGAAGGAAGGGCGACCGCAACCGGACGACGATGCGCGCTAGCTAGGGTTCGCTTAACCATTACAAATTGACCAATTCTGACGCCAGCGCGAGTCTGACTGTGCCGTCATCTGCGATGAGCCGCCAACGCACTCCACCGTCTTGCCTGATCCTACAACCCTAAACCAGATGAAAGGAAATGAACAGGAAATTCGTGATAAAAGAGGAACCACCATAGCATTCGTCTATGACCTGGGTAAACCACGAAAAGGTTAAGAAGAAAATGACCTGACTGACAGGAATGGAAGCCGGGACCGTCTGTATCGGTTATCGCGGATCTATCTCGAAAGTAATGTATTTGATGGTGGTATAATGATTATGACGTAAATTTAAGGTCACTCAACTACCAGTGCTCTAGTAATGTATTTGAAATGTATTACACTCTTGTGTTTTCTCTTTTGGAGATGAAGTTAAGAGTACAGGAATAAATTGAACGTATAATTGTAAGACAGAAGAAAACAAACCGAAAACGTTCTGATAATCCATGTCGGACGAATCTCGAGAAATCCAGATATCGGATTATAGTTGTGTTTTGTAGAGTAGAGAACACTTGTTGATGCTGACACTTCCATTAGAAAGGAAGCAGATCTGTGGTTCTAACACCTACGTCATTGTGTGACCTCCTACGCTTAGGTTGGAGGTGTAAAACGGAGAAATCTGCACTGACAATTAGAGGAAACAGTTGCACAACTTGTTTTTACTGTTTGCTTATGGGTAGCTAGCAACAGCTTGTCAGTCACGGTTAGCAAACGAACCCCAGCAATGCTAGTAAAACAAAAGATCCATTCTTATTCTTGAATGTTCCAGCGAATCGCCATTCTTTTTACCCCAGTTAGAACTTAAGCCACATTTTTCAGCGTAAAATTTAACAATTGAAGGGTCTCTCTCTCTCTCTCTCTCTCTCTCTCTCTCTCTCTCTCTCTCTCTCTCTCTCTCTAGTATACGAACAGAACCAATATTTTCTACTATAATAAGTAGGAAAAAATCTGATGTGTTGCACTCACATGACTTTCTCTACTCTTGTACTAACCATTCTTACAAATTATTATTCCTATATCTTCGTGTTAGTTGAGATAAACATTTGTACAAATTATCTTATTGCTTATTTCCTTGTAGGTGCAAGGGAAATGTTAGGATACAGTAGGCTTTGTGCGATAGTCAAATGTTTGAGATTCTGTTGTCTTTGCACACTTAACATATAAAAAAATGAACAACGATGATCCATTTCACGAAAGTTCTAAGTTTTCCGAAACTCACGCATAACAAGGAATATCTCCGAAATGGTTCACCCTACAAGAAAATTTATTCAGACATAAATTGTGTATTTTAGCAAGATCTACATTTTTTGTAGAGTATAATTTGGTCTATCTCTAACGGTTTACCAGTTATGCAAAAGTCGTCCAGAGTAAATACGACTACATGGGCTGTAGCCAGAAAATTCAAGATATACATTTCATTTGTCATAAAAATATCTCAAACATATGACATTTTAATCAAAATCGTTAGAGCCATTTTCAAGAAAATCAAAATTTTCGAAAAATCTTCCATGTAAAGGGTAGTTTAAGGTGGGACTATTTTCTTCAAAATCTTCGTGTCGCACCCTTGAAAGACATCAAACTTAAATACCAACTTTGGTTTTTAACCGACTTTTCGTTTTTGAGCTATGCTGTCCACAGACAGACACACACACGGACCTTTTTCTAAAAATGCTTTTTTTGAATTCAGGGGGTCTCGAAACATATATTTCCGGTGAAATCTCGACTTCGAATTTTTGGGTGGAATACAATACTTCCCCTGCTTACTAGTAGAGAAAGTAAAAAGGCGTTGTGACATGAGTATTTTGGGAAGTAGTCCAAAAGCATACTCAGGAATCTCAGGAAAGATGCTAGGTGCCGAAGTTGTTTTTCTGATTGAGGAATAAACGTGGTGGAGGTGGCTGTTGGAGGCAGGCAGGCTGGCAGGTATATGGTGGTGGTTGGCATCTGGCGTGGGACGCGATTGTTGTGTTGTGGCATCTTGTGCTGGAGCACGTGCTCTGCAAGCAGCAGCTGCACAGTTGTCCGTGACCTCGCCACACCAGCTTGGATGCATTTCAACTTAATACCTAATGATCCTAACAAGCAAGCAGCCACCAGTGTTCCTTTGTTGCGCTTTTTAGCCTTCCGCTGTTCCAACAGCGTATTCATCAAGAAATGACATTTACGTCCATCGGCTCGGTTCCTTCCATTGGAAATTCATGCGGTTGACATTCTGGATCAAACAGGAATATTGCAACCAACGGTATACAGGCAATTAATGATAATCATCAGTATCCTGATACAGGTTTACTGGTCCGTTCCGATCCCAGTGTACTTTTTGGGGGTAATGTTGTTACTGCACACGGCATCACAGGCGATGCACACTGACGGCACGCGAAATGATAAATGAGTAAGTTTAGGTTACCTTCCCTACATTTATCTTTCATGATTAAGCAAAAGTTAGAAGAATATTCAGGCAAGAACAGTCCTGTCGAGATTTGAGCAGCGAAGCCCCCGTTCACCAGTCTGTGTCTTTACGACCTCGGTCCCAATGTGTGTAGCAGTTCGTCCCTAAGACATCGTCATGATTAGGGCTCGGAAGTTCATGCCCTAAAAAACACTGAAATATGCATGCAAATATGCTCTTAAAAACTTGAAAATATGCCAAGAAATATGCACTATTGAATTAAAACAATTAATGTCCCTTTGCAGCAGACAAGGCGAGTTAGTCTAAATAATAAGTAAAGTTACCTTATTCCTTTGAGGTTGAAGCAGAAGTAGTCCCGCTGCTAGTATTGACTGCTAAATTGCAGTTCACAACCAACACGTTGCGCCAATTTTCAACTGTGAAACATCGTCTCTTGCCTCGTAAAACACTTTTGTAACGTGAAAAACTTCTCCATGTAACAAGATGTTATCGGGACATATTTAAATAATGCTAACTGCTTCACAGAGACAGAGAGTCAAGTCTCTTGGTGTGACATGGTTTTCTTTTGAGGATGTTCGAATATCGCACATCTGTTTATAACCAGAATTTTTTGAAATTACATAATTCACTTTCTCTTTCACTTTTTGTCCTATGCTACCAGGAACCAAACTTAGGTCACATATTGTTTTTTCAAAGACAGTAAGTGATTCATGTAAAGGAGATCCTACAGCTTCCAATGCCGTTATGGCTGTTGGTAAGAAAGAAAAATGGGCAGATATGAAACCAAGATCCTATTTTAACCCAGTGCCTGACAGAATATTTTGCACAGTTTCTATTGATGAAGCATCTTTCGAGTCCAATGAATTAACAACCTCTTCAACTGTTTCTATGTGCTCAGCATAATATAAAGCTGCATCGACCCATGTTCCCCATCGAGTTAACACTGGTGCAGGAGGAAGTCGGATATTAGGTGCTGTTGATCTAAACAACTTAACTCTTTTAGGAGATTTAACAAAAAATTATCTTCGTACTGGACACAAATCTATCTACCAAAGGGAAAGAATCATTGTCTCAGAAATGCTACCAATTATACAGATGAAAAAATAAAAAAAGTATAAAAATCATTGAAATATGCAATATAGGGGCTATAATATTGAAATATTATGCATTTATCAAAAATCAAGAAAATATGCAGTTATATGCACCATAAAATCATGTCCAAATAATTGAAAATTCCATAATTCGTGCACATAATGTAAAAGCATACATTTTTAACCCCTATGAAAAAAACATGCAAATGCATGAACTTCCTAGCCCTAGTCATGATCTTTAATTATCCCACCTTCAAGCCTACAATGCATGATGTCTACGAATGCACGGTGTTGGTGCATCCTTTTGAATATGCTGGTTCAGTTGTTTTTTACTACTTTAAATGTTTACTTTCTCTACCACGTACCCTTAGGTAGAAGTATTGTATTCCATCCAAAAATTCGATGTCGAGACTTATATGGGAATACATATTTCGAGGCACCATGAATACCAAAGTATTTTCCTGAAAAACATCTGTGAGTTTCTGTTTGCGTGTGTGTCGTGAAAGGTACGTCGCGTCGAAGTGAAGAAGTCTTAATGAGTGTTGAGTAAGTGTATGAGAAACAGAGAAAGTGAACAAAGACTTTGAATGGACTGAATCAAGGCTACGGGAATAAAACAGTTGAGTTGTAATATCACGAAAGATTGTTACGTCAGTAGAAGAGAACTGTGTTTTTGCACAAAGTTTATAAGAAAAAGAAAGTAATAGAAAAGTAACTGGATTGATTTTGTTGTTTTGTTATATTAAATTATTTAAACCCTAAATCCAAAACTAAGTCATATTAAGAAAAGGCTCTTCAGATGTTTGTACTTAAACTCCAAAAGGAACCCAAGAAAATTTGTATAAATTAGGAGCAGGTTAAAGCTTCAGAAACGTTAGAAAACAAATTTGTACAAAATAAAATTCTAACATTTATGCATTTTTACACACATTAATGCAGTTTGCTTTTGCTCATTTAAATAGCCAGAAAGACAACGCTGGGAATGGATCATGATTAGGGCTAGGAAGTTCATGCATTTGCATGTTTTTTCATAAGGGTTAAAAATGTATGCTTTTACATTATGTGCACGAATTACGGAATTTTCAGTTATTTGGACATGATTTTATGGTGCATATTTGCTTGATTTTTGATAAATGCATATTATTTCAATATTATTGCCCCTATATTGCATATTTTAATGATTTTTATGCTTTTTTTATTTTTTCATCTGTATAATATTTTTTATATTGTCAGCATTTCTGAGACAATGGTTCTTTCCCATTGGTAGATAGATATGTGTCCAGTACGAAGATAATTTTTGTCAAATCTCCTAAAAGAGTTAAGTTGTTTAGATCAACAGCACCTAATATCTGACTTCCTCCTGCACCAGTGTTAACTCGATGGGCAAGATGGATCGATGCAGTTTTATATAATACTGAGCACATAGAAATAGCCGAAGAGGTTGTTAATTCATTGGACTTGAAAGATGCTTCCTCAATAGAAACTGTGCAAAATATTCTGTCAGGCACTAGGTTAAAAGAGGATCATAGTTTCATATCTGCCCATTTTTCTTTCTTACCAACAGCCATAATGGCATTGGAAGCTGTAGGATCTACTTTGCATGAATCGCTTACTGTCTTTGAAAAAACAATATGTGATCTAAGTTCGGTTTCTGGTAGCATAGGACAAAAAGTGAAAGAGAAAGTGAATTATGTAATTTCAAAAAATTCTGGTTGTAAACAGATGTGCGATATTCGAGACATCCTCAAAAGAAAACCATGTCTCACCAAGAGAGTTGACTCTCTGTCTCTCTGTGAAGCAGTTAGCATCATTTAAATATGCCCCGATAACATCTTGTGACGTGGAGAGAAGTTTTTCACGTTACAAAAGTGTTTTGCGAGACAACAGACGATGTTTTACAGTTGAAAATTTGTGAACTGCAATTTAGCAGTTAATACTAGCAGCGGGACTACTTCTGCTTCAACCTCTAAAGAATAAGGTAACTTTATTTATTATTTATACTAACTCGTGTTGTCTACTGCAAAGGGATATCAATCGTTTTAATTAAATAGTGCATATTTCTTGGCATATTTTCAAGTTTTTAAGAGCATATTTCAGTGTTTTTTAGGGCATGAACTTCCGAGCCCTAATCATGATTCATAGTCATTATCATTTTGTGTTTTTATTTTTGAAACTTTATTAAAAATGTAGCATCGGATATCCTTAAACACCTCCGTTGACACAGCGAATTGTTGATGCTTTCAACACCTTCGAAGTGCATCAGGTTGTTGAAGGGTTTTTAAGCTCAGTGCTCATATAGTTTGAAGAGACTTTAAGAAGCCCATAAAGTGCAAGTAATGTCTAAATAAATAAGGCTGAAAGCCTTCTGTTGCGGCTTTTTGCAGGCAAGCGCAGAGTGATGCAAATCTGCTGTAGCAGGTGTATAAAATTCAGGCACCTGCGGGAGCGAGCCACCTGTCATCGTGATTATTATTGCCAGCAAAAACACCAATCCCAGTCGCCTTCTGGAAAAGTACTGCTTTAGGTAATTTGCCCTCGTATTTTCTGGTTGGCAACCAGTTTTCATTAGCATATGTTATGTTAAACACATAGAAGCAAATCTAAAATGTACATCCCATGTCAGTTTTATTTTTTACCTGCTCGTTACTCCATGTAGCAGACTGTTTAAATATTTACTGAAGCGGTTTAGTGACACTGGAAGCGGCAAACAGGAGGCTTTGTGTACCTCGAGATAATCACATAGGCTGAAAGTTCTAATTTAGGAAATTATAAATGGCATCATCAACTTTTTGGGTCCGGCCAGGACCATCCTCCATGTAGTTAGTGCTGCACGTGAGAAAGATAATGAATGACACGATTGTTGTATACCAAAATGATAAAACAGGCTTCCTTTACGTGTGTTATCTACCACCTGTTCTGGGTTAGAGGAAGTGTTGCGTTCTACCCAAAATTTTCATTGGAACACATTCTAATGCCCCCTAAAAGAATATCTGAGGTGTTAGACAACTTTCTCTAATATCATACCTAATCAAATTAATTATAAATAATAAAGGGCAACGGATATTTTGGGAATTGTTAATATTAGTGTTTTCTTTTTTTTTTTTTTCAGTGCTAGTTTTTCTGTGTCTTCGATTTCTTGGTTATCTCGTAAAATTCAATAAAAGTGAAGGATAAGCATTATCACTTCTAAAATTTTCTTCTAAAATGTCTTCTAAAATTTTAGCACAAGTGCAGTTTTTTCTCGTCGTTATCACAGCCTACAGTCCTTCACACGCACAACGTTTATTTCCCGTAACCTTGTTCAGTCTTTTTAGTGTCTTTCTTCATTTTCTCTGTCTCTCATACACTAACTACAACGTTACAATCACTCGACCCTCGTTGAATCTTCTAACGACGCACCAACTCACACGCAGCTGTCTTACACTCGCCGACTCATATCCGTAACTTTGACTAACTGCTCTTTCCTGGCCTCCTTATATAGAGGGGATGACGTCACACGGACCTTTCTCGACTTTCACCACACGCCGGCGATGACGTGGCCAGATGTTTCTCGAAAGTTCTGAAGAAACCCACTTCATTGTTAGTCACGTACACATGACCGTACCCACTCGCCGGTCCGACATGTGTCGTGAAGCAGGCCGGCCCCGACAGTCCTCTGATGTGCGCCATGCCCGGCGTCACAATATTAAAGCTGTTTTTGAGGGATGGGAGCTGAAAATGCTTAAGGGACACTAGGAGTGAAATTTGAAAGTTCCACATTTTTTGATATATTTTTCTGAAAATTTTACTGTGTTTGTATTTATATGAGAATAGGAGGTACACCAAATTTCATTGAAATTGGAGAATTCGTTTAGAATATATAAATCATTTTATGAATTTAATAGGCACATTTTCAAAATAGAGCTCGCGTCTATTGATTTTTCAAAATTCATTTATATTGGCAGAACTGGTACTCTAAAACATGGGTAACAATTGTATGAAGAGATATTTCAAATACGTTTGCTGATTATGCTGTACATATTTTTTTAATAACAAAGAAAATGTAATCTTGAATATTATTGATTTTTTCATACAAAAAAATGTTTTTGGAATTCATGTTAATGATAACATCAATATTGAATCATAGTTTTGTTTAGCTGCTATTTATGAATAATTTTGGAAATGTTCATTGAATTTGAAGCAAAACTCAGGCGCGACCTTCTTTTGGAATGTGCAGAAATGTAGTTTTGAGAAAAACAGACTTTTATATAGGAGCATCCTGTGTACGTTAAGGGAAGAGCGCTATTTGAAAGGGCCGTAATGACCACGTGGAGTGGGGGATATGAAAAATGTTAGCTGATCCAAATGCACAGGTGTTCCAGGAACATTTTAAGGTAAAAAAACAATTTTCGACTTTTTGACAATTTTGACCAAAATTTCACTCCCAGTGTCCCTTCTATGTGAAGGACTGTTTGGCCGACTTAAATATTAAATTGTGTATATAAGTGACATTTTGTCATAGATTTACGTTATACAAAGAAGGGTTAAATGTTCATTTGCAGTGAAATTTTAACATTAAATTTATGGGTCGAATGCAAATCCTGCTGTACCCCAAAAAATTGACCAATAAAGTGGGAGAAAAGAGAATTAACAGTATAGGTAGATTTACGTGGGAATCTTGTAAGGACGCAATGCTAAGATTTCCCAAAATATGCAAAATGTTCTATTTATTATTTTTAAACTGTCTCTTGGTTTAATTAGGATAACAGAATTTTTAGATACTATCATGTATAGCATTATCATAAAAAGAGAAAATTGGTAATCTCGAAAATCTCTCCACCGAATTGAAATATGCTTAAAACATTGAAAACACTGTTCTTCCGGATGAGCATGGGCTATAAACTGTTTCCATAAAACTGCACTTGTTTTCATACGCTTGTCACCCAATTTCAATTTCGTTTCATTGCGTATATCAGAGGGTATTTTTGACACTGTTGCAAACTTAGCAAATTTTAATGACTTCCTTAAAACATGAGCTGCAATATCCCTGAAGTGTGTTTTAATTTGTTATAATTTTGACAAAACTTGGTACATTTGGGATTTGGAATCTTGCGAAAATGTTAAGCTACCCAACAACTTTCAGGAACTTCAACTACCCTTATTTTCAACCCCCAAAACATACAAAACAATACTTTGGCGTATTTAAACAAATTGTGCATATTCTATAGGACCCAATGAACCTGCTGGGCTATTGCAACTTCCAATGCCTCGGGCCCGGAATCTGTAATATTTAAAAATATTTTACAACTTCCAAAAACTACCCGACCCTTCCTTTCTATCATATGCTATCTCGAGTTTTTTTAAAATTATAATTTCCTGTAATTTCAAATCGTTATATACAAAACCATACTGGTTGGCCATAATGCTTGGCCAATGAGGGTATAAATTTGTGCATGTGAGCTAATATCAACAAATACACAAAACAACACGAATGCTGTCGCACACAAGCCGAAGGAAATCCCAACACGACAAATAAAAAATAACACACTAGGCTGAAGAGGGGTTTCCCTAAACAGCCCGGGCATACATTTTTGATTGATTAATTGTAGGACGGCAAAAATTATAGGATTTTTACAACTTATAAAAGGCTACTCATCTTCATATTTTTAACCCCTTATTCAATAATTTGCTTTACACTTTAGGTGCAGTTAAACCTATATGTTATTCCCGGATTTTAACATTTTTTGTTTATTTTTTACACCAACCATTTTCGAAATATTCGCCGTTGTATCCTGCGTTGAAAAGCGTGTTGCTTCCAAATTTCCACGCTATATAATAAAATCGTCGCAATCTCTTTTCAGTCCCGGCTTATTATGAAGATGATCGTAAACTGGCACACGTCTTTTTTTCCAAAGCAAACAAAATAGCAGCTGAGGGCACGTGCTGACTTGCGGTAAAATCCAATGAGCAAACCTGCTCCAGCGTAGGGCGCATGCGCTAGAACGACATGTGTGAGTAACCCGAACATAGCGTCCAGTTAAAAAACATCGGTTAGCTGCTAATATGTAGTAATATGGGTCGTTAAATCCTTCCTCGACTTGCACTCTTGTGAAGATTGATGATTATGACGTGATGATAATAACCACTTATTGTTGTTATTGTAATTAAACGTCGCACTGCTATTATAACTTACGTTTTAGGAATATAAATCTATAAAATTAAAAAGAAACTATTCAGCCAAGCACTAGTCTGTGCTGTAAGTGAAGTATCTTACCCTTCCTCTCCGTCCTCTCTCCTCTCTCCTTTCTCCTTTCTCCTTTCTCTGTCCCCACTCCCACCCTTAGCGATTCCTGTTTAAATCCGAAACCATTATACATAAAATCTAAATACTCTGTAGTGAGCAGCGCGTGTAAAAAGGAAAATATCGCTTAAAATTGAAGTCGTATGTAATCAGCAAAACTTGGAAATGTTGATTTTTAAGCAATTAACTTTTTACCAGATGTTTTTATACGTCCTATGACCAACTTTCATGTTATTTCCGGTACTTCCTGAGAAAAGAAAACATATTGTAACAAAACGACAAAAATAAGCCCAGTTACTTTTCTGTCACTTCATTGTCTTCTAAACTTTTGCACAAAAACAGGTATCTTCTCGTCATTAACCCGGTTGATATCACAACTCACAACTGTTTTCTTCTCGTAACCACGACTCAGTCCTTCCAGTGCCTTTCTTCACCCTCTCTCATGCACAAACTCCGACAATACAATAACTCGACGTTCGTTGAGTCCTCCACTTTGACGCGACGTACCCTCCCGCCCCCACACACAGCTGTCTCACGCTCACTGACAGACTGACCGACTCATATATGTAACTGTAATTCTCTTTGCTGTTTTCCAACCTCGTTATATAGCGAGGATGACTCCACACGGACCGTTCGCAAACTTCTTCAAACGCGCCGGCGATGATGTAGATCTTTCTCTTTCTACCGCTCAGTACACGCACAGTCACAGGAGGCAGCCTTACCTTGGGCGCCTTCGTTTTCTCGCCGGCCTGGTATGTGGTGTGAAGTAGTTTGCCTCCGACAGTCCTTCGTTTTCCGCCGCGCCCAGCGTCACAATATATTCTGCTTGTTTAACGATCACGAAAATCTCCTGGTGGTGTTTCCAAAATTTGGGAAGCAAATTTCAGTGTTATGTTCCAAGCCTATGTTTCACAAACCTATCACATAATTGATAAATAAAGCCCGACTTACTTTAGAAAACAGATTTGAGAATATATCATCTTTTGCTTTTTACCCGTTTTAATTGATACAATTGAGATATTTTAGATTTGTTTTTTAATTTGTGCCTTCCTTTACGCCTCCTGCTATGGGGTAACCAATTATGATACCATATAATAAAACAAAAAAGAACGAAAAAACTTACTTTCATTCTTATTTTAGCGATTAGTTAATTATTTGATTAATATATAATATTTACTTCTTTCCAGGCCTCGTAACTGACAAACGCAAAGGAGGCCTGGAATATTTACTTTCCAAATTTTCTTTTCCAATTATTTTATTGCGCATATCACCCGCATATCACAATTTGATTAATGTTTTATTTTTATTCAATACCGCCAATTCCTGAATTTCCATATTATCTCCTCATGACCGCATAATTAATGAATACGTTTTATGTTATTTGATAACAAATCCTCAATTCGTTATGTCGTGGAGCAATTCCCCTGCCTGCGCAGTGACAACTCTTCACCTGAAAGACAGATGGTGGGAGAAGTTGCGCAATCAGGTATGCGCAGAAGTTATAACGTTTCCGTCCACAAAGGAGGGAAGTTCGCTAGCACAGCTTTACTGCATATTGCTTATGATATATATATGTATAAAAATTAGCATTAAAACGAACAAAATATTGGCTATAACTATGGCTATGTGCCAACAATTGCTGTCATGTACTGCAATTGTTTCAGCTGCACGCTGTTATTATAATGTATAATAATGTTTACTCATTCGCGGCAAGCTCGCCCGCCTTTCCCCCTATGCGCAAGATTTCTTTATGCCTCACCTCACGACCAATAAAAGTTTCTCATTTTGGCAATATACTAAACCAGGTGAATATTTATTGCCAGTACCAGAAGACTGTTATTCTTTTGTTTCTTCTCACACTTCCCCACGTTCCTCATTGGCTCAACAACAATGTCGGCGGTAGATAAATATTTATCGTTGCTGAATGTTTATATCTTAAATGGTTTAACTTTTACCTCTAAGCACACCACACACCAGAAGTGTCCAAATAGCGAAAATTATGAAAATCGTTAATGAAACATTTTAGATTTACAACACATACATTTGCAGTAAACAGAAGCTGATTGTAACACGATTTAAATATTGAATAGTCAAATAGATTGTCCTTACTCTTTCAATCTCTAGGTTTGTACATCGAACAACATTTTCAATGTCAGTAGTGGACATTTTTTTTCAAAGGCGCTTCTTTCTACAGTAAAGCTTCGCGTAAAGAGTTTAGGGTCAAGTAACATTCTTACAATATTTTTCTACCTGTTTTACTAAGTTTACTAGAATAGGCCTTTTGTGCCACAATGTTTTATTTCTGACCACAAAATATTCATTGCTTTCCTCACTCATTACCTGGCAAAGCCATGAAGAGTATCGGAAAGAATGAGAAATTGCCCAGTGTTTACGTGAGCTTATCGCATAAACAAGGCGAGACAGGGCTTGTACACTGTTCAGATACAAAGATAAACGAGATAAGAAGCGATTGTAGCGCTCGACAGCCAAGGCCAATACGCCTCAACGCATTGCCGAGTAATAGATTGGATTTATCCATTTCTCGTTTGGAGTCACTTATTTTCTTCTTACTCCAACTCCTTATTATGATCATCTTCAATAATTTTGTCTCTGATGTATCCTGTTCAAAAATATCCACATCTTCGTCAGGTTCGGTGAAAACATTAATTTCTTCTTCAGTCAGATGACTGGTTTTCCTAACTTAATACGATCACTAAGTTAGACTGTCATGATCTTAAACTTTGATGAAGTAGTAAATAATTAAGTAAATCCAAAACAATCAGATATAGGAACAGTTGAACCTGGTTTGTACGTATACCAAGGGGGAGAGCGAAGATTACTTGCCACTCAACTTTTGATAATGCATAATATTTTCTTAAAAAAGCAATACAGTGGGCCTACATGTGTACAATTTTACAAATAACAAACGTATTTATTTTGAACTTTATCTTGTCATTGGTTCTAAAAAAAGTGTTGCACTTTACTTGTGGAGCTTAAATCCACTGCACTATTCTGCCATCAGTTAAATTGACTTGTTTCACTTTTCTTGTATTAAGTGTATGCACTTCATTCTTCTACTGATGACTTTATCTAGCGTGGTATAAGCAATTCCAAAGTCTGAGGCAATTTCGATTTTGGTTTTGTGTGGATTAACTTCTACCTCTCGTAAATTTTTCTTTCTGATCTCTGTGTAACATTTCCGTGTCCGTTCTGCATGGCTGATTAAAAGCAATTAAGAATTGAAAGACAAAACCGCCGTTCAACAGTAAACACCCGACACCAAACATTTTTATCTTTACTTCTCATTTGTTGCTACGATATTGTTGCCACAAAAGTCACCGGCTCTACTAGCAAACGTATTTGTCTTTTGTTTCCGCGGCCGAAAGCCGCCCGTTCAGCTTGCGTCTGTTAACAAAGATAAGGAAAATACGCCTCAAGTTTCTTTTAAGTTACCGTATGCTCATTATAGTTACGTAATACTCGGTTGTATTTCACTGAAATTTAATTCGTATAACAGCGAATTACATATAAATGCATTGCGTAAAAATAAAATTGTATTAACACGTTTTTAAATTACATTTTGCCGGGACCTATAAAAGTTTACGTATAAATACGAATTACTTAGAACTGGGTTGCGTATAAAGTAGGTTGAACTGCACAAATACACGCGAGGTGTATTTAGTTCACCACACACACGACACATGTCAAAGCGCGAAAGATATACATAAAACAGCGCCGACGACAATGTCTCTGCTAGCGGTCGTTCTACACACTTCAACAATGGGTTAGGTGACTCTAAAGTGCCGCAGGAAGAATATAATAGAAATAGCGCTTACATACACATACAAGTGCCATTTGTTGGATAGCGTCATTAGTCACAGATGATCTGAAACCCTAACTGCAAGGGGACAATTTTTGTTGGAAAATCAATGCTTTTATTCCTGTCAGAATTGTAATTTGGACGTCCTAACGAGTGAATCCAGTTTTTTGTTGAAGAGGCGTAAGAAATCTGAGCGAGTAGTAGAGCAATCCCCACCTCGACAACTACCTGCAGCAGCTGAGGTATATAACAGCAAGTTCCGGTCAGCCACTCCGAGATTGGTGAAGAAAGGCGGGCGGTAGGGATCTCACAGACAGAGACAGTTGAAGGTGCAGTTGTGTTGTATAGTGAGGTGTGGTGTGGTGCTGTGTGTGAGCCAGAACAAAGAAACCAGGTTTCATATGCAGTGATATCGGACATTAATTGACCAAAATGTTGTGCGGTGCCTTGAGGAGGAGTCGCCGTCGTCGATCCCTCGACAGCTTGGACGGCGACCTTGATTTGGCGCCACTTGTAAGTGAAGTCACCATGAGGCGTCGACGGCGTTGCTGCCACAGCTGTGGGCCAGATACCGTTAAGGTTAGTTAATTCCCACTGCTTGTTTACGAATTGTACAACAGGTATCTGTGAATCGACCTCTTCGCGTGCGTCATCACATGTATGTATGTGCTACTCAAGTCGCATGATCATCTGAGGTAAATGAACTCTTAAGCTTCCCTTTAATTAGTGCATTAAGATAGAGAGATTGAAGTATCGGTTAAAAACTTGTGGAGGTAAACAACAGTTTATGAAAGTGATGATTTGTAAGGGAACAAAAAAGGTGCATGCTTTAAATTCCAGCACGCGCTGTGATACATAAAAGAATTGGAAGTGGCATTCAAACCGGACAGGTCCACTCCTGGTATGAACTTGGCTCATGCCATCGTGTGGGTTTCCGGAATTCTATTTCCAGGAGCCATTGAAATCGATTTAATAAATTTTCTTACTCAGTACGACTTGTAAACGAGAATTAAGTTGGATATTAATCCCAAATGTTCTAGCTAGAAAAGAAGATTCATTAAAAAGATCGGATCCATCGATCATGACATAAATGCCAATCAATTTGGTCTTAATCAAATCATATTGAAACCGTATAACAACGAATAAATACATTTTTTTTTCGTGAACAATGAGCTGTACATATTAAAAATCACACTGTGTGTTATTTAATTAAAATTATGAATTATGTAATACCCGACATGCTTTGATTTACATGGACACCCATAGGTGCAACTGCATAAACAAGTGTCCAGTTCAAATCGATCTCGGTTCCCATTCAATTTTTAATGTAAACGTAGCCATACTTAGAAAATTAAAGGGATTCAAATGGTTATCAACAGGGCCTGAATGTTCATGACATGTCGTAGTTCTTGTTTGTGTTTTTTTTTTTTTCCATGGAAAATATAAGCGGAGCATGATTTTATCAATGGCGATTAAAATTTATTTTTATTTGCAATTTTCATATTATAGTCATGTTTTATTTTAAATTTTCATGTTTTTGTCCTATTTGTATATACTATTCCAGTTTCGCTTATGTGCATGCAGTCGTTCCAAAGACGATTTTTTACGTCTATTCTTGTTTGTAATATAAGGTATTTTTCCCCATTACAATGTTACGTGGTAATAGAAGATTTTCCTTTTTGAAAACTTTAAAATGTATGAAATTTGCTACTGTAATTCTTTCTGATCGCCCTTCTAAATGTGACACTTATTTCATTCTGTGCAGAGCGCTCTGGATTGAACAATTAAATTCAAAATGCAAGAATAAAGTTATTATTTATTTGTTATTGAGTGCAAGATTTTTAAAATTAATGTTCAATATAACGTTAATTTAGACAGCATTAATTTTTTGAAGATTTCGAAAATGATCCCAAACTCAAAAATAATTTAGGTCATATTTACGGTCATATTTTCTAATTTTTTTTATAAGTACTTGCATATTTCTAACATTTTTAGGTCATAAACATCCGGGCCCTTGTTATCATTCATGTCTTCGTGGGTTTCGTGTATTCTGTTAATAAATGCATTAACCGTTCTGTCCTAATGAGAACATCTTAGATATTCACTCCCACTTAATGAAATCCTTGTCTGGAAATGAATGTTGACATGCGGCGCGCGAAATGTTTGAGAGACTAAGCGTGCAGTCTCAAATTGCGCGCAAACCACCACCAGCATGAGCTCGTAACGGCCGAACCAGCACCACGTGGCCGTTGCTTATGCTATAGTTATAGGGTTAAATGATAGGTTAGGTTTGCTTTAAAGGGATACAATTATGCAAATTACGGCAATACTTTGGTCCAAGTGCTTGAACACATTCCGCAACATTTATAGCGTTTTATTTTATTTTTAAGAGCTGCTTAAAAAATAACTTAACTTTTTATGGACGGATTTGTCGAATAGTCAAGATTTCACACATGTAGAGTATGTAACTTTTAAGAGTTAATTCATTCTTTAATTTTGTAAGTGTAGATTTAAGATTTTTCCTTTTTGGAATTCTCTTTTTTTTACGAGCTGAGTTGCAGTAAAATCCGCAGTTTTAAAGAGTTAATACGTAAAAAATCTGATGTGTTGCACTCACATGACTTTCTTTACTGCTGTACTAACCATTCTTACGAACTCTTATCCCTATATCTTCTTCGTGTTAATTAAGATAAGCATTTGTACAAATTATCTTATTGCTTATTTCCTTGTAGGTGCAAGGGGAATATTAGGATACAGTAGGCTTTGTGCGATAGTCAATTCGTTTAAAGCTTTGAGATTCCGTTCTCTTTGCGCACGTAACATATTTAAAAAAATGAACAACGATGTACCATTTCACGAAAGCATGTTTTCCGAAACTCACACACATAACAAGGAATATATCCGAAATGGTTTAACATACAAGAAAATTTATTGCGACATAAATTGAGCATTTTAGCAAGATCTACATTTTTGTATAGTATAATTTGGTCTATCTCTAACGGTTTACCAGTTATGCATAAGTCGTCCAGAGTAAATACGACTACAGGGGCTATAGCCAGAAAATTCAAGATATACATTTCATTTGTCATCAAAATATCTCAAACATATGACATTTTAATCAAAATCGTTAGAGCCATTTTCAAGAAAATCAAAATTTTCGAAAAAATTTCCATGTAAAGGGTAGTTTAGGGTAGGGCTATTTTCTTCAAAATCTTCGTGTCGCATCCTTGAGAGACATTAAACTTAAATACCAACTTTGGTTTTTAACCGACTTTTCGTTTTTGAGTTACGCTGTCCACAGACTGACAGACACACAGACACGCACACACGGACCTTTTTCTAAAAATGCTTTTTTTTGGATTCAGGAGGCCTCAAAACATGTATTTCCGGTGAAATCTCGACATCGAATTTTTGGGTGGAATACAATACTTACCAGTAGAGAAAGTAAAAAGTGCAACTGATGTTAAATTATAATTTCAGATTTGAATGACACCCAGGTAAAGTTAGTGTTATCAGATGGATTTGTTTGTAACAGCCTTGGATTTATTCACTATAACAAATAAGAAATCACAGCTGAATCTGAACATTTGTGGAAGGAACGGAACACGTGCCTTCCTTTTCTTGAAGAGGCAGGAATTCTCTATGCACATCCGGGGTTTCGTCTTAATAGCAAATCTTTCCGAGGTTGAAAAACCGGTGTGGTGGCATTGTAAATAGAAAAAAGAAGCAGCGAGGCTTTTGTGTGTGAAGGTGCAGACTACACATTGGGGAATGTCTTCTCATAGCTACGCTACATTATCTACCTCTACATCTTGCACTACTTCTTCCCATACAGCCTCCCCTTGACCCCTTCCTCAACCCTTTGTAGTGAATACATCTGTCGTGAGAAATCGTACTTCATAGCTTCTAGCATAGCATTAAAAAGTGTTTAAGCATACACCTGGTCATTAAGTCGCTCTGTTTTGGTTTCATTCCTGAAATTGCTGTCCTCGCTGCCAATGTTAGACAGGATATAAACATTGTCTACTAAATGAATAAAAAATAATTTTTGTACCACACACGAATAAGTTGCTCTGGAAAATTCCACAGCACATAAATTGTGATATCGTCTGTTCCTTCTGCATATTTCAATGTAAAATGTTATCTGCCCCCCCCCCCTTCCCCATTATACACTTTAAACATTGTCACGTCTTCTCGAGTTTCAGCATAAATAATGTGTAAATTTAAATTTGCGAGAGTGATGCATAATGCATCGCCTCAAAATACTTTTTTGCTTGAAACACATTATAATTCATACATTCTCTGCAAGAAATCATGGTTTAGAAGGCATACTTAACCAAATATTCGTTTGTTTTATGTTTTCTAATTTGAACAGCTGCAATAATGAAAGCGCAGTTAAGCGTAATAAACTTGTAATACCAGTTAGCTAACTGTGATAAATTTGCATAAAAACATCGATGTTTACAAAACTAATTTACCCTGACACTAGCATCTGTGGCTTGAATCCGGGAGATCGCGGTTTCAGTTTAGCTACTATGTACCAACTACTCTGACTAGTTTGTTTTTCGTGGTTCCCTTCATTGCCTGACAAATAGAGGTTATGGTATTCAATGCTACAACTCGGTTCTACCCATAGAATCAAAGGAATAGAAATAAAATGGATGAAAAGTACGCGATGTACAAATGAAGTTATATCTAACACACCTGGTTTAGTGTACAGATAACCTCACAATACGAGTTTGATCAGTCAGCCAACTGAAATACGCGTGACGTGTCACGGTCGTGTGACATAGCACCGCTGCAAGGATTCGTTGGTTTGGTGTGCGAAGGGAAGGAAAAGGCAGGTTTTGTGTCTTTAACAATCATAGTACCTAAAATCTCTCCTGTCTTGTGATCAAGAAGAAACTAACCTAGATGGTAAAAGCTACTTTAAATAAACCATACAGTATAGCAAAACTGGTTTAATTCGTCCTTTTAGTTTACATACCTAGAATGTGTCATGGTCGATTTCACCATTTCTCGGACTGGTGATCGAGCGTTATGCATCAAAGAGTATGTAACAGAATACAAACCAGCGCCACTGTTGCGTACCGTATGAAAAACCAGCCATTAAAGAGGGCGTAAGCTGGGCGTAATGCACATTTCTTTGTGGCGAGCATTGTTTTAAGCCGGAATCGAAACACAATCGCTGTAAATGATTGTAACAACTATGTGGTTCAATCAGAGTAGGCGTTAAATACAGAGTACAATACAAAAACACACATGCCAACGAGTGTTTCTTACATAGCGCAAGTCAGGCTCGCTGTAATGGCAATTGTTGTTCAATTCGTGACAAAAATAAGATATTTGCAAACTAGCCGCTAGATGGTGTCTCTCGCAGAAAACAGTGTGCAATGACGGAAACAAATGCCACAATCTCCAGAACGCACAGATAAACAGTTACAGGATCGAACTTTAGCCAAAATGATTGGGGGATAAATCCAAAACTGATGTATACATTGGACAAGGTATATAACCTCAAGTGACTTTTTCAAGCTGAAGTATTTGCCATTTTCGTAGCATTTAGGAAGTTTCAGATAGTCAAAAGATCTTGAAACCGTTGAAGCATGTGAAGTCGAGCCAAAACTGGATGGGAATGCCGGAGTCCCTAACGAAACTTGCCTTATGGCAATGAGAGCTGGCGATTTCATCAAACAAGAGTTAAATATTCCATTGAGGTCCCGGGTTTGATTCCCGACGACCGTCCACTCTGACCCTGCGTTTTTGCGTGGTTCCTCAGGTGGGAAGCAAATTGCGGAGTGGTTTGTCTAAAAAAAAAAAAAAAAAAAAAAAAAAAGCTACAATAGAACTATAGTTTATAGTAACATTGCATCTGAATTAATGCAGAACAGTAACCCCGTGGCACAATAGTCCATCCGGGCTAAGGCCTACCGCCCGACCGCTGAGTCCCCCATCTCTACCCACCTCAGGCTTCAGGAGTAGGGTGCAGTACTGGGGTGGGACGTGGTCAGCGCCCTAGTCCCTCTCGGCCTGGTATCCTAGACCAGGGGTCACTACTTTTCAATCAAGTGGCTCCTTAGTTGGCCCCTCAGGGACCTAAAGAGGCTAAGTCGGGTTACCCGGGTCACCCGCTTGGATCGCAGCGCTACTACTAAGGAAGCGACCTGCAGAACAGTACATTATTATATATGTATTTTGTTCCTTCTGCATACATATTAGAGGCGAGAAAGTTGTTTTTTTTTTTTTTTTTTCTGTTAACTTTGTGCTAATACTTTTTTCACATGCAACAAATATTAATCAGTACGTAAATATCCTTGAATTTTCCAGCAAACTGAAAGATCTTTTGGCTCCTGCATTTAAAATAAAAATTTGATAGCGTTAAAATTACTTATTTAGAACTGTGTTGGCAATCAATTTTAGTGCTTCAGATGTCTATACACAATTAAGCAAAAAGAATCAATGAAAATCTGAACATTTTAAATACAGCCATAGGAGATGCGGTTTGACAAGAGGCCCATAAATATCTCACAAAACTTAATTTTTGTAAGATTTAAATTTTAGTCTCCCTTCAAGTTTTGTGTTTCCATAGCACAGGCGATAATTCGATGGAACCACATGTTACAACCATGGGTGTGCACTCTTCAACTGGGGCATTCATTTTCTCTTTTGTTTCTGTGGGCGGCAGAAGGGTTTGTACACGTGACCACACCCGTCCAACAGAACTCTTAATGAAGTGGCTTTACGTTCGTGGCCACCTTTGTTTGGGATACCATATGTGGTCATCTATACCGCGTGTCTGCTTCGACACAAGTCAGGGAAACAAAACACCGCAAAAAATTGTAACTGTTGGGAAGGTGGTGCTTTAGTTTTACTTTTATGTGCCCAATTAGTAAGATGACTATGATGGATTCACTCTAAGAAACACACGTTTGTATTACTCCGCGTTATATATGCCAGTCGATATGCAAAAACTGTCCAGTTCCAGTAAACCAATCAGTTTTTAATTCTAAATAACCGTGAACATGCACATCGACTTTATCGGCAAATATCGATAGACTTCTTGAAGTAAGTAGTGTCAAAGAAGTCACTAATGAATAGATGTTTATCGCATAAGATTTGAAAGCCCTTTCGTAAATGAAACTCAACGTACATATAACCAAATCGCCACTGCATCACAATAATTGTGTGTTAAAAGTCTGCATCGAGTGGAAGGAGGTAAATCCAACCTCACCTCTTTCGCAAACTTTGGCCATCGCTGGGTTAAACATATGGACAATGTTCACCTCCCACCGGAGCCTTTCAGCCTTTGAAGGTCATGCTGAGAAGGTTTGCAATAACGGGACCTGTCGCTCACAGCACAAGGAAAGTGGTAAACTGCAAGGCCGCTTGAACTGCATAAAAACAACAAACATATCGCGCGAGTTATGAAACCCAGGCTGCGGTGCACGATGGGGGACATTTGAACAAACACTTCATTGTATAGTAGGATCGCTGTTTAAGTTTCCACTGGCTTCAAGCCCAAATCTGCAAGTTCAGCACAGTTGCTTATTCAACAATTTTACTTTCTCTACACATAAAGTAGGGGAATCATAATCGATTCAAAAATTCGGCCGCGCCGTAGTCGAGTGGTTAGACCATTCGCTTCTCACCAAAGGGGCCCGGGTTCGATCTCAGGCAACCGCATGTGGGATTCGTGGTGGACGAAGCGGCGTTGGGTCGGGTTTCCTTCGGGTTCTCCGGTTTCCCCCGCCATCTCATTCCACCGGTGCTCCATCTTCATTCCATGTATCATCAATGTCACCGCCTGCGGTGCCGTAAGCGTTAAACACTACAAAAAATATTTAAAAATTCGATATCGAGACGTCAGCAGAAATGTTTTGAGGCCCCCTAAATAAAAAAATCATTTTTAGAAAGTGTTGTGAAGAAATTTCCCCATCTAAACCAACAAAGATGGATAACTTTGTGTTTCTTAAAAAATGACAAATTATCTACATGACCAATAAAATGTTCAACTAAAATTTTCTGTGAATTAACTTTTATAATGTTTTATAAGTGGTAAACCATAACAAAATCTTAAACATACGAGCTATTATAAAACATTTGTTGTTGCATGAGCCATTTCCTAGATATCCGGGATATTAGTTTGAATTTTGCAAAACTCTTCTCAGTTTTTGAAGTTCTGTCACCGTTCACTTAGTTAATGGGTGTCAGTATATAGCCATCCTGTTTTTAAACAATTTTACAGTTATTTAAGGCTTCTGTATACTCTTTTATAACTACAACGAATTAATGAGATCATTTCTGCAAACTTTTCTAGAATGATATGAACTAGGTAGGAAAACAGGCTGTTTTACGGACATTTTGTGGAGGGGAAATAAAAATAAATGACAGTAGCATGCAGGTTATGACGTATAAGTTATCACTAAACCAAATATGCATTCACGTTGACTTCGTTAAATGATTCCAGTAGAAACGGGATTCTGCAGCAGAGTGGAACATTACTTGCATATTCAGAGGTCTGGGGCTCGAATCTTGTTTGTTGCAGAACGTGTTATACAGTTATTGGTTTCCGAAGTGTTATTGATGCACTTTGGATTTCGCAGACGTCTGGTTTACTATGGGGCGCTGAACCCTGCGTTTAAAAAGCGCAAATGGTAGCAATACGCACGCGCGTGCACGGTACCTGGCCGGCTGAATCTCTGCGTACGTAGAAATGACGTTAGTGTAAGGTCGCCCGTCGGTTTAGGAAACCTCTTGATGTAATGGGCTCCGATCTCAGTGACCTACCCCACAGAATAGACACTCACTAGACGGTGGGGCGGTCTCGTCTCTCGCGTGCAGCATCACACAGTCTGCTCCAGAGCGGTCACGTGATATGGCGGCGGCGTGGCTCCAGCGTGAAGACAGCACCGACAGCTTCCTGGACTCCAGCGAACCTGAGGCCGACGAGGACCTCTGCTCCACGGACACGGTGGGTGTGGTGTGATGGTGGACAAGTACCAGTGTTACTGTGAGTTTTGGCCTGTGTGAATCTTGCTTTGTATGTGGGGGAGGATGGTGCTTGCAGAAGGCGTAGGGCCAGAACTGGTCCAGATTTGGGTCTCGCGGGCCCAGTGACCTATCTGCAAGGACAATGACCCCTCATCTGGGGGTCAAAGCGGAAGGGGCAGTTACCGCCCGCTATTTGAACTTCCGATGCTGCTGCGTCGTCTTCCGGTGCATTATACGATGGTTATGACGGCTTTGAGGAGCCTGGGATGGATGAGTAAGGAAACGTGACCGGAAGTGGGGTGCTGGGAACCTACCTCTACAATGGACGTGGCCGGCGGACCGGCGGACCGGCAGCAAACTCTCGTAGCGGATCGATGCAGCACGGTGCCACAACCAACCAGCCTCCTCCACACGATAAAGCTGTCATCTGTAGCCGGCATCACGTGCATTTATCCCCCCTTCTTTCCTTCAGCTTGCTCCACACGCAAGCAAAGAAACATTTCGGCTCTTATCACAAGCATATATTTTGACTCTCACTGGGTTAAAGTAGTTTTATAGAACAAATAATCTGATGTGTTGCACTCACATGACTTTCTCTACTCTTGAACTAACCATTCTTACAAACTCTTATTCCTATATCTTCTTCGTGTTAGTTGAGATAAACATTTGTACAAATTATCTTATTGCTTATTTCCTTGTAGGTACAAGGGGAATGTTAGAATACAGTAGGCTTTGTGCGATAGTAAAATGTTTGAGATTCTGTTGTCTTTGCACACTTAACATATAAAAAAATGAACAGCGATGACCCATTTCACGAAAGTTAAGTTTTCCGAAACTCACACACATAACAAGGAATATCTCCGAAATGGTTTATTCCATAAAGAAATGCCTTAGATGTAAATTGTGTGTTTTAACGAGAACTATATTTTTTGTAAAGTAAGATTTAATCTCTTACAGTTTACCAGTTATGCAAAAGTAAACAGGGCTACATGGGCTATAGCTAGAAAATTCAAAATAAACATTTCAATAATCATACAAGTATCTTAAGTATGTCGTTTTTAGTAAAAATCGTTAGCCATTTTTGAGAAAATCAAAATTTTTGAAAAATCTTCCATGTCAAGGATAGTTTAGGGTGGGGCTATTTTCTTCAAAATATTCGTGTGACATCCTTGAAAGATATTAAACGTAAATACCAAATTTGGTTTTTAACCGACTTTTTATTTTTGAGTTATGGTTTTCTCTCTCTTGTGTTTCCCTAAAAATGCCTTTTTATTTAGGGGGCCTCAAAGCATTTCCGGTGAAATCTCGACATCGAATTTTTGGGTCGAATACAATACCCTACTCTATACGTAGTAAAGTAAAAATAACTAAAGGGGCAGGCATGTTTCTTTTGTATGCACAGTTCAATAGTCGTGTGTTGCCGACCAAAAAATGCCTATTAATATGGTTTGCATCAATAAACCATTTACATGCACGTATTTATCCTGTGGGTAATATGAAGTTAAAAAATGCTGTATAAATCTTACGTTAAACTACTATGAAATAATTGTTAGTCACGTGTATGTTAGTGGAATTATTTGTTTGGAAAAGGGAAGGGAAAAACGGGTTAGAAATCTTAAGGGTGTTTACAGCTTCCTTTCCGAGTTGGATTTCCTTTGACGGAGTAAATTTAAAGAATGAAACGCCTAAGTTAAGTGATGTTTTAATGAACGCAGGACTCATAGAACCTAGCCATGTGACGTCCGCCTTCTTAGAAGCAGATGTTCGAACTCGGGATCTCTTGATATGAGGCAGACATGTTACTCCCACACCATGTTGTATTTTAAAGAGATGATATCAGATTTCCTGTGCTGCTAGGATCATAGGGCATTACCTATATGCATTTGATCATCTGTTGAAGGCTCGTAAGTGAACTTGGTTGATTCAAGGCCACAGCTTGCCGTACCTCGATCACGCACGTTATTCCCAGTGGTGTCACGTGGACCCAACGCCAGTATGCTGCGAATACGCCCTTGGATCCCCCAAAGCTAAAAGGCTGCGATACAAATAACAAGAACTTCACATGTTAAGAGTTTGCAGAATCGGGTGCATGTAATATCCTAGGAAGTACAACAATGCGCGGAAATCTTCACCCGTAACAGCCTCTGGCAGGTCTTCATTGTTTCATTTCTCGTGAATCCTCAACAGCAGCAAATTCACGTTCAGGATGAGATCCGCGAACCATGAACAGCAGTGCCTACTGCAATATGTGCACTTCAGATTTAAACTGTATCTCTTGAATAACTTCAACGAGCAATTTTTTGTCTTTTCAGAATATGGATGTATAAGGCGATTGTGGTTTTACTAGACTAGGAGAATTACGTCACTGCAGTTCGCGCCGTAGCCATGTACTTTAGCCACACTGACGTCATACTTTATCTTTGCACTAAATATTATAAATGTGCATTCTTATTTGCTTATTTCCTTGTAGGTGCAAGGGGAATGTTAGAATACAGTAGGCTTTGTGCGATAGTCAAATGTTTGAGATTCTGTTGTCTTTGCACACTTAACATAGAAAAAAATGAACAACGATGATCCATTTCACGAAAGTTCTAAGTTTTCCGAAACTCACACACATAACAAGGAATATCTCCGAAATTGTTCACCCTACAAGAAAATTTATTGAGACATAAATTGTGTATTTTAGCGAGATCTACATTTTTTGTATAGTATGATTTGGTCTATCTCTAACGGTTTACCAGTTATGCAAAAGTCGTCCAGAGTAAATACGACTACATGGGCTGTAGCCAGAAAATTCAAGATATACATTTCATTTGTCATAAAAATATCTCAAACATATGACATTTTAATCAAAATCGTTAGAGCCATTTTCAAGAAAATCAAAATTTTCGAAACATTTTCCATGTAAAGGGTAGTTTAGGGCGGGGCTATTTTCTTCAAAATCTTCGTGTCGCATCCTTGAAAGACATTAAACTTAAATACCAACTTTGGCTTTTAACCGACTTTTCGTTTTTGAGCTATGCTGTCCACAGACTGACACACAGACACACACACGGACCTTTTTCTAATTTTTTTTTTTTTTTTTTTTTTTTTTTTTTTTTTTTTTTTATTCAGGGGGGTCTCAAAACATATATTTTCGGTGAAATCTCGACATCGAATTTTTGGGTGGAATACAATACCTACTTACCAGTAGAGAAAGTAATAAAAAGCATTTGAAAATTTTGGTATCAAGCAAAATACATGCGCAGAAAGTTTTAAATTTCTTAATTACTTCATGAAATTCGTGCACTAGGAAGTAGAAACAAAATAACACTAAACATCTGAAAATGGAGTACTTTTGAACAAAATTTCACCTTAACATAAAGTGAACAAAATCCTTTTGTCACGCCATTGAAGGTTTTTACCGGTGCCTGATTTTCCAGCCACTTGGTTTCGGACTACTAATAATAATTCGCTTGAGTGAGGTCCACGTCCTTGAATGTAAAGGCTGGAATGCTTTCTTGTTTATAATGAACCTCCTAAGGTGTTTGACGTTGCTAATCATAATTATTTTTCTTCCACACTTACCTAATTGGGCCACTTTGGTGTATTAACTGTGCCAGTTTTCGCGCGCTGTTGCACGCTGCCACAACAGCACGATTAGGCATAATCTCTCATTTCGGCAAGTGAGAAATTGGTGATTCAACGTCACATCGTTCTTTATTCCTCATTGAGTTTTTAAAACCTAATTTGTTATATGTTTTAACTAGCTACCCACGTTCGCCTTATAACGGATGAAGACATCGGCGGCCTTTCCTGTGGAACATTTGCCTAAGGCAATGGTGGTACTCGTTTAACAGTGGATGTTTGGTCTTTAGGCATTTTAAAATTAAATTCACACTCTCTGGGGTGGCTGGAGAAAAATTCCAACCCCCTTTGCCGGGAATCGAACCCGGGACCCCTTGCACAGCAAACAGGTGCTCTACTTGATTATCTGATATACTAAAGATAATCACTGAAATAATATGCAATTAGTGTTACCCAGGTGTCCAGGCAGCTTTAGCATAGTTTGGAGAATTCTAAGAAAACATCTTTGTATCCCACGTTAGCACTCAAAGAAAGTGACAAGATAGCAAGATATGATTAGTTTTATTTGTGCTAACAGAGATTCAAATTAATAATGATTGGTTGAAAGTTTTCAGGGCCAGTTAAGCACACTTGTTTCTTAGTGGTGAAATTAATGTGATAATTGCAGGGTTTGATCAGAAAGTGAACCTCAATTCAACAAGGTCTTAAGGTTATTTCTTCGATGAGATTGTGTCGCTGTTAGCTGGATGACTTGAGAGTAGGTACGTAACAGTACACCCTTTGGGTCACGTAACAAATTCAACAGTTTGTAAACACCTCACCTGAAATGTTCTGTTAACCAACAGCCGAGGTACAAAGAACAAGCAGATATATTATTGCGCTAGTCTAATTCATTAACATGCGGCACGTCAAAGCCAGGTGAGAAGATGAAGGTATTTAGTGTCGCGAAAAGCAACGTTGCCACGTTTTCTCCAAGTAAGCGTTCGCACTCCACGCGTGGACATTTACCTCTTAGAATACCAATGTCACGAAAACTAACAGAATGAGAGAGAAAACAGGGGAGATCTAGGTTTCACTCCACGTGGAGTTAGTCATTTGTGATTTCTTTGTTTTCGTTGGCTGAAGTGACGCCTTCATCGCTGCATAGTGAAACATCAGCGACTGCCAAGAACAAGTAATGCACGCGGTGTGTTGAGAGGTTTCTGATGATCAAAGGTAAACTTGTATGTTAACCATTAGAGTAATACAGTAATAATAGGCTTATTTTGTAATTTCTGGAATAACAGAGCTCTGCTGGATCAAAAACTTGTGGCAGTAAGCTGAGAACAGGAACCAAAGCGATGAACAACAGAAAGGAATGATAGGTTTTGATCCACAATAATCCGAAAATTGAAATGAATGCGTGGACATGAACGATAAATACGAGGAGAGCGATTTTGTTCATTGAAATGCCAACTGCTTATAATCGACAAATAAGTTTTTCAATTCGTAGCAGTTGCAAGAACTAGAAAACACTAGTACCATTTCTGGTTCGTTATCTAAATGTCGCTCTCTACAAAAACCGACATGGAGGACGAAACAAGTGAGTCTACCCGAAACTGTAATGACTTTGTTTTTAAGATGCGACTAGAGAGACCTCTAGTGGCGGTTATAGACCACTGCCTCTTCGAATAACTCGGCAGACTTGCACAATAAGAGTACATAATGCATGCTGCCACGAAACGAGAACCTGAGAGTTAGAACTTGCCGAAGTCCAGAAAGTTTCTCGTCGTTGTATCGTGTTAGTGTAACCCTTTTAAGTAAAATATACATTTCTGTAGATTTCTTTTTATGTCGCCGATAGTGTCTGTAACACACACGAAAGATAACACATATGTCATGTATTTTTCTTTTCGATTTCAATTTTCTTAACAATATGTTGTGGTGTAAATATTCCACTTTGTCCTGAAACCCCTATAAGGTGCAGTGGTGAAGGATCAATAGCCACAGGAACAATGGATATGCAAATTTACGTATAAAAAGGCACCTGTCCCTCAGCTCAGCAATAGGAGTGGCTCTTATTTGCATCATCCATTGTGCCAAACTTCCTTTCGTCAATAGCATAAATAATATCACATTAGTGGACAAAGATTTCGTTTCAATAAATATGACCAGCATCTTAAGGCAGGTGCAGAATGCATCCTAAATATACATTCAAGTTCTGGAAAATTATGGGAATAGGCAAGCTACTTTTTTTTCGCATTTCGAAAGCAAGGACATTAAAATACGAGTATCTCCCGAACCCGGAAGTTGCAATTTTGGTAATCTGCGTCCTCTGACTATTTCCCCTTATTTCATCGTTTGTTCATGTAGTAGAGTGAAATATAAATTTTCAAGGCTGGATGTTATAGGTGATGACCAAAATTTCACAAACTAATTTGTAGCCTAGCATCAGTTATTGTAAAAGTACGGATTATACAAAGCAATCTTTGCATGGAATACGATATATTCTTTCAGGGTTTTATACACGAGCTTTTGTAAAACCGAAATATTCTACTAATGTCTCTTTTGTTGGAAACGAGTACACCTCGATAACATTTTGGTTTTTGGGAAGAGAATATTGGCAATCATAGGCACATCTGTTTACAGGTACATTTAACATTTATAAATTATTATACGGTGAAAAAACCTTACAACTTGGAGAAATCTGTAAATCCTAACATAGCTTTCAGGCTCTAGCCGACAGTAATGTTGATTACCAATCTATAATCTATCTCTACAAGCAGGTTCGATTCCCGGTACCGGCGTGGGGGCTTTCTCCCGCTGGGCGATCTGGTCCGGAGTGCACTCAGCCTCGTTAGGTCCCTGCGGGGCCAACTGAGCTATTTGACCGTGGTAGCTGCCCTGGTTGTGTAGACCGTGTAACCGGACGGGAGGGATCGGGATGAAGACCCCATACCACTCTCCAGTACTGCACCCCACTCATGACGCCTGTGGTGGGCAGAGGCGGGGGACAGCGGCTGAGCGATAGGCCTTGGCCCTTCTCATGTGTTTACAACAGGATCATTCTAGTTTGAGACACATTATAGTAAAAACCCTTTGTGATACTATTCTTAAAGCATATATGTTTTAATTATAAAACTGTCTACCGGATAGGAGCAGATTTAGCTGCTTCACACATTATCTAGAGCAAAATATTTGCTCAGCGATAAGTAGATGAATGCAAAGATTATACAACTAGATTGCGTGACTGCCTTAACTTTGTTTTTCTGGTTCCATTTAGTTCTCCGGCATCTAGTGGGCAGATGTAAAAATGTTGCACGGTGAAGTCGTCAGCTTCAAGGTAATTTGCAGTGATAGTGTTCACAATGGGTCAAGTATAGACATTTAAACTTATCAGGTATAGATAAAAGAGAATTAGATATTTTTGGAAGCGGCATTTTAACACCATGAGAGCAATATTTGACGTTTTGTCGTAAGGTGCAATCAAGCAATTTAGTTTGGATTGCCATATTTCGAAGAAATCATTCTTTGGTTTTGACTCCTTGCATGTTCTTAAATTTTGTCAAAGAAATGCTATTTTTGTGAAAACACGCGAAAGCAATATTTGGTTTACTGCACCAAAACTATTTAAAATGTTCACAAGAATCGGCGATTGTTAAAACTTGTATCCTAATTCAAATCGTGAGTGGAGATATCAGAAATAACTTGAAGCAGCCTTTGTCGTTGAAACAAAGACACGAATATCCAACAGCAGAATCCCAGTTCACGCTTAAACATAAGCAGGGAAGAAGGGGGGAGGGAAAAAACAAAAAACAATCGCAGCCAAAAGTACTTGGAACTTTTGAATGTAGTGGATCCCTTTTAGATAGTCATTTATGGTGTATAAATTTGCTTAAAATAATTGAAAAATAAAACACACATGTCCAATAAATACGATTTTAATGGAACGTAATTATATATACCGCTATTGAACGTCAGATCCTCATTTAGTACGGTGGCCTTGCGGTTTTCTGTTTCATAATTTTCAGCTATTAATGATCAATTAGAGCTTTGCTACAGGCAACTTGTTTTTCCCCTGTTTTTCTGCGTAACACTTTCGTTTAGATACATGAGATCTAAATGAGGGATCTTTTACATGTAAAGTGGCAGAACAAAGGAATGCCCAGAGTGGGCTTCTTTAATCATTGTGTCATGCTTGTCGGGTAACAAGTGAGCATCGCTTTATTACAGTTGAGTTTTTAGTAAGCAACGATCTCAACATCTGATCTCTTGTGGCTCTCTCATTGGCTAATGCCCATCTAAAGACAAGGCTGGAATAATGGAGTCTACATTCATTAGTGAGCGCATTATAGAGCACAGGATGATGCCTCAAGTTCCAGTGGAATGTACAAAAAGGAAGAACAATAATTTCCAACGTCTTTCTGAACTTCTGAGCAGTTGAAGATTTACATTTCCAGTTTGGCTGTATTTGAAATCAGTCAACGAATGCAAAATTGAAAAGAACAGTGAACTTTTTCTATTTGAGTGATTTGATTCGTGTCTTTAGAAGCTGTCGCTCTTGTCAAGTAGGTTAAATTATTATATAGTAGTGCAAACCACCGGCCGCGGCTGAGCGTTGAGTGATAGTATCGTCAGAGTGAGTGTTTGAGACAGAGGAAGTGAAGCCAGTAAAGGAGTGAGTCATGGCTACGAGAAGAAAACAGTTGCGAGTTGTAATATCACGAAAGGCTAGAGACTGTGTAAACGTCAGTAAAAGAGAACTGTGTATTTGTGCAAACATTTTGGAGGAAAATAAAGTGAGAAAAAAATAATTGGACTGTATTTATATCGTTTAGTTACATTGGTGTCAGGAGTGGGATTTGTTGAATTGTCATTTTGTCACAGTATTGTACAGTAAGATGAATACTTCCTTGTCAAGCTACGGGGTTCTAGCAAAACATCTCAGAAACATCATTTTGAGAGCTACCCCATAATTCACTGATTCCTTCAGTTCATGTCCACAAGTTGGAATAAAATTAGTTTATTGCATAGAAATCGTTTGTCGCACCGCAAAAATGTTGGATTTATTAGCAATAGATGTGACTGGTAAAGCTTCTTTCATTCCTTAACCGCAGTTACATTACTAATTGGCGAGTGTCGAAAGTGCTTTGCACATACGCAATGTCCTTAATTTGGAATCAGTCTAAATATTCCCTGCTGCGTGGAATTATAAACACGTGTTGACTTCCGAGATGTACTAAGTGATAAACTCGCTAATTAAGGCATTAAAACTGTTGGTAAGGCTCCCAAAACAAGTCA
Source organism: Tenodera sinensis (assembly GCA_030765045.1). Classification (NCBI taxonomy): domain Eukaryota; kingdom Metazoa; phylum Arthropoda; class Insecta; order Mantodea; family Mantidae; genus Tenodera; species Tenodera sinensis. Next base: position 19,120,784 of record CM060963.1, read on the forward strand.
TTCTTCGACTTTTGATTTTTATCCCGTTAGAAAAAGGACTTACTGAAACCAGTTTTTAAATCTTTTAAGAATGTCGTGTGATTAAAGTAATTTTTAAAAAATAATGGATATATTTTCCATTTCAGATAAACGAATGAATTAAGTGTTTTTATTTCGATGACTAAATTATGGTAATTTTCGTCAATGTTTAATTTTACAAAATGTATATAGTTAGAGAAAATATGTCATATTCGTTTGCTAAACTGTTCATTTTAATTACGAACTACTCTGAAGTAATAAATTATGTAACAACGAAAATTACTGTATGCTAGTATTATATATTATGAAATAAGATTATAGTGAGTGTTGTCCAACTTTAACTCGTGCTCAAGGAGGCGCGGGCGCCATCACAACTATGTTAGGGAAAGTACGCTTCTTTCCAGAATACCGCTTTAGGTGTACAAAGCATACTTCATGGGTGTGTGCTGGGAAGATATAGGCAAAGAAATAGTTTTGTCTTGAAATTTGAATTAATATTATAAATTGTCGGAGTAAAAATTTGCTTACGGAGGCCGCCAGAAAAATACATCACGGCCGCCGTGGCGGACAGCGCTGTTATAGTGTCTGACAGTGCATTTCATTCGCTATCTTCTTTGTAAACAAAATTATAAAACTTAAATAAAATGAAAATCAGTATTGAATATCTCTGTAGTCTGATGGTTAGCTTTCGAATCCGGAGGTCCCGGATTTTATTCCCGGCCGGAGGATGGACATTTTTATTAAGTCAGTATTATCAATATTGTTTTAAGGAACTAGTGTTAAGTGAATGTGTTTTGTTTTTTATATTTTATCTCTTGATATTCCTATGGTAATGTTAGCAATCTAGTGCCATAGTTCAGCAAATTGTGGACAATCTTTACAATTGATAAAGGCTGTTCATAACTATGGTATAATATGCCTTGCTCACCGTCAGTTGTTTCTACCAATTCTAACGAAAATGCTGCATTCCCCTACGAATGAGATATTAAAGGCCAAACCGCAGGCGTACAATTGATTTCATATATGTAAACATTTAAGCCTTGGCCCGCGAAGGACTGTTGCGCTGGGGGGAGAGCATTTGTTTTTTCTTACTAAATAATGGAATGTGCATATCGGCAGACACACTGTTTTCTTCACACAATCACATAAACATGTGAATATCGATCTGTTTTGTTTTCTAGGAGTTGCTTTTAGAAGGCTTTGGTCATTAAGTGGGCCAAAGAACATTTTCTGTCGTAAATTTCTTTGAGCAGTGATTTAAAAAAAGGTCTTGATGTGTTGCACTTACATGACTTTCTCTGCTCTTGTACTGCCTATTCTTACAAACACTTATTCCTATATCTTCATGTTAGTCGAGCTAAACATCTGCAGAAATTATCCTAGCGCTGATTTTCTTGTAGCTGCTAGGGGAATATGGGAATATTGTAGGCTTTGAGCGATAGTCAGATCTTGCAAAGCGGTCGCTATATGAATGCTTTGAAATTCCGTTCTGTTCTACATTTTTTACAGTAAGGTTTGGTCTATCTCTTTACGGTTTACCAGTTATGCAAAAGTCATCGAGACTAAGCAGGACTACATGGGCTATAGCCAGAAAATTCAAAATATAGGTTTCATTTGCCAAAACATATCTTTAACATATGGCATTTTAATAAAAATCGTTTTCCATTTTTGAGAAAATCAAAATTTTCGGAAAATTTTCTATGTAAAGGTTAGTTTAGGTGGAGGAATTTTGTTCAGAATCTTTGTGTCGCATCCTTGTAAGGTACCTATTAAATTTAAATACCAACTTTGATTTTTAACCGACTTGGTTTTTGAGTTATGTTATTCATGCACGCGCGCGGAGCTTTTTCTAAAAATTCCTTTTTTGAATTCAGGGACCTCAAAACATACTAAACATATTCCGGTGAAATCTCGACATCGAAATTTTGGGTCGAATACAATACTTACCCTTCTTACTGTGGGTAGTAGAGAAAGTAATAATAAAATACAAGTGTGATTTGATGTAATACAAAAATTGTTCTGTGATTTGTATTTTTGTGAAATTTTGCCGTAATATTCATTTTTTTTTTTTTTTTTTTTTTTGCGCATATTGGTAAACTTGCAGCGCTGAAGCATTAAGTTCCATTTTGTTTACGGTGGAAATAACCATTGGTTAAATGCACCATGAACAAACAAAGAAACAAATGAAAACTTGATTGACTGTCCAGATTTACGTGGAAGCACTAAGAGGAACATGAGTGACGTTGCAATATAAACAGAAAGACAGTGATCGCGTGTAGGGGTATTGGACCTGCGCGGTGAATGGTGTGCGTACAGCATCCCCTGTGATAAAGTGAGTCACTACGCCACAGCGTCCCGTCTCTCTCTCACGTGCTGCAGTCTTGGGGTTGCGGACAGGACGTTGCTCTCATACTGCGGCACATCTCTCATGTTGTGTGTTTCATCTCTTCCAGGGTCTCGACAATGTGACCTCGGGAGCGTTGCGACCTCTCACCTCGGATCTCAACACTCCACGTATCGACAGTTACCGCTTCTCCATGGCCAACCTTGAAGGTAAGAGCTTACGCACCTTGTTTATCGAACGTAATGTCACAATGCAGATTCATTAATAATTAGGTGTAGTGCCATAATGCAAAACAACCAGGAAAGTGGCTGAATTACATTACAAGTGTAACAATAGTAGATAGCTAGGCGGGGGGAGGAAAAAATTCAAGAAAGGGATGTTATAATGCGAGTTCCTATAAAATACTTTATATGTGTAAAATATTATGGAACAAATTCAGTATTTCACACTCTGGTTGTCATAAGTTCTTTTTGTTTGTATTTCTACCTCTTAAAGGGACCTAGGGCAGATTTTTATTAGCCAAAGTGGCCAATATTTTCTATTTTTGTGCAAAAATCAACAAAATGTTAGTTAAACATTTAAATGCATTTTATGGTGTTCCAGACCTTTTAAAGGGCAGGAGAATTTTAATCCTTTACAGCAGGTACATTAGTCTGTATTAACATTTTCAAAATAAAATTTAAATTTTTTCAGAATGACATTTCTGGATATGACAAACAAACCACGCTGTAGAGTTTCTTTACTTTTTAATGAAACTTGGCACAATTGCTCTACACTACTATCTAAAGAAATTGTAGATTACATTTGGGGTTATAATGGCACTATTAATTCAAAAACGTTTGCTTTTCAGCTGCAATATCTGCATTATTGATTACAAGTAATATTTTATGATTCAATGCACAAAGTGAAAAAAAGTATTCTAGAATCACTTCTTGGGAGTTTAAAAGTTAAAATGACAAAGTGGTATTGATAGAAAAGTAGATATTTCTGCTGCAAAGAGTATTTCACATTTTTTAAATATTGTGATATAAAAAATGGAAAATAACTAATCACTGAAAAACTACTTCATATGCATGCTATTTAGATAAGGGTAACCAACATACAGATATTAAAAAAATATAGAAAAAAGATTGTAGAAAATCATATAATCTGTCCTAGGTCCCCTTAAGTGCGAAAAAAGCTTGTATAGCTTATTAAAATTCAAAAATACATCCCCAGACAATTTTCACTATTTGACACAGGAAAATAACTCGCAGCTTAACTGTATTAAGAGAGAAGCTGCATATGAAAAGGGTAAAAATTTACATAATTTAAAAGTATTGCTTTTTAATTGCTGGAAGTGTTCTGATCATTTTAATGAAAGGAGAATACCTGCTGTAGTTTTGTTATGATTTAAATTAGTATGTGTCAATGGGTAATGTTAAAGTTCCTTTTCCAAAACTATATTTTATAATAATTTCCACATAACTCTGGAACTACTCGACACATCTGTTCTAATTGTAAGCATGCTTCTATGGCACTAGCTAACAATGCACACTAAAAAGGAAGATATGAACATGAAACTTATACGTTAACCAGGGTTTCTACTTTGAGTATAACAATCAAGTCCAATACAATTATTGTCAATAAAGAACTGTTTTGTCCAAAAAAAAAAGTGTGTCCAATGTTTGGAGTCCTCTAGCTTCTTGACGAATGGATATAAATGGTTTATTATTTCAATAACTGTTGCGCAAACATTGTTTGAACAATGCTGTGATGCATCTCTATCTTAATTTGAATGAATTTAGTCACAATTTAATCTTAGCGTGATGCTGCCAAATCTCCCATAGTCTAAGCTTTGCATGACATTCTAACATTAAATTGTGAATGAATTCATTCAAATTAAGGTATGAAAGCATTACAGCATTCTTCACTCAATGTTTGTGTGACAGTTAGTGAAATAATAAACCATTTATATCCATTTGTCAAGAAGCTAGATAGCTCCAAATGTTTTACACAATTTGTTTTTTTCTTTGGCGAAACAGTTCTTTATTGACAACAATTGTTTGTATTGACATATTTGTTACCCTCATCATGTAGAATCCCTGGTTAACGTACCTTCCACCATTAATCTAGCTATATGGTTTTGAAGCCAGTTGTTAGGAAAAATGACTAACATAGCATAATTGAATAATTTTTACTACTTCAACTATAATAGCTATGAATGCTTGTTATAATCATTAGCAAACGTCTAAAACAGGGCTGGGGAACTAGTGGAATAGCTTGAGCAACCCTAATCTTATTTACCTGTGAAACATACAGTTATCAGTGCTAGGCCGTGATTGAGTGGGCTGCATTCAGAGGCTACCAGTTCCCCGTGCCTGATCTAAAATGTGGATAGGATTTCTCATATTACTATGCATTTCATTAGGCTACCTTCTTAGCTTGCTGTTTAACAAATATCTAAATGCAAACCCGGGATCTATTCAGTGACGATAACACAGTTGATCGTCATACTGTGATGGATTCAAGAGGGCAGGATTGTGTGCATTGTAGCATACACTGTAATAGCTTACATACAAATGCTGACAGATATCATATTACAGCATCGCTGTGTAGCTGGCAACCTTTAATTTGCAATAGAAGCTCTACAGTCTCATAAAGTTGCATCTATACATATACTCTGTGAGACCAAGAAAATACACAATGGTCCAAAAAGTAATTTTATTAAGATAATTCAAGAAACATTTTTGTCTTGTTGGATGTGTTATAATAATTATCTTTTTCCTAGAGTTTTAATGGAATTTAAGTACTTCGTCACACAGGAAATTTGTATCAAGTGGAAACTATGAACATGAATTTAGTTTAAAAGCTGCAAGTTTTTGGTTACTAGGATATAGATGCAGTACAGGGGTAACAAACACAAGAATTTATTTTAATTTAAAAGGTGAGTTAATTAATAACACTGAACAACACTTACAACATATTTTTCCGGGACGCATTTCGAAGGTAACTTTCCTCCATTATCAACCGGACAATAACTCTATGAGTCCGGTTGATAATGGAGGAAAGTTACCTTCGAAACGCGTCCCGGAAAAATATGTTGTAAGTGTTGTTCAGTGTTATTAATTAACTCACCTTTTAAATTAAATTAATTACAACAACACTGTTTTCAAACTTCTATGAAAGGAAGATAACAAGAATTTATGTTTACTCTACTCCCAGTTTTTGATATTATAAAAACTACCTTCGTGCAGAATTATGGTGAATAAATGCAATTTTTTTCTGAATATTTGTTTACAAAACAAAAACAAAATAGATGATAAAATGGCTCATTTAGACCTCTGAGCTGATATAGTTTTGTGGTATTTTTACAAATAGATGGGGCATTTAAAAGAGAAATTTAGGCCAAAGATTCCATAGTTATGCTGTTCTCTCTTTCTCTGATTTATTTTAATTCCTTTTTCTTTTTCATGCCCAGCAGATTTCAAAATGTATATTTCCGGTGAAATCTTTTACTTACAGACATTCATAATAGTCCTGCACTATTGTTTGTTACATCCCACAAACATTTCTAAGTTGTGACATCAGTTTTCATATTGCATACCATTAGGAAGTCATAAATATGATCTAAACATACAAAAATAACTTCCAATACTCTCTAAATGGCCAGAAATACATAAATTCATTTCAAATATATACTGTTTTGGCTTCAGGCTATCCTATAGCAAGCACAAAAGTACAGAAGTCAATGATTAAAAAGATTTTTTAAAGCTTAGGTAATGTACAATCTTCTTAAGATGTTTTTTAGTTTGCCCGTTCAGTAATACCAATTTTACAGGTACCGTGAGCCTCTTTTGGCTTATGTGCTGGGCTACTCATTTTTTAATCGACCAATACATTTCAAATGTGTGCATTACATGTGTTTCAAACCAGTAACCTAATTTGTAGTATGAGATAGCATGTGATGGGGGAACAGGAAACCGCTAGAAATGTGGATGTCGGTTTATAATGATGGCATTAATGCCACTGTATGACTACCTTGTACCTGATTGTACAAATTGTGTGGGACTTCATGAATAATGGAGAGATTCAAAATTTGTGAGTGGTCCTCGTTACTGCATAGATTGATGGGCTATGGAAGGCAAGAAAACTAACTCAGCTTTAGCAAGCGTGTGCTGTAAACAGTTGAGTCTCTATATCTTGGCTAGGGAAGTAAAATGTATATGCATAACTAATGCTAATAATGTGGAAATGTGTGAGTTAGCAAGCTTCAGTAGGAAGAGATACAGGTTGTGTTTGTTATACGCAGCACACATCTCTCTCCAGTTTGCAAGTGTCCTTCTTTGGAGAGCAACTCTTAATGAGAGTGCTCATACATTTCCCTCTCTGCTCCAACCAAACTCTTGCACTCTGTCACATTCTTTGTTGCTATGCATTGTCTGCATTCCTTTGTTATGCATGCACCAAAAGCCTTATCATTTTAACTTAGTTTGGGTGCTAATAAACGCTTTGCTCAAAGCTGTATGAAATTACCCTCTTTTAGGGTTCAGTATTCATACAGACCATTAACATTGTTGTATAGTAAGAAACCAAAATAGGTGTTTCAATAAAATCAAACAACTACAAATTATGTAATAATTACACATCTTTTACAAATTCTTTGTACTGCATGTCAGTTTGTTTTGGATTTTGCTAAGACATTGTAATTTTTCTGAGTTTCACTTCTATTATCTTTATAAACTATTTCACATTACAGCGACATTTCATGCAGATAATGCCTGCATTGATATTAAAGTAGTATTTATTGCACTATCCAAACATATAAATGGTTTCTGATCTTCCATGCATTCAATCAACAGTAGTGGTTATTTATTTGTACCATGCACATTACAAAGTGTGTATGGCCTGGAGCAGTCCATTCAAAATTATATGTGATTATTTTTTTCTCTTCTTCTTTCATTTTTATTTTGCGATTACTTTACTGATGAACTTTATGTAATACACAAAACAAATTTAGTATAATGCACTGTTTGGGAGCATTTCTCAGTTTCCTATTGCCTTAAAGGGGTTCACAAGTGGTGAGGGATGATTGCTAATTAATGAACTGCTTGGCAGTTGCAATAGAGTATTTAATTTAATTAAAACTTCTAGGGTACTATAAGGAATAAAAGATAAACTGAAATAAATATATAAAAATAATACCAGGAAGACAGTATGCAAACGGTCTGTTGAACCATAAACACCACAGAAAGAAAAGCAAATGTAGAAAACTGTGAATGTAACAGGTTGCATTTCTATTTCTATACTATAGGAAAGTGTATGAATTATTTCTAGAAGAGTGACAGAGAAGTACGTGTGAATATGTTATCTAAAGAAAAGTAGTAGAGAAAACGGTGTGGATGTAATAGGTTGCATTTCTATTTCAAACATGTAGAAAATCATGCGAATTGTATGTAGAAGTGGGAGTAGAGAAAACCACGTAAATGTAATACATTGCATTTCAATTTTGGTCATAGAAAATTGTATGACTTGTTTTTGAAGGGCAAGTGGAAAAGGACATATGAATGTGTTGCATAAAAGAAAGGCGAGTAGAGAAAACCATGTGAATGTAATATGTATAGCAAAATGGGTTATATATACACTATAAAATTTACACTAAAAAGTTGCAGCTGCAAGCATATCTTAAAGGAACTTTCTTTTTAAGACAGTAAATTGGAAAAATCTATACTTACTGCAGTTACACTGTGTTTTCTTGTTACGAGTGTATACAAAATATCTTTGTTTTGATCTGTTTTGTCATTTTATAATGCCTAGTAATACAAACTACAGAAGATATCTAAGAAGTAAGTACCATGACGTAGAACCATGCTATTGCACAGAGACACTTTCCTGAAAATAATTAAGTAGATGATATTGTATGTGTACAATTATTAATCAAGACAGATAAATTATGCTACTGAAAATAAATTTAATTTAAAATAATTTTGTACTAAGCATATAGCCACTTTTTAACTGAAATAACAAAAATGGAAAGAAGAATGTGTTATCAAAATTGAAGCAGTGCAGATGATTATAAATAGTGTAAGGTTTGTTAGCAGCCAATGTAAATATGTGTTTAAATGCTATGCAAGCAGGGTGAGAAGTTAACTATTGACACAATTCTAGATGAAGTTCAAAGTGCTCGTCAGCCTACAGGCAATGCATACATACCTTACTTCTGCTCTTGTAATGGAGTAATCCAAAATGAAGAAAAATGCTTACTGTATGATCGTCAGGTTTATGAAGTATAATTCCTGGAAGATTAACTGCTGCGACTGCTTATATTTGTAATAACCACAAATAAAATATTTGACTGCTTACTTTAGAATAGAGCTGACTTTATTTCCATCACTTTTTAACATTATCATAAATGTCAAAGATAAGTAATTTATTTTGATTGTAACTGTCATCTCATTTCACCATGCCATGGAATCGTGATGGCTGGGTTCAAAGTTCCAAGCTACGTTACCAACACTCATAAGCGGCTACTGAAAATCTTAGGTAAAACAAATCTTTTCCTAGGTGTAAATGAAGGGTAGGATTAGAATATAGGTAATTCAGTGCAAACAAACCATAATACCTAAATACTGTTACTTATGGTATTATGATGTGGATATGATACTCCGCAGTTCACCTGCAATAGTGTTCCACTAGTCATGACCCATTAGGAAGCCCTGATTGTTGGTAGAAACTTGGTAGATCTCATACTTATGCCCTGCTCTCTTCTGTTCTCAAACAAACGTATAACGGAAAGAGTTGCTAATAGAAACAGTACCAGCTGTCTATTGAACAGACAATCATGTAGATTTTTGCATGTTTGTTAATGGTTCAATGTTTTTCAACTATTAAAAATTATTTAAAGGATGCATAAATACAAAATCAGGAATCTCAGAAACGAAAGTGACATGGTTTGTTTGGTGTTTTAGATTCACAAGATGTTGATCTGGATGCCATCCTGGGTGAACTTTGTGCATTGGAGAACCAATATGAGTCCTCCTCTTCTGCTTATTATCCAGCAGGAACAAAAAGAACTTCTGTACCAAACACAGGTAAGAAACATGTGAATGAAACCTGCGGCACTTAATGTTTCACTTGATATCATTAATAAGTACTATTTGCTGTTCCTGTAGCAGATCCACAAAGCTTTAGAAAATAGACCATCAGAAGTGAAAAGTGGTTAATGATTTCTAGGGATCAGACTTAAAACATAGTGACATTCTGGGCAAATAGAAACATTTATCAGTGGAATTCATACAGATGGCAGAACTGAGTGTTGCAACTGCATAATACCAAGAGAGTATAGAAGCTCCGAACTGGCTATGCGGTGTATTGTCTATCTGTGTCGTCTGCACTCGTTACCGTCTGCTGCAGTCATAGAAAGGCGCAGATGAAACCATACATTTTTAAAGGCCTTACTTATCACCTTTACGAAAGGAGATGCTGGAACTGGCCAGCATTGTCATCCATACATATATTTTGTGCACCTCTTTAGGAAACTATCCATCACTCGCCATAGTTCACGTTGAGAAATGCTGGCAATTTCCTGGTCGGATATTTTGTTTTAATTCTTCCAGAGTGTGTGGGTTTGTTGTGTATGTTTTATGTTTTAAGTTACCCCAGAGATAGAAATTGAAGGGGGTTAGGTCGGAGGAACGAGGGGGCCATAAATCTCTACTAATAAATCTGCCCTGAAACACATTTTCAGTTGTTCTTATTGAAAGATTGGCCATATGAGCTGTTGCAGTCTTGTTTAAAAAGGCAACATCACACTCCCTGTCTGTTAATGCTCTAGGGGGTGGGGGCAAATTGTATTCATGTACATACGAGTGTCAAGTGTTGACTTGGAAAAAATTGGCCCTATAACTCAGAACCTATTATTGCTTGCTCATGAAGTACTCCTCCGTGACCAAAAAAAAATTGGTGTATGGTGGGCCATTAGCGGAGAAAGGTTCCAGTAAGAGCTCCAGTAATCCTATCTCTTGGTTAACTTTAAACATAAAGTGCACAAGACAAACCCACATACCCTGGAAGAATTAAAACAAAATATCTGCCAGGAAATTGCCAGCATTTCTCAATGTAGTGATGGATAGTTTCCTAAAGAGGTGCCAAAAATGTATGGACAACAATGGTGGCCAGTTTCAGCATCTTGTTTCATAAAGTTGGTAAGTAGTCTTTAGACATAGTTTTTAAAATGTTGTATGGTTTCATTTGTGCTTTCTATGATAGTAGTAGACGGCAAGGAGTGCCAAGGATGTGGACAGGCAAAACACCACACAGCCAGTTTGTAGCTTCATGTTTTTGGGAAATATTATTCCTGATTAGAAGTTTAAACCAAGGATTAGACAGTATCTACTACATGAAAAATGTAGATCTCATTAAGACTTGCAATCATTCAGATTCATAGCGTTAACCATTTTCAAAATATTAGTTCTTTAATGTTACATTTTTAGCAGTTTTAAGAGGAACAGTTGATTGTAATCTGAGCCTTGTTTACCTTACAGCATACATATTACTTAATTCAAACTATTTCATGATAAATAGGAAGTGGATAGAAAAACAATATTTTACATGAATTCCAAATTTTTCTCAATATAGCCAATTATAATCCCATGAATCAGTAACATGCCTCCAAAATAGAAACATGCAACATAATATAATTTTATATATGTTATTACAATAATTTGATTTCTGAAACACTTCAATATTATGACTTTCAGGTACAGGACAGATTCAACAACATCGGCGTACCCACTCTCGTTCCAGCTCTGAAGGAAACCGGCTGCTTAAAATTGATGGCAGCACCTCAGACACAGACATGCTCTCAAAAAGTGAAGGAGGTTAGTATTTGAAATTTGTATGGAATAAAAACAATAGGATATACTTCAAAAGTTTGAGTGGTTGAATTTCTTCTCTATACATGCATTTATAGTAGTGAAACAACTGGTATAAATTACAAAATAGGAGAAAAGAGCACTGGAAAGATAGGAAATTATACTCCAGTTATAACATTTGTTCACCTGGATATCGAATGGATACACTTTATGAAACGTCATGCACTTGTGGCGGTGTTTATCACAGGCCAAATTAAAGTGATGAGATGTTTGTTACAGGGTCGTATGTGGCAGGCAACAGATAATGAACAAATATGGCGGGGCTAGGATTTTCACAACTAAAGTCATAATTTCACCAAAAGTAACTTTATTTTGTTTTAAATCGAAATGTTCACAAAATTAGCTAACCATGTTCGTGAAACTATCATCTGAAACAATTTGGGTTACTCCTGCAGCAAAGTTTTTCCTTTCAATCACCTCTGAGCCCAAGCATATATAGTGTCACTTTCACAACAATCTAATTTTTTTTCTTTCCCTGTAACGTGTATTTGTATCTCTGTGTATTCAGCGTTATTTCTTCTCCGCACTATCGCTGGCAGATTGACTGTTTTTTCTTCTTGTTACCTATTTAGAAGAATTAACATGTGTTTTATTTTATTGCAACACACTTTGTCCAATAGTACTGCACAATTATGCATCTTCATTATACAATGCTTTGATCATAGCTCTCCTAAAAGATTAACTATTTATTCCCCTTGGTTATGGAACCTAGCAAAGATCTTTTTCCTTTGTTTTTCCCACAATTTATACTTATAATCAATGTCAGCTATGCTCCACATTACTGTACCAAATAGTTTCGATGCAACAATAAAGCTTACAAAATAAAATTTAACATTTATATAACAAAAAAATAGATATAAAACAAAAAGTAAATTATCAGTATGAATCATCTATTCTTGTTTTTTCTAAATTAAATGTTCTGGGGTTTCAACTTCCCTACACCTACAGAAGCACAATACCTACAGTAAGGAAATTCAGTCACTGTGTGTTGCCTGAGATTCTACGAACATAAAAAGTAAAGAACTTTGTATACATTAGTGGTAGCAAAAAGGTAGATAGAAATGCTAAATTAGGTTACATTGTGCTATGTATAATTTTTAATTCTCATTTTTAGTTTTGAACAAGTAGTGCTTTGTTAATGAATTCTGTTAAGAAGCAAAAGGCAGATGTAAAGCACTTCTTGAGATACTAAATGTGTATCTTTCACACAAAGTTGCACCAGTTTACCCTTTTTATACACTTCTCGGATGTTTTATGTCCATATCATTTTGTTGTCATTAAAATTAGCTTAACTTTGTGATGCATCCAAAGCAATATGTTGATGGTAATCATAGTGGTTAACTACTAAATTAATTGCAAAACTTTTTGCATAGGTGTCAGAACAGAGAGCCCAGACAATGACTCTGCTTTCTCAGACAATGTGTCAATGCTCTCGAGTGAGAGCTCTGCTTCTAGTGGAGGCAGCGGTGGACGCACAGATCCTTCTAAAACTGGTGGCATCAATCTTGCACCTTCACCAACACAGGTATGGTTATGGAAACTTGCTCTTGTTAGTTATTCTTATAGAATCAGTATACACAACATAAGGTCCACTTTGAGGGAAGCTAAAATCTCTGGACAATCCTCTTGGGGTCACTATTACAAGAGTTTCAAACTAAAAAGAATCCAGTGTTCAACTAAATAGGTGTACATATGGTAAATTAGTATATAAATTCTATGGACAGTGGACTCAATTCCATTGCATTTAGTCTGGAGTGGTTTAAACTTAAAATACACGGCATTAAGACCAGCAGGCATATCAGCACATGTAAGACATTGTTACGTAATGAACTTACTTTGTTTTTGTCTTAGAGAGGCCCTTTTCCTTGTTAAAAATTGAGGACTCATTTAGGAATTACTTGTAATTGATTACTCTTGGATATCTGTTAATTTGTTATTGTACAGTGATTAGAGGCTAATAATTATGTTTTGTAACAGTACACATACAAACTTGCAGTTAAATTAAATGTATATTTGCCTTATTTTGTTATTAGATGGATTCAGCCAGCAGAGCAAAGGCAGAGAAGATCCGCATTGCACTGGAGAAAATGAAGGAAGCAAGTATCAAGAAACTGTTTATCAAAGCATTCTCAGCTGATGGAAGCACAAAAAGCCTTCTGGTTGATGAAAAGATGACATGTGCCTATGTGACTCGCCTTTTGGCCGATAAGAATCATGTACATATGGATCCTAAGTGGGGTATTGTGGAGCACCTTCCAGATCTTTATATGGGTAAATATACTAACTAACTTTAGGACTAAAACTCCAGCCTTTCCAGTTGTTGAACATGCTTACAAATCATTATTTTTATTCTAGATTGTGTGGTGAAAATTACTTTACTTTAGATTTACAATTCTTATATAGATTCCAATGTTTTGAGTGTCCAATTTAAATTAGCAAGCAATTTTACATGCAATATTACGTTTATTCTAGGCAATGTTACCTTACGACCGATTGATGAACACCTTTAAGGTATAATTAAGGTATACCTGCTAATCTAAAGTAGTTTTGAAACACATTGATGTTTCTGTGCTTTTCAATTCAATTCATTTTGATTTCCAGTACAGAAATATCGGCTTCATCAAATCAAGTAATACAATAATTAAGAACATACATAATGAGTAAGATACATGTACAAATAGACAATTTTGAACAATGGATAATAAATTATGAGTAGACTCAATAGTGCATATTACATAATGTAAATTAATGTAAAACTAAATTTTGAACTATTTCATATTATCACCAACTCACACATACAGACACACACTTAAACTAAGTTTCTCTCATTTAAGTATTCCTCTATGGAATAATACTTTTTTATCAAGTTGTATTTGAGTTGTTTTTAAATTAGTTAAGTGTTTGATGAGTTTTATTTCAGAAAGAAGTCCATTATAAATGGGAATACCATTATATTTAAACTGAGCTCATATATCTTCTTCCTGTATATCTCATTTAATCTTGAAAATGCCATAGGAAGTCCTACCAGAGAAACGGAAAATTGCAGCACATTAATTGATGTCATGTTATTTGACAAAGCAGCCATGACTTTCAACCTTAGTAACATTAATGCAGGGTATTCTGATCATAATGCTATAATACTAAGACTAACAAATACATCAAACATTAGCTATAAGCCCAAGACTGAAGTACAATATAAACGTATATTCTCAAAAGATAATATGCTTTACTTTAATACTCTAATAAACAATGAGGATTGGTCCGATGTATACAAGGTACCCACAGTGGACCTGAAATACAACAACTTTATGACCTCATTTATGCATCACTTTAATACAGCCTTTCCATATAGGGCAATAAAAAATAGCAAGGTGAATGTAAGGAAAAATTGGGTTACTAAAGGAATTATAGTCTCGAGCAATAGGAAGCGTTATCTCATAGAACTAAGTAAAACTAACAAAACTGAACAGTTTACAAAATATCTAAAAAAAATACAAGCAAATTTTTAATAAAGTAATAAAGGCTGCAAAAAAACTGCATATTGATGAATGCATCAATAATTCAACCAATAAAAATAAGACAATATGGAATATAATAAAAAAAGAAACTGCCAGTAGTAAAGCATGTCATAACAGTAAAAAAGTCTTGCTAAAGATTTCTAATGTCATAGTTGATAATCCAGTAGAAGTTGCCAACATTTTCAATAACCATTTCATTAGCATTGCAGATAAAGTAACAATTACACAGCCAAATAACAGTAAAATATGCACTAAGCTAAACAGAAATGAAAAAACTATTTTTCTTAAGCCAGTCACTAAAGATGAATTAAGTAAAATAATTAACTCAAAAAAGGATAACTTTTCAGCAGGATATGATGAGATACCTGAGTGTGTAATTAAGTCTTGTAAGAATAGTTTAATAAATCCCCTATTGGAAATATGCAATACCTCCCTGTCAACTGGGATATTTCCTAGTAAGATGAAACTAGCAAAAGTTGTTCCTGTATACAAAAAAGATGATGTAAACAATATAAATAATTATAGGCCAATTGCCATTCAATCAGGTTTTTCTAAAGTTATGGAATCGGTTATGTATAACAGGATTACTCCTTTCATGGAAAAGTTTGTATTTAGTGATAAACAAAATGGTTTCCGGAAAAACAAATCCATACTAAATGCCTTTTATGCGTTCATTAAGGGAACACTGGAAGGAATTGAAACTGATGATACAACAGTTGGTATATTTATGGACTTGAGTAAGGCCTTTGATTTAGTTGACCATGACATATTATTGACAAAATTGGAAGCCTATGGAGTGCGTGGGATAGCGTATGAATGGTTCAAGTCTTACATAACTGACAGACAACAACTAACTGCAATAACTCGGGATAATAACACTGTAAAATCTGAAACAAAGTTAGTAAGGTGTGGAGTTCCTCAAGATTCGAATCTAGGCCCCTTACTTTTTCTAGTGTACATTAATGATCTGCCAGTGAATATACCACATGTTGAGACTATATTATATGCAGATGATACTAATTTTATTCTCAAAGGCAGTAATCCCATTGATCTACAAGTTCAAGCTGATAGTACAATGAAAAATATGGAGAAATGTTTAGCAGCAAATAAACTAGTGCTAAATGGAAAAAAGTCACACTGCATGTGCATCACAAACTCTAATAGAAGTACTAAATCACTAGGACCAAAAATTGTATATAGCAAAGAAACCATACAATATGTCTCCGAAACAAAATTTTTGGGAATCATAATTGATAAACACTTAGATTGGAAAAGTCATATTAAGAATGTTACAGCAAGAATAAATCGAGCTCATTATGTAATATATGTCCTAAAGAGCATCAGTAACCTACAAACACTAAAAATGGTTTACTTCTCTTATGTACAATCTGTGCTTGCTTATGGTATATTTATATGGGGATCCAGTAGCGAAATAAGTGCGCTATTCATAATGCAAAAGAAAATACTTAGACTAATGCTAAATTTGCACAGGACAACATCATGTAAACCATACTTTCGGCAAAATCACATTCTTACGCTGCCAAGTCTGTATATTTTAGAAACTGTTTGTTTTATAAGGGACAATATTCACTTATTTAGCATAAACAATACTGTGCATACACATAGTACCAGAAATAGTAATAAAATACACATACAGACTGCCAGAACAACAAAAAAGGTAAATTCCATACTGCATAGAGGCATACACATGTATAATAAAATCGCAAATAGAATCCACAGTAGCAGTCAAACTAAGTTTAGGAAAGAAGTTAGAAATTTTCTAATTGAGCAAACCTACTACAGTGTGCAGGAGTTCTTTGACTCATTCTCTGAATAATTTTATCTGTATTATTGTAACACTATATTACTGTAACACTGTCTCTGTATATATATATTATTTGATTCACTCTCTGAATAATTTTATTTGTGTTTAATCTGTAGGCTATATATATAACTTATACTCTTATGACTGTAATGCTGTCTCTGTTATTATTATTATTTGTATTCATGATATTGTTTAAACCAATATTATTTGTATTCCCTATTTAAAAATTGACAAAGCCATGAATTTGTAAAAAAATTCTTACGGTGAATAAGGACATACATACATACATATAATGCAACATGCAGATGTAACCTTTTTCTAGTGTTATAAGCATGTATGTCCAAGCATTTATTAAAATTTTCCAAGTTTTCTTGCATCTGAATTGCAGTTCCATAGATATAAATACAAGGGAGTAAGAAGGCAGCCTTGTAATGGGCAATCAAATATGTTTATCAATTGAGAGCACATTGAAGGTAAATAAACCAAAATAAGGATAATTTTAAATGGTTATGAAGAGCAATGAGGTATGCACCACACAAGCAGCAACTAAACACAATTCAGGTTAATAATTTGGAGAAAACAAAACTTTGTTACAACATTTTTGCACATCATACAGTCAAATTTGGATTAACACTTCTATTCACTAACAAATCAGGCATAGTAATCTCTTACTTCTCCTACATGTAAATTTGCATGCTGAAATGCTATTTTCATGCTTAAAATGTTTGTGAAGAGAATGAAAGAAAGTGTCAAAAAACATTTTGTGTGGTCATAAGTAATTATTAAAGAAACTTCCCCAATACATATTTTGGGCATTATAATGCAAGGTATGAAATTGGACAGTACTATAGCCATTTCTGGGGTGTCAATGACAGTAATAACCATGAATATATATCACCTCATTCACCTTTAGGGAGGCAGAACAGAAACAAGCAAGCTTGTAGTCATTACTAGAGAGCACATTTGGGGATGCTTAAAGACTGAAGCTGACCGCACATTAACTTTGAATCACAAGGGGCACGTACTCTACGACGATAACATACAAGACAAAGGCAGGCAATGCTGATATAGTTACTGCAGAATAAAACATGCTGCAAGTACATTTTGTTACAGTAAGCACATATAACCATGATAACATTATGTTCTACTTATATATTTATTTCATGTAACTTGTATTACAGCAGTGCAACGTAACATATTATTAGTACACATGCATATTTTCAATAATTTTATGCCAGATAGTTCTGGCTTTGCTAATTTTATCCCTGTTGTGATGGTCACATGTATTGCAATGAACAACAATATACATTTTAAGAGTTTTGGGGTGAGTTCCTGCGATATTGTGTTAAACAGTGTTTGTACTGTGAGAAGCTTCTCTCCACATCATATGACAGAGGAAGACAACTTCCGGCCGTGTGACGTATTTTAGCGAAGAGCCAGCTTGTACAGTCGTGTGACGTCAGTCGAGAGCCGTGTATTGCTATGCTGCATAGATCAGCTACTTGCACGAAACTGAATGAATATGAAAAATGTTATTTGGGTATGTTTAGGGAGAACCCTCTTCAGCCTAGTCTGAGGTTTTTTATTTGTACGAATGTTCCTTAAACCAGATTTCTGAGGTTGTATGCCCTTGTTGCACGGATATTATGTATGTTTGGTTCTACGTATGTGTGCGAACAATTCTTTCTTTTATGAACCTTTCTAAGTCAAAATCCCGAAGCATATTGTCAGATCACAATCTAACATGCAGTCTTCGGTTACAAATGTGCCGTACATTACGCCCTAACATTGACAAACTAATTAAAGAAAAGCGAAACGGCAAATGTCGGAAATGTCTACCTAATAGTTCTGTATAGCTCTCCTCTAGCTCAGGAAAAATAGTTATAATTTCTGTTCTATTTGCGTTATATGACTGTTCACATAAACTAGAATATATATGGCATAAAGCCAAAATGTAATTATTTATAATCTGTGTCTATTCCGTAATTGAAACAGTCAGCATTAAAATTACGATGTACCGTATGCCATTTCCTCTTTTGGGCTGTGACATCACACGTTCAACTGACCATGGATGGGAGCATGCGAGCTCAGTGAACTGACGTCACAGCAGCATTACCTGTCTTCCCCTGACATACGATATGGTTGATACAACCTTAAAACATAATGCATTACTATTGTCATCTGTAGCTTGTCTCTAAGTTCACACATTGTTCTATATCCTTTGTTTTGTTTTTTTGTAAGAACTTCAACTTCTGTAGCACTCTCTGAGATATATGTCGTATGTGCTTGATTGGCTATGCTAGTTCTGTAACTAAATTTATTGCTTCCGGCATAGACAGATGGGAGGATTCCAGTTGCTTAATTTAGCAATAGTTACTTTGTCAACTCAGTGGTCGTGTACTGATGTGGCATCCCCCACCCCTA
The DNA here is from genome assembly GCA_030765045.1 of Tenodera sinensis. NCBI lineage: Eukaryota > Metazoa > Arthropoda > Insecta > Mantodea > Mantidae > Tenodera > Tenodera sinensis. Next base: position 19,139,825 of record CM060963.1, read on the forward strand.
ATGTTGTTCACGTCATCAATGTGCATAGTGCTGCTTCCCTCATGTGCTACCTGTTGCTCTCTAGTCATAACCAACTCTATGCAGGGAAATGTGGTGGCTATTACAATAAAAGCAGGCTGACTACTGAAAGTCTCGATGTTTTGCTTATCTCTGAAGTAAATGTGTAAATGAACAAAGCTTTAAAAATTACAGCAATCTCATTTGTCTTATGTATGTAAGCCAAGTGCTTGTAGCTATAGAAACACTGTTTAAAGCAAGTGTAATGAATTTATTTTCTGGTTTTTGTTTACAGAACGAGTATACGAAGATCATGAATTATTGGTAGAAAACTTAATGATGTGGACGCGAGATTCTAAGAACAAGTTGCTATTCTTGGAGCGTCCAGATAAGACAGAACTGTTTCAGACACCTGAAAACTTTCTCCTAGCCCAGTCTGATCGCAGTCATGGAGACTATGATGATCATGCCCGCACCATGCTGCTAGAGGTAAGATACTTTGGACAGTTGATGTGGTCAGTGTTCTGTTTGTCCCCCAGCATTCACAGATGTCATCAAGGAGCAGGACTGGAAGTGCTGTCTCAAATTGCACTCTGCAACTTAAATTTAGTCACTCACTCTACAATATACAATGGTCTCATTATCTCATCTTAATTTTTGTACCTTTTTGTAATTTCAAGAACTTGCAGTAAATACTAAGATAAGTGAAGCTTATATTCCCTAAGATATTTGTTATATTTGTATTGCTTCACTGTTAATAGCTTTAGTTTTTCATTTTCATTTAATAGTGAAAATATAGTTCGTTATGAAAGTGATGTGCATTTAGGCTTCGGCTAGAAGTAATTGAAATAGACTTTGCAAAGGGGAATGATGTGAATAGGTTTGGACGGTAGCCTCAAGAGGTTATTAAATAGTGAATTGATATCTCATAGAATTCTATTTAAACTTCAACAAAGTAAATTTTGGAGAAATCTGGAATTTATTTGAAGAAAATCCTTGCCCATGCCATTTTGTTGAACTTTATCTGTTGCCGGCAACACACGACCCTGTAACGAAGATCTCATTGCTCCCTCATTTTAAAAACTGCTACATGGGCAAATGACACAGGAGCATCCATAAGCTCAAATTGTATTTGTGAAACCCAATAATAATACAATGATTATTGTTCACAAAGAGTAACAACTGCTTATTATGAAACTTCATACACCTTTCCTTGTGTCAAAGAATTACTTCTCCAAAAGGTCCTAAATAATGTATGTCGGTCACTGTTAGATAACAAAAGAATTACTTGCTGGGTTTGTTATTTAAAACTGTGAATATTTAATTAATTAAAAAGTTGGAGTCCTTTGCAATGAACCAGAATTTTGATATATCACGTTCGAGAGATGTTTTGCCACTTCGCCAAGTCTAAAAATTAAAATACATTCACTTTGGTCAACATATCAGCACACAAAAGGATAAAGTAGGAGCAGAATTGAGAAAATGCTTCAAAATTTTAAATCTGACAATCTTACTGAAGTCTGGGAGGGTCAGCCCCAAAACAATTTTTGTTTGGTCACTTAACATTTATGACTGAATTGGGAAGGTTGTCTCCCTTCTCCCAGGTAAAAAGGTTGCAAAAGTGTACGTTTCAAATATAAATAAATATATATTTATTTATATCTTATTTGTTTGCATTGTGGTGTGTTGTGAATACTTTGGATGAAATTTTTAAAGCAAATTTAAATAACACATGACTCTCATCTGTTTTATAGGAGTTTTTCTCAAGTACAGGAGTGGGAGTACCAGAAGTAGAAGGTCCATTGTTCCTCAAGGCTGACTCCAAGAAAGGTTGGAAGAAGCACCATTTTGTACTGAGAGCTTCAGGGCTATATTATTGGCCTAAAGAGAAGGTTAAATCTTCCAGGGATCTTGTGTGTCTAGCTACATTTGATGTAAATCAGGTAAGTCAAGAACACATTAATTGAATTGTGAATGCTATTGGGTCAGTTAACGCTTACTAATACCCTTTCTCTCTTTTCACTAAACATTTGTACATAGTTATAAGTAATAAAATAGAAGTGGTTGACAGTGAAGTGTTTCAAATGAAATGAAGAGTAGGAAAACCTGTTTACACATTTACTTACTTCACATTTTAGTGAAGTGTATAATGAGTTTTCCTACTCCTTGTTTATTTTAATTTGTGCATAGTACCTATTTCTTTGTTCTCCCACACAGACTCTTCCAATAATCTTTCATTCTCTTCTCATTTTCCTTCCATTTTCCTTAGTAATAGTTCCCTTACACTCACAACCCCACTAACCTTACTTATTTTTTAGCACTTTACTTCTCTTCACTATTCTTCTCCTTTCCATTTCCACACTTATTCCTCTCTCTGATGGAACTTTACTCTGGGTCATTGCCCCTCTCGCTGTTCTACATTAGAGGTGTGCATGGGCCGACTGTCTTAGTTTCGGCCCGACCTAACCTAGCCTCAACCAAGTCTGAGAAGAACCCAGCTCAATTGTGTAATTTTGTTTATTATTATTATTATTATTATTATTATTATTATTATTATTATTATTATTATTATTATTATTATTATTATTATTATTATTATTATTATTATTATTATTATTATTATTATTATTGTTATTATTGTTATTATTGTTATTGTTATTATTATTATTATTATTATTATTATTATTATTATTATTATTGTTATTGTTATTATTATTGTTATTATTATTATTATTATTATTATTATTATTATTATTATTATTATTATTATTATTATTATTATTATTATTATTATTAGTGCCTCCGTAGCGCAGTGGTAGTGCACCTGCCTGTGGCACGGAGGACCCAGGTTCGATCCCCGGTACCGGCATGGGATTTTCTCCCCGCTGGGAGGTCTGGTATGGGGTGCACTCAGCCTCGTTAGGTCCCTGGGGGGCCAATTGAGGAGCTGTCCTGATAGAAAGGTAGCGTCCCTAAAAGGTCAAAGTAGTTGCTTTACGGTCAGGGGAGTCGGCGTGCTGACCCCCGCCACCCCCAACCTGCACTCCTCCGTGGCCTTGGCTGTGGCTGGAGGGCGCAGCGGCCGGGCGATGAGGGTAACCTCTGAATAAGGGGAAGACGCCCTAGGGAAATTATTATTACTATTATTACTATTATTATTATTATTATTATTATTATTATTATTATTATTATTATTATTATTATTATTATTATTATTATTATTATTATTATTGTTGTTGTTGTTGTTGTTGTTTCAGCAGAATCATATAGAATTCCCAGTAAAGGAATGCTGCGATAATTCTGCTAATCTCAGAATTTTGGCATCGGTGACCAGAAAATATAATAAACTATTTTGTATTTCTTAATTTTTAAGCCCGAGTCGGACAAACATTTTTCAAATTAGGCCCGAGCTCCTGCAGACCTCTATTATACATATTGCTTGCTGAATCACATTCTTTAATCATGCACCTCGTATGCTAGTGTAGTGTCCTGATGTTCCATGCTCTTCATCTAAATTTTAATTTGCTGTGTTGTCTTTTTGTCTACCTCATTGCTGTTTTGGTCTGATGTCCCCTCTCATATTTTTCCTCTGATCCATAGCTGAAAGTTGCTGATGTATGCTATTTATCCTTGCTTGTGTGCCCATCTTCTTTGTTCTATTAAGCTCGTTAGTATCTCTCTTTACTTATAAGTTAAATCACATGCATTAAACAGTTTTGTATGCAGAGTAATTAATTGCATTAATTGTAAAATTTAAATCAAGCAGTTTTCCTAATTAATATGTATATTTGTTTTGCAGGTGTATCACGGTGTAGGATGGCGAAAGAAATTCAAAGCTCCAACAGACTTCTGTTTTGCCATCAAGCACCCTCGCTTGCAGCAACCAAAATCCAGCAAATACATAAAGTTCCTCTGTGCAGAGGATCAGGCATCTCTGAATCGCTGGATTATGGGCATTCGCCTTGCAAAGGTAAAGCATTATTAAGACAAATTAACATTATGATGAAAATGACAAATCCAATCCAGTTACCTTTCTATCACTTTATTTTCCTTCTAAACTTTTGCACAAAGACACAGCTCTCTTCTTCTGATGTTACACAGTCTACAGTCTTTCATGGTATTACAATTCACAATTGTTTACTTCTCATAACCGTACTGTCACTGCTGCAGTTTCACTCAGGATTACGCCATGATAATTTTGCTTCATGTGTGCCGCTTCCAGCCAGCTTAATTAATTGTAAATTTTGCATTTGCAGCATGGGAGACAACTTTTAGACAGCTACAGATCATTGGTTGATGATCTGGCACAAGAAGATTTAGATTTACTAGCACATGCAAGGTCATGTTCAGTGAGCTCCATAGCAACAGGACAACCTGCTGGAACGCCTGGCTCGGAATCAGAACATGATGCAGATCAGCCCACCACACCTACCTGCAATCATAACACAACAGATGGTTTACCAGGTAAGTTATTTGTACTCTCTGTACCTCTCCTCCCATTAGTACGGTATGGCCAGTGGATCTCCGGCCCCGACATTTTGCAGTTGCGATTAGTTGGAGGTGAAAAGTTATCACCAATGCATAGTAATGAATTTCGGAAAATGGATTCTCAAAATTATCGTAAGAATGGAACTATATGATGTATATGAAGTTTAAAACGTTGAAATTCAGGTTTCTGGTTCTATTTTCATGCAATATCTTCATTACAAACACCATTTCTGTTCAAATACTACTTTTACATCTGTAATGGGAAGTGTTACTATTGGCAATACTGGAAGTGACTAGCACATCAGATGTTCAAACTTTCTGCTAGCACCAATCAGCAGTCTCACTACCAGCCGCAGCTTCCAAATCAATACTGTTGCCAACTCCATTTTATAAGGACCACATGATTTCAGTTGCTACGGTGTTTGTTAGCTATTTTGTGTGTGCATGAATTCCGATTTTGAGGTTTGTCGTCTTATTTATTATCATTGTTATTGTAATAACATGGCTATTGGTTCATTTGAATCAAAGAAAAAATTCTGCTGTTATAAGAGCTAAAGATGCAAATTTATATTCAGGCTTTGTGAGTATGTTAAGGAGTACGACAATGGGGGACCCCTTCTAGCTTTTACCACGATGTTGGATAGAATTTGTGATGCACTGAAAGTATGAGTAAGGAAAAGTACCCAGTTGATTTTAATATGCGCTCTGCAGTTCTGCATACTCTGGGAAAACATAGACCACAAGACAGTCCTAAATTTTCACATGATGCATTTCAAAAGGATGCAATTATCTTACATGGAGTGAGGAATCTCCTACTCGTGAAAAGCTGCTGTGATCTCTGAAAGAAGTTGACTTATTTGATGGCAGAAAAGTTAATCTCATAAAGTGCTGAAAGAACTTCAATTTCAATTAGTATAGTATTATTGGTTTTTACCGGTAAACGATATCACAATTGTTTCCATATTCTATTATTCTATATACACGTAAATTTACAAAGTAGCAATCTACAAGAGTATAAAATGCTTAAAATACTAAATGTTTAACAGGAATTTCAGAGTATTTTAAAGAACTGGCAACACAGTGCTTTCAGGTCTCGAAGTATAAGGGCCAGAGATCCATTGGCTGTATTGTAATAAAGTATCTCCCTCCTGAAGTTGCTTCAGGGAGCTTGACTTTCCTTCCTCTGTTGCTCTGTATTGGCTGGAAGGGGTAAATATTCATTCTTTAAACCCGAGATGGATATCGTTGAGACACAGAAAAAGTATATGAACATTTTTGTTCTGTATTTCATAAATTTCTAATCGTTTTTCCTTGTAAATGGGTGTAAAAATCATACTTTAAGGTTGAGATAGAGGTTGCAGGATAGAGAAACTTCATTAACTCTGTAGTAGTGTTTAGTTCCCAAAACAGTTTTTCATGTGTTTTCAGCAAAATGTTTAATGACAGCAATTAAAACTGAAATGTAGGTATTTGTTTAAGTTTGAATGGATGAATAAAATAAAACAAATTGTTTAACTAACAAATTTACTTATTAGGCACTTGGTGCAAAAACCATTGATTGCAGTACCTTATAACAAAGTTCAAATGTTAAGCATTCAGGAATAAATATAGATTTAGCAACTTAAGGAAATGCAGTAAACCAAACTAAATGTTTTTGTTTAAGCATCCAATAAATAGAAATGAAAACAAACTGTATTGTTGGTAAAGATTTTTGCTTGGAAAAGGACAATACTACAAGCATGTGAGGCATGTATATAGTCAACTACTTTTGCAACATTGCAACTTCAATATAAATAGTAATTCATAAAAACAAAAATACTAAATTATGACAGTATGAGGCATTTAAGAAGAAAGTGATGGTACAAAAATGTAGATTAGTTGTTCTATTATATAATTCCTCCTAAGAGAGTGACACCCCTTTTGTTTGATCAATAAATAATATTACTGGAATTATTATTCATTAACAATACTAACATAAACTTATCAGTAAAATGGAAATAGAAATGTAGCACATTTTTTCAAGAAGAATGGTGATATTTGTGCAATGTGTCACAGCAAACTTGGTATAAAAACATGTTACACCTTTCTTTCTGGTTGGATGGCATAGACGAAACCATTTTAAATGTGTGACAATGTCAGAAGAAACTACAGTTCAAAAGTATTGGAAAGCACGAATGCTAATGGCTTCATTGCCAGATGCAAGGCACTAGAAAACAACAACAACAACAACAATGTCAAAAACTGTATTGCAGTCTATTGACAATAAAGAATTTAATTTAATTTAAATGGAGTCTGTATTATTTTGTATTTAAAGCATTAGTATCTCAAAATTGTGACTATCTTTTCAGGAGTAGATGAGCAACACTATCCATAAATACGACTTTTCATTAAAAAAATGTTTAATTTTGCTAACCAAGAATGGAGGACTTCTTTCAACTTTATGGAAGAAAATTATGTCCCTACATATTATACCATCTAGAATAGGCTTTTAGAATTATGGTAGGAAGATGCAAAGCTTCTTTTCAACTGTATACATATAGAGTGGATATGTATATTTTGATGTGATCTGTATTTTGAGCAAAGCAGTGATGATTTATGTATGTTGTTGAGCAGGACCGCAAGGAGGTGGCAGATTGTGTAGGAGGGACTCATCTCGTAGCAGGGCATCTAGCTCAAGCTCCAGTGGATGTCTAAGTGATGGAGGAGCACCTTCATCATGTTGCGAAGTGGCCTTTGAGTGTGACTTTCCTACAACAGGAACCATCAAACGGAAACCATCCATGAACCCCAAGTTACCCCTCACATCAATCACAAGGCAACTGAAAGAGGTTTGTTATTTCCAAAATCATAGGTTGTTTGCGTTATTAACAAGAGAGGCCTAGACAATACTAACACAATATTAATATGAATAGAACCGTTCCATCTATAAAACAGATTATTATAGCTACCCTGCTTAAGATTTTGTAATATAATAGCCACTAATTTACATTCATTGAGTATCCTCGCAGTATAACCAATACATTTACCACTAGTATTCACAATTAGTTCATTAAATGTCAAACATGTAAGTACCTAAGTAATCTTCATAATAAATTATCCAACATTTACTCCATGTAAATTTGTCCTCAATTTCTTCATGGACAGAGGACAGCCCTGAAGGACTGCTACAGGAAACTTGTTCCATTCTTCAATAGTTCTATTACCAAAGGTGAATTTTCCTATTTTGGTTCTGTGCCTTTTACCCCAAATTTCAAATAGTTTTCTTTCATAATATGTTTTGTTCTCGAATCTTTCACTAATGCCCATTCATGCATTTGAACCACAATGAACATTAAATAATGTGCATAACCTATACCTCTTGCACAGGACTTTCAGAGGCTCACTTTTAGTCTCAACCCTTTTATAGGCCCAAAATACTTGCCTCTTTTTATGAATTTTATAGCCCTTCTCTGTATTTTTTCTAATGAATGAATTTGATCAATTCTATATGGGTCCTAACATGCTACACTGAAGACTTGTAGGCAATTTCCCTGGACTTTGTGCTCCGCTTTTTCAGTATCATTAAGAAATGTTATGTTTGAATGAATGCATAGGCTTCCACGGCCTGTGTCTAGAATAGTGCACTTGGCTTCCGGTGAAGACTGTGTCATTGCCGACGTTTCGCTCATCCTGTTGCGAGCTGGGCTGTTGTCCGGTCTTTGCTCTGATGCTCTCGCTTATATACACGAAGCAGTTCTCTGGCGCTCACATCCCCTGTCTCTGATTGGTTTCTAGGCTCTGCCCCTTGCCTTCCATTGGCTGTGCTGGTGAGGAGGATTTTCCATGTGTTGTGCAGCTGTTTATTTTTACATACATTTTTATATATACACAATGAAATATAGCACTTTTTAGTTACATATTCATTAGCATGCCAGGTAGCATGTAATCAGTACTACTCAGTGTAAAGGGATGCAGTATTAATTCTTTGGCCAGGGAGGGAGATTCTCCAGTTGCAGAAAGACCTTTTTCCCTCAATCGTTGAGTGATTTCTACATGCACACACACTTTTGAATGGGATAGTAAAAGTAAAGTTAGTTAAACATTATGTGCTTTCTTTCATAAGCTAAGAAATTTTTAAGCCATAATATCAATGAGTCAACCAGTATGAAAGCAAATGTGTGTTCCATTTATGTAACTTTATGTCATGTTTCTGGTATGGTCATCCCCATCTTGGAGAACGATTGTTGAAGATCGGGGTTGGTGTTCCTTGAGACAGCATAAATTTATATAAGTGGAGCAAAAGGAGTTTTGAACTTGTTGACTTACTGTTGATTTTATGATTATAATCTGCTCTTTGTATTATTTCACCATTTGGTTTTAGAAACCATCCTGGTACTGTAATTACTATAAGTAATGTCATTCTAATGATAGATTTGCACTGACCTTGAAACATGTTCCTGTATTAAATTATGGAAAATGAATAAATTGTAAGCGCTGATACTGCTCCACTTACCACATTACTGAAAGGACATGTTTTGATACCCCATTCTCCCCATTCTAACTGCTGGTCAACCCAATAATTTGGCAGGTGGAGTAACAGGAGTACTTAAAGTAGTCATTTTCCAAAATCGAATTACATATTTGCTATGCTGCATGCAATTTTAATTTTATGTTTAAGTATGTTTTATTTATTGATGTTTTGTTTCAGTTTCTAATTAAATGTGTTCCTGTATAATAACTGTAATGTATTGTGTTGGCAGGTTGGAGAAACTGTAGTGGAATCATCTTCACCTCCAGAATCGGAAACATGGAGTGGTACCTTGACAAGAAGTGGAGTACGACAAAGTCGGCGCAGGTCTTCCAATCTAAGCTCAGAAGAATCTGGCAGCAACTCAAGCACATTGAAGCGTTGCCACAGCCACCACCATCAGGCATCACGACCAAATTCTGGTTCATCCTCCAGTGCCTCAACTCCCATTCGGGAAAGACCCAGTCCGGTAGAATCTCCCTCCAGGGTTCCTGAAAGCACCGTGCCTGTTAGTACAGAAGAAGAACCATCTCTGGATGATCAGCTTCCCCCACCTCCCCCTGAGATGTTTCAGAGCACCTTGAGCTTAGATTCCTTGCCACCACCTCCACCACCATCAGAATTGCCAGTATATTCTGACCTGGGTGGCAGTTCCCTTTCATTGCTTTCGTTACCACCGCCACCCAGTCCTTGTATTGACTCCTCTACACTTCGCAAACAGCAGCCACCACCACCTCCACTAACACCTCAGTCTTCAACTTCTTCTACTCCTACAAATGCTTTATCTCCATCAACCACTCCAACCAGAACATGTCCTCCATGCTTCTCGCCTCCATCCAGCCCTCGAACTTCCACACCACGCATGCCTCTAAAACCTTCACCAACAGTGTCTCGACAGGGTTCACTAACAAGACAAGCCAGTAATGATGCTACACATTATGCTGTACCTCCTTACCTGGCTGAGCTCAAGGCAGGTTCCCCTCTCATGGCCCGCAAAACTTCTCTTAGTAATGCAACCAGTCCAATCAGTCCAGCAACTCCTTCTTCGCCACCATCCGTGCCCAAGAGTCCAATACTACTGACTAAACAACGCACAAGAACAGCCCCCAAAAAAATATCTTTTAATTTTACACCAGAGGAAATATCATGTGGTCCACCCTCACCAACAATTGGTGGCAGCGTGGGTCGTAACAAAAAGCCACTACCACCCAAACGCAGTGAAAGCACAAGGTTAACAGCTGTACCTTCGCCGAAGAAGCTTTCAGATGCAGATTCAACCTTAACTCCTCCTCCCAAAGACTTCCTTAAGGATCTGCAACGCATCATGCGCAAGAAGTGGCAGGTGGCACAGAAGTGCAAATTGGATACAAGCACAACACCTCATGAGGTGCTTGGTTTTAGGGACCCCCCACCTCCTGTGGCAGATTACCGTGAAACAAATGTGAGCAATTGGGTTCAAGAGCATTATGGTGGCGCAAACCATCGTGATAATTTATATGAAAATGTGTACTTGTCTGGAACTCGGAATCCTGGAGTTCAGGAAGTGACATACATGACCAGCCCTTTGTCAAGAAGTCAGCCTGCAGCACCAGGCACAGTTGGTTCTCTCCCATCCAGTGCTACATCATGTAACGTGGACTACTATTCTAGACAGCAAGCTAGCAGTGTTGCTATGGCAATTGCAAATAAGAAGAGGCCGCCTCCACCTCCTCCAAAGCGCAGCGAGACTACTCAGCTCTCAACGGCAAGGTTGCACTGACAGTGCAAGCAACGATAGCTATTCCTGTGCTGTGTGAAGCGACAGCACAGGAAATCCAACACAAGACTGTGCAGGCCAGTTGATACTAGTCCAGATAATTCCGATGTAGTGCCATGAGCTGGAGGTCAAAGACTGTCGTGTTATCGTACATTTTAATTTTTCACATTTATTTAAAAGTGAACAATGCAGAAGCATTGAACCAAATGATCTCAAGTGAGATCAGGTATGTGATGATTTTTCTTAGGAGAAAAAATGGTGCATTGACTTTTTTTCCAAAGTACAATTAATATTATTAATTTTATTACAATGTAAATAAGTTGAGGACACGGACTTGTTTTGGAGTACTTGGCATCAGTTGATCAATTTCCTGAAAATGAAAAACAAAGTGCAATGATATACGAGAAGGTGGGTAAAATGACTGTAATGTTTTGTACATAGACTGAGTATATGATCTTGCTATACACTATAATCTTTGTTTCTGTTGTTAAAGCCAGCTGTGGATAGAGAATAATATTACATATATTAATGAGCATATTATAATTATTATTATTAATATTATTATGATTGGAAGGAGAGGTACTGAATTAAAGCGAAAATAGTAAAAGATTGTGAGCAGTATTCATAGATGTCTTCAGCGTGGTCTGACTAGTGACTTCCATTTATTAACAGTGGACTAAGACTTCTTTGTATTCATAACGTGCATGCCAAAGAGCGAGTTGAAATTAATGTTCTTGAAAGGGTAGGTTACCTTCGCAAAATTTGGTTTGAGATGTGACTTTGATGTCTAAACTGCATTAAGTAAAATATGGGGAGAAAGACATAAGCTTAGGATCATAAGGATGTATCCATATTTTTGCAAAAAATAAGAAAACATAACTTGATTAGTAAAAGCTATATGTTTAAAGTGATAGTATACTAAACAATTCACTCAATTACTATATATTCATCTCCTCACAGTGTGCAACTTCCATTTGTTGCATAATTACATGAGGCAAGCAAGTTTTTGGAAATATTATAGTGCAACTCTTTTGGGTCTCCACATGGAGCAACTTTCATAATACAAATTATGATGATTGATCCACCAAACATAAGCAAGCATAATGTGCAAAACAATCAACTGAAATACTACAAAGAAAATATCTGTGCCATTGTTTTTTATTAATCTACAATACATAGGTACAATTTCATCAACAGATGATAAAAAATATAACCTATTGTTAGCATTATGTTTTAAATTTTAACATACATTACAACACTCAAGTTTCTCCCACAAAATGGTAACTATCTTGCTGTTAATATCCATGAGCAATGTGATCGAATCCTGGCATACAATGTAATGTAAAAAACTACTGTCTGTAGACAGAGTGCGTACTTTTTGACCTTATAGTTCTTTTGTAATCTGTTTACCCTGAAACAACGATTCCTAGTTTAATACGTAATAACACATTTGATATTTTCTCAAGAGGAATCCATTATTATTAAAAAGGTGTCTTCATTGTTTTGAGCTTAGAAAGACAAATCTTTGCAAAGATGAATCTAAGAAGCGCTCTCTGCATAAAGTGAATAGCCCAACCTGATTAGAAGATTCTGCTTTCTTTAATTCTCCAGACATTTAATAATGAAACTCTCTTTCCATATACTTGACTCGTTTTCGTTTGCAAAATTAACAACTTTCAATTTAAATAATGTCGAAAGTTATCATTTTTTTTGCCCTGTTATGTACTTTACCTTCACTGCAGAACACGATTGTTCTGTAAGTGAAGCTGCAGTCTATTGACTCAATAAGCCACATTGTTTACTCATTTCCGAAGTTTTAAGTGCTGTGTGCATTGCTCTTTTTGGTGTATATGTTTGAGGAATCCATGTAATATTGAGGAAGAGGTAACTTTCAAAATTGTATCATTGTTGCCAACAGATAAATGAAGCGAAAAGATAAATTAAAATCTCAATTCATATGGCAAGTTATAAGGAGCATAGTTAAGACATGATACAAATTTTACTATAGTGCAGTTATTTCTTAGACTAGTACCTCTGTAGTATTCACCATGTAGAAATAAATGAACAGTGGTGCTTATACTGCGTATGTGCAATTCCGTTCTTGCTTGACTCGGTTTTGAGTGCTTTTAGCAGCTTAGCCAAGTACATTTTTAGCATTTGTTGAAATGGAGAATGGACTTTAACCTGCTTAGTTGCAGTGTAACTTAATTGAGATAAATTTTTGCGTGTGAAGGTTCCAGCCTTCCTTGTTCTTTGTCTGTAAGCTTGCTCACCATTGCATTTGAAAGTTTTCCTCTTAAATGATTTTAAATTCTATGGCTACAACTGTTTATTCTTTGGATGCATGTTTATAATTTGCACATGTGGTAATTCATCATCTCTAGCTTGATTTATGACATTAGTATTTACTAAAATGCTAAACGTTGAGAAAATATGATGTTAAATTAACATGGCATTTATCATGTTAAACCTAACATTGGTTGAGCAAACATTTTTATTAATGTTAAAATAGTTTAACATCTTGCTACCTCTTAATAATATGTTGATGAAACTGGGCCAGTAAGAAGCTTTTATATGTGCACAAGAGTTTAAATTATGCAAATGAGGGAGAATTACTAATATATTTCAACTATTTTTTATTCCAAACAGATTACTGAATGCTATATTTGCCGGCATACAAGATGTACTTTTTTCCTTTGAAAATAAGCCCAAAAACGGGATGCATCTTATACACTGGTAGCAAGTTAAGGTACCTATAAACGCCATGTTTTCAAAATTTCTTTGTCTTTGGCTTGAAGCAATTCAGTATTAAATTCTTTGTGAATTTTGAGCATTCCAGTTGTATAGAGTTCAGTGGATGCACATGCACCATTGTTAAAGTTTTTATATTTTTTATGGTGCCCTCTAAAAAACGGTTACTATTACTGCTATTGCTCTCTTCAATATCATTGGGAAAAATATTGGAGAGCAAGAGGATTAATGACTTCATTGTCAGAAATCCAGCATTAGATAAAAACAACATATTGTTTGTTCAAGCTTCATTTATTGTTCTTTAGCACATGTTCAGTGTGGAAATCTGCTTGTGTCTTGCATGTATTGTAGTTTTATTTGTAAATTATGGCTGAAAAACAGCATTGCTGTACTATTGCATTTAAGCTGCAAGTGATTGCATATGCTAAAAAGCATGAAAACACGGCTGTAGAAAGGCACTTCGGGCTACCTCAAATTGAAAAAATGAATAGAACTTGACAGATGTTTTAAAGAAAGCACCTTGCTGTTCACATAATCTGAGAAATGGCCAAAACGTAAACAAAACTCAGTACTTGGATTTTAGAGAACAGACAAACAGGAATTTCAGTTTCTACGCAAGCACTTTTTCTTACTTATATTGCCTAAATATTTGATGTAAGTGCATATATGGTATAATTGTTTTGCAGTAGAGGTATAAAGTGAGAAACTTTTTTCCTAAGAAAAGTCTTAAAAAGTTGGGTGCGTTGTTTATTCCCATGCATCTTATATGCCGCATATATGGTATATCCTTATGATTTTAAGCATGCAATATGTGTATTAATATTCAATATTACGTATGAAAGAATACAGAGAAAGGAGAAGAATGTTGAAACAATAATGGAATAACTGTCTCATGTGACACCATATACCTAATAAACTTCAAAAAGCTCTGTTTGAACAAAGAAAGTAATATTCTTTTTTATATAATTGCTATAAAGCTGTAGTTGAACTTCAACAGCATTTGCTGAAAAATAATATTTTCTTGAAATTCTATGTTGTTCCGTACTCCTAAAGTATGCAAACCATTTCTATGTGTGTATCACCTCTAGCCATAGCTTATAATGTTAGAATAAATAAGGGGCAGTTACAGTGTAGGTTTGTGTTTATGTATTAGCAGTGTTCATGACGTACTACTCGGGCATGTTTGGTGGTGGTGTTATCGTGTTTACATTCTAGTTGCCTGTACTCGCCATACACAACAGGATAGTTGCTGTGTTTAACACAAGTAAACAATGCTAAAGATATATGACCAGAGTAGTAACAACATTTCAAAGATGATCCTGATCTGACTTGACCTTGGCGTGTTGAGCATCTATGAATATGATAACTTTTTAGAGCAGGCTTAGTCCACAGATAGGTCAGACCAGGGTGAAATCTATGTATATGGCTTCTAGAGCTCTATGATGGGAAGTGCTGTGTTAATGTCATACACCATGGAGTAATAGTATACACAGTTTGCAATACATTCTATGCTGTTAGGAATTAATATCGGCCACTAGATGGGCAGAAGACTGAATGGAGACTATGTATAGAGCAGCTTTTATTCTGTTTGCCCAGGCAGAGTAATTTTATTTACAGCAATGGTATGTGCTTGGAGTTACCTTACAGACCAGTGTTATAGTCAGTACAACTGTGTATTTTCTGTAATAACTTTAAGGAAAACTTTGTCCTTCCTCCTTCCCTCCCTCTGTGGCTGTGCAGTTCTACCATCTTCCATATAAATGTTTGATTCCAGTGCTGTGTCAGGAGCTTGAGTTTGTGCCACGTTGTACCCTAGAACCAGAGAGTATAATTATGTAAATGAAATGTTAAAATGACATGGGTAGTCCCAGCACTTTTATTAATGATGTAGCTGTTGACAATATTATCATTTATTATTATATGCTTAAAAATATAACATGATCATTTATTATATTTATATCGTGTTCAGTTGTGTTTTTTCTTCTTTTGTACCTTTTGCATAAATTTAAGAAGTGTTTTGACTGCCATGTTTTTTAAAGCTGATATATACCTTTGTCTTCTTTGTTAGTAGACAACTCCCAACTCTCCATAATTATCTACCTTCCAGAAATGTTAATAAATAAACCTGATGAAAACTATCTTGTTTTTATGTGCATATGAATACTTACAGCATTAGGAAACCGTTTTACCTACCATTTATCAGAAAATCACGTATTTTGGACATTCCAGGGTAACATTTGGAACATCTGATGATTCGTTTACAGTGGAATTTGGATAATTTGATTCTGAAGGGACAAGAAAAAAATTCAAAACAAAAATTTGAATGACAAAGTTTACATTTAAAATTGACATTTTAGCAGTACAGGTACATATATCCATTCCTGACTCAGGCTATAGAGTAAAGAAACTATATTTGAATGAAATTATACTTATTTTTACACTAAGGGTAACACAGTAAAGAAGTAAAACTCAAAATAATATACTGTAGGCCTCCAGTAAGGGAGGCCATGGTTACACTAAACGGACTGTGAGGCCAAAGAAGAAGACCTCTGGTAATGCATTTTAAATGCACATTTTACACTATACTCTATACTGCAGTAAATTGCTCTACTATTGCCTAATTACAATTTTGGGAAGCCACTTGAAATATCTGATTATTTTGCAGAATTGCCTGTTATGGTTTGCAAACTCTTCAAGCACATTTAGCGACCGACTACTCCATTTTCACTCGATGCACTGCTTAAAATTTTCTCCATATTCTTCAGATAAGTTGAGAAAGTGTTCGGTGATATCCTGCATTTCGCAGTTTCTGATTTTTTCTTCAAACCCTTTTTAACTTGTTGAATAATGGCAACTTTTTCTGCAAAGTCTTGTACTTGAGACAGTGGTATTGATCTGCAAGACACTAAACAGTAGGAAGCTCAAGTGAGAACTAAAGGCACATGTTTTAAACAAGAGAATGTGGGAACAAGTATAGAAGCTCAAGGGCGGCAGATAGGAAAGCTCCAACTGCATTCTGACCAAACAAACAACCCCAGAGCGATTCGCTCTTGTGAAGAAACACATAGACAAAGTTATATTTAAATTTCCACATTTAGATTAATTTTCAACTGAATTTCTGAGCAAAAACTTTGAATTAAAGGAAATAAAGTTTGAATCACATGTGATCTGTTTTACATTACTAAACCCCGGCGCAACAGCCCACAAGGGGCCAAGGCCTACCGCCCAGCCGCTCCGTCCCCCACCTCTGCCCACTACAGGCGTCATTAGTGAGGTGCAGTACTGGAGGGTGGGACGTGGTCAGTGCCCCGAGCCCTCCCGGCTGTTTTACATTGCTTTAATACAAAATTCAAGGTACCAAGAAAAATTTTTGAATTAGCGACAATCCCATATTATTAATGTTCAAATTATCAAAGTTCCACTGTGTTAGCTTAGAAAGTTTTTGTCTGAGTTGATAGCAATTCTAATTGCGGAATTTTTAGTCCAATCTTTGTGTGCCTGGCAAAGGATGAATCTGAAGTATGGATTGGAAAAATAGTTACTTTACAGTAATAGTTCCAACTATTCCAGTTCCAAAAAATACTGTGTTTCAAGTAATCATTCTAATGCAACAGTCAACTACATCCACCAGTAAATTGTAATATGACTGACTTGATTCTTTCACATCGTCATAATTGAATATTGCCAAGCAGCAAGACTATGTTCCCCTCCTTTCCTCTTTCCCTCCTGTTCTACTTTCAAAATGCATGTGTAAATTTGCAACATCTATTAACAATAAATAATACAAACGTCATTGCATATGCAATATGTCTATAATTACTGCTCGCCTGACTTACATTAAAAAAATTAGCAATACATCATCATCAGTGACTGGGTGGTGTAAGTTTGTGTGATGCTAATTAGTTCCAAAAGAGCATCTGTCTAATGCTTTTTCACTTGCATAATCAAAGAGATCAATAACATGATTAAATCTGATTGGCTAGAAGATTTTCTGGATGTTACCCTCTATTGAATGGAGGGGGGGGGGGGGGACCTTAGGTCTTGCTTGCTAATCATTGTTCTTGTAATGCAATATGCTCTTTACAACCAGAACATACTTTAGAAACAGGTTGGGCGGCGCCATGGCCGAGCGGTTAGCGCACTCGCCTACCACCTAGGCGGCCCAGGTTTGATCCCAGGGACCCACATGTGGTATTCGTGGTGGATGAAGCGGCATCAGGGCGGGTTTTCTCCGGGTGCTCCGGTTTCCCCCGCCATCTCATTCCACCGGTGCTCCATCTTCATTCCATGTGTCATCAGTGTCACCGCCTGCGGTGCCGTAGTAGTAAAAGCGGGCGTTAAACACTACAACAACAACAGAAACAGGTTGTAAAAGTACTGGCGCAAAAGTTGAAGGACTATTAATTTGGAATTGTATAAATGGATCTACATCCATTGAAATCATTCCAAAATAACAGTTCTGTTATCTTTTTCCTGTCTCTGATCTGTGGTGCAGAACATTAGTATTCTATGTCAGCAAATTTTTTGATAGGAAGAAAATCATATTGCTCTTGGATTTAAGGCAATGCAGCTGTGAAGATTTAAAAAAAAAAAAGACCTTTCCTCTGCTTGCTTTGACCCTTTTTTTTAGTCTACTCAGAACATAAAACATGTAATGCACACAAATTTTTAATGAGCTATGTCAAACTGTTAAGATATTAGTTCTTTTTACTCATAATTAATCACTTCAATAACTTTTTAGAAACTAGTATGAAACATCCCTTAAACCTTATAGTTCATTGCATTGCTTCCACATTTTTAATTTGAGCTTAATTTAAATGTAAAAAAAAATGTGTAGGCATTACTTAAATTTAATTGTTTTAAGAGAAAACAAATTTTTTGTTCACATGTTAATGCATTTTGTAACATTTTCAAATGGAGTTAGGGGAAATAATTTCAGCTTAACTGTTACACATTTTTTAATTAATGTAGAACTATTTTTAAATCCATTATTCATGAAGCTCTTCTGAAAATTTCAAGCTAAGATATTTCGGCCTACTCTGGTTTAAAATTTTCCTGAAGAGTAGTTACAGATGGCATTCTAACCAGAAATGAACATTTTATTATAGATCCTGATCAGTTGGGGCTAAAGGAAGTGAAATATGTGGGTTTTTGGTTATAACTAGAGCCCAGAAGTTATACTAAATGCCTTTTATATTTGGGTGGATGTATTAAAGATTTAAATAGATAAACATGTTTCTATGTATTTAGGTACAATAGAGCCAGTTTTTAGTTTGCCTTTTTTGGCTTCCATTGCCTATTTTAAGATTTAAAGCCTTGTTTTGCCTGTTTTGGATCGTTATGGCCTTTTGCTGTAATTACATAATTTAAAAAATGAATAAAGAATTTCAACACGTGAAAGTGAAGAAAAAAGTTACACAAGTAATGAAATGGTACTTTCATATCACAAAAATATTTATTGAAGATCTTGTTCCCTATAAATGCTTTGTTTTTAAACAGTTGAAAAATTACCTTCCCTAACGATTAAATTAACTTAATTGCGAAACCTATGAAAGAAATGCTGGGTAGAGGTCGGCACAGGTCGACACTCTTGGCCTCAACCAAGCCAGAGCCCGAGAAGAAGTTATAGCATACCATCCAGCCTAGCTCTGAATGTGTAATTTTGTTTTAAACAAAATTATTTTGCAGTTATTGACATAATCACCATCATCCATCAATCATTAATCATCATTTAAAACGTATCAGCAGAATAATCATATAGAATTCCTAATAAAGAAATGCTGTGATAATTGTGGTATTCTCAGAATTTTGACTTAGGTGACCAAAAATATGATAAATTATTTTGTACTTCTTAATTTTCAAGCCCAGTATGCACAACATAAATACCAGGAAAGAGACAGGAAGTAGATCAGGTCCTATGAGATATTGTTTCTCACAAACTTCTTGTGATGCTGATGATAAACAAGAGTCAAGGCATCTAATCCAGAGAAAATAAAACAATTCTATAACCTGGTGAACTTGTTAAATACAACTTGAGTGTTAATGCTGATTCATTTATTGTGCTGAAATAATTGTTGATTAGTAAATTACACAGCTTTGATTGCAAATTCAGCTGTTTGTCAGATTCACTTTCTACTGACAGCAATACTCTTGTATAATCTATGAAAAGTCCATTAATCTTGAAAAAAGTTGTCTATAACTGAACATTTTGCTGCAGCAAAACACAAGTGTAAGGTTTCTAAAATGGCCATGCCTAAGGCCACTTTAATATCAATAGCAGTTGCAATATCCAGCAGACAATCTCAATTTTCCTTAGATCGATGCAAGGCATTCCTGTATTTGGGAATTTTGTTCTGGAAACTGGAAAACAAATCCCTCAGGATGTTTATGTGGAAGTACACTAAAGAAGAGATTCCATCAGAATCCACATTAAGAAAAAAATACTTGAATGTCTGCTTTGAAGAGGCTTTGCAGAAGATTGAAAGTGGAGTTATAGAAAAGAAAATCTGGTTCTCTATGGGTGAAATGATGCAGTTGATTTTACATGGCAGATGTCATCATTGGAACTATGGGAGCAATGCAGAATGTCCATGCATTATCTCTTTGGACAAAAGAAGAGATGGAAAGGGCTAATAGTTCCACAGTGACACAATTGTTTGCAAATTCCTTAATATTACTATGGTCACATTGAATATGCCATGATGTTGCTTTGTTTTTCGTCACAGTTTGGCACCTTACATGAAAAAGGGAGCTGAAGCTTTGAAAATTCTCTTTCCAAAAATACTCTATCTCACATGTCTAGCTTAGAGTCACAGAAGAAGTAAGAAGTTTGTATTCTCTTGTGGATAAGCTGGTATCAAAGACCAGAAAGGTCTTTGTAAAATCACCCTCCAAATGCAGGTTTATAAGGACGTGGCACCAGGGCTTGTTATATCTCCACTGCCAATTCTCACAAAGGGAAACCTGGATCTCTGCAGCCATATATTATAGCAATAATTTTGGCAACATATGTAAGGTATTTGATGCTCTATCAGAAGATAAACTGCTTCAGTTCATGAAGTAAAGAAGTTGTACAATGCACCATTCGACACAGTCTGGCATTTATAACGGCACATTAGCTAACAGAACCAATCTTGAAGTTGGAGAAAAAAGGTGACACACCAGTATCATCCATGGTGATCTTTGAAGATGCAATAAATAGCTGCTGCAAGTACCAACAGAGAAAGGAAAAGCTTCAGTGAAAAGTGTAAACACATTATGAGTGGTAATTGGTATTTTTTATGCCAACAAACTTACTGCTGGTGTTTTTAAACACACAAGCTGTGTTTTAGCAATGTTTAAGGCTATGGCATTGAATTTTTCAGTCTTGATTCCACACCTTAAACATTGTTCACACACAGCTTGTGTGTTCAAAAACACCAGCAGTAAGTTTGTCGGCATAAAAAAATACCAATTACCATCTGAAGGTTACTTAAACCTGTGACATAAAGTAATTACAATTGTAAGTCACCCTTGAGGTATCTATAATGTGAGATTTCCTTGTGGTCTACTGGGAAAAAAGAATCGGTTGGGGAATTTAATTTCATACCGGTAAGTTGGTCATGGTAGCTTAGTGGTTAGAGCAGCCATGCATGAAGTGGTACATCCGTGGTTCAAATCCCGGCTATGGCAGAGTGGTATTATGGGGCACAACACATAAAACATTACTTCTAAGGCTGTTTAGGCTGCAAAAGAGAGCAGTACGCTTAATTGCAGGAATAGAAAAAAGAGATTCATGTAGAAATGTGTTTAAAAAACTAAATATTCTAACGTTGCCTTCTTTGTATATATATGAATGTACTAAACTCACATTAAAAAGTTATAATCAAAACAAAAACAGCAATATCCATAAATATAACACTAGAACAAAAGAAAATTATTTTAGAAATAGACTTATAGGTGGTCTAAATAATAAGTGCATAGAAAATAGTAGCAAAGATCTGTACAACCATCTACCATCTAGAATTAAACAGATAACAAATGAAAAAATCAAACTAAAGAATATTAAATCTTATCTGTTAGAAAAGGCATTTTACTCTGTAGAAGAGTACAAAAATTGATAAAATATGGTATATTGCACTTCCCAATATTCTCAACTAGTCTCATATTTATGTAAATAACTTGTATTGTATGTACATAGAATTTGACGATCCTTGTAAAATTTTTTTTCAATTGGAGAAAATAAAAATAAAGAACCAGAAGCTGCAGCTTTGGCATCAGCACAAGCATTTCCTACTGCTGCCATTGATGAAACCTTCAAGGAACTTTTAAAAGTTCTGGGAAAATCACAATTACAGAAACCTAGAAAATAAATTGAAAGCTGCTGTTGAGCCAGGGAAGAATGTTTCTCTGACAAACTTTACACCATTAAAGGATGCATATCAAGATAAACTTGGAACATTGGCTTAGCAATGCCAATACTAATATTATAAAATTACCGTGCCTTACCACAAGGCACAGTGCTCAGCACAACACTTTTTAATATATTTATTAACGATCTGCCACAACAAATACAAGAATCAGGTGTGAAGTGTGCACTATTTGCTGATGACTTAGTAATGTGGACTTCAAAACCAAAAAGCAAAAGTACAGAACTAGAAAAAACCATGCAACAATCCTTAACCAAATTACAAAGGTGGACCAAAGAAAATTTAATGACTGTTACAAGAAAATCAAACTACCAAATCTTTTCACTAAGAAAAAAGCCACTAAAAATAAAACTAAATTTTGAGGGTCAACAATTACCAGAAACAAAGGAAGCAAAGTATTTAGGAGTTACATTTGATACTAAACTTACATAAACTAAACAAATAGAAAATGTAATACAAAGAGCAGAGAGGTGCCTTTCACTGTTAAAACGTCTAACAGGAATGAAGCGGGGATGTTCCAGAGCAACGCTTAACACAACATACAATGTATATATAAAGCCATTATTTACTTACTGCAGCGAAGTTCTTGTAACAGCAAACACAAAAAAGATTCAAATCTTTCAAAACCAAAGTCTGAGATTAATTACAGGTGCTATCAAAACCATACCAATAGCAGCTACGTAAATACTAACCAACCAATACTCCATTGAATATGAAATAGAAGAAGCGGCTCTTATTCAACACGAAAAGTTGATCAGACTCCCATTCAATACATGGCACAAGAGAAATTTTACACATACACTAAAGGCTCAGGAGAGCTTTCTTTCCAAAATTCAAGACATCAAGAAGAATGTATACCTTCCTAATTCAAAGGAAAACTAAAGTCTAAAGTCAATCCGACACAAACATTAGACATCACATATTATTTACACCTGACAGAAGAAGTTAAGAAAAGTGATACTCCAACTAGTGTTCTAAAATTATTGGCATTAGAGACAATCCATACTAGATTTCCAGAACATGAATGGCTCCATATTTATACTGATGGATCATTGATATCAAACCAAGATGGAGCAGGTGCTGGAGTCACATGTCACCTCTTTTCCTATTACAAATCTTTAAGTTATGGAACTACAAGCTTTGATGGAGAAATTGAAGTAATTCAAATGGCCCTACAAAATCTTTTGTACAGAATTTCACATTTTCAGCAAGAGTTATTCTCTCAGATTCCAGGGTAGCAATTATAGCAATTACTTCCAAGTTGTCACCAAAAAACCAAACAATTATAGAATGTTGGAAAATCCTTACCCATCTAACAGCACTTCAAAAACACCTAGTCTTCCAATGGATACCAGCTCACTGTGGACTGAGTGGTAATGAGAAAGCTGATTTTCTTGCAAAAAAGGGTACCGGCAATGTGCAGAAATCAATAGTTAATTTACCATTTTATGCAGCTAAAAGATTAGTCAACTCTGAATTCAAAAAAATTATTGAAAAATATTACTATGAAAAATCAAAGAATAAAAGATGGGAACTACCAAACATTTAAACAGTAATTCCTGAGTATCCTCGAAAAACAGCAGTTGCAACCTTCAGGTTGATTACAGGACATGATTGTCTGGCAAAACATTTAAACAGAATTGGGATATATTGTTCACCACTCTGTCCTCTATGTGATCTGCAAGAGGAAATGGATCGAGACCACCTTCAAATATGCCCGGCCACTTCTAGTGCCCCATCCATCAGTGAAAAATATTGGAGAGCAAGAGGATTAATGACTTCATTGTCAGAAATCCAGCATTAGCTAACAACAACATATTATAAAATTGTCTGCTTTAAAAAAAGACAAATAATCATAATCATCAAGGGAAGATAACTCAGATTATTCCATTCAAAAAAGGGATCTGATCTCATTTTGCACAGCAATTTCAGATGAGCTCGATTATTTTCC
Source organism: Tenodera sinensis (assembly GCA_030765045.1). Lineage (NCBI taxonomy): Eukaryota > Metazoa > Arthropoda > Insecta > Mantodea > Mantidae > Tenodera > Tenodera sinensis. The sequence goes on from CM060963.1 coordinate 19,163,683, forward strand.
AAGAAACTTTCAAGAAAGCATTAGTTGTCTTCTACTTTCAATTGTTAAAATGTGTAGAAAATCCATAAGATATACAGATGTGTATTAGCAAAATAAATGCCAGGTAATGGTTATTTTGAATCTTGTTACAAAAAGTCCTAATACTATGTTTCATGCAAAATTTAATGGCAGGTAGCTTAATATAACATCCAATCGTAGGCTTGCCATGCCCAGTGATGTTGTATAGTGAAACACACTGTGAAATCACACTGTAAAGCCAGTGGTATAAATATCATTTGTATCCACAAAATTTATTTGTGCGACAGGAAAGAGAATAGTAATAGTCAGCTATCATCTGTCATTACATTTTGCATCTACCATAATGCATGTACAGCAACTACTGAAGAAAATTATTTTAATAAAGAAGGCATCATCAAGAACCTGATGGCATCTAAGTCTTCCTCTCATTCAAGAGATAAGATCAATTCAGAGTAAATCTAAGTGGGTTTACTCTATATGAGCTAGACTAACTTCAACTTATCAGCTATTTCTTGTTTGGTGCTTAGAAAGTTTACAGCAGTTTTTATTGCCTATTTGTAAATTTTCCTCGCGTACTGTGATACCGAAATTTAGATTTCCGATCGAAAGGGCTTTTGAAAAAGACATGTTTTAATTTAATTGCCGGATATGAGATTTGCGATAAATATTGAGTAATAACATAAATAGATAATAGAGTAGCAAGTGTTGTAAGGTGAGCAAGATATGAGTAAATGATAGTCGTTAAATTTGTAGTATAAACGCATTATTGGTTTGAAATTAACGAGTCATGACGTCATACCACATAGTTTAAAATACACGTTCGAAAGTCAGTTCTACCAACCTTAAAAGTCGCGCGATATATTTAATAAAATATAAAGTAAACATCGTTTAATCCTAAAAAGGTAATTATATATTCAAAATTCATAAAAGAACATGTTATAATAGAAAGGGACATTTCTAAATTGCGGGAAAAGGAAATAACATTTTGGATACGAGGCTTTCTTGGATGACGTCATGACATTCAAATTGGAAGCGAACGGTCTTCTTGGCGTGGGTAAGAGAGAAGCGTCTAGTCAGTACTCAACCAGAGAGCAGTACGGGAGTTCGTGCAGTTCGTGCTGCGCTGATGTGATTGCGATGCTTCTACAGATACACATATAGAATCGGCATATCTCCCGAAAATATTTAATATAAAATAAATTGATGTGCAAAGTTGTTCTTGGGTTGTCCTTTACACTCACGCAAACCCGAGATAAAGAGATAATGCTCAGCTAGCCGGAGACAACACACCGAACCACATCATCAACGACTTCAGCTTCAAATGGCGAGGTAATAACTAGGAAGCAATATTACAGCTTCAAATTGGCTTCCCAACGTGTGGCTTCGAAAGAATGGACCAAACCCCAAGACGACCGAGCCAGCATCGAACCAGCAGACAAGAAGGTGCCCAGCGCGTCAACATCTGTGAAACGTGTAGTGAACAAGTTTAAGTGCAGTTAAAGTGAAATAGTGAAAATATTGAAAATTTTGGTGAGTAGAAAAACACATGTAAATAGCTTAGAAATGGAAGACAGTGATAGTGAGTTTAGAGGTTTTGATAGTCAGGAAATTCAGGAAAGTATAAGTAGGATGGAAGAATTTAATCGGAATGTAATTGGTAGCAGAATATGCCAAGAATTAGAAGATCAGAACGTTAGAGAAACACCTAGAGGTAGTGCAGAAATGTTTAGTAGTAATTCAGAAAGGCCAGCATTTATGTCAGAAATAGAGAATATGTTTCAAACGATAATGAAAAAGATGAGTACAGATTTAAGTCAAAAGATAGATGGAAATAGTAAAGAATTAAGAACAGAGTTAAGTCAAAAGATAGATGAAAATAGTAAAGAATTAAGAACAGAGTTAAGTCAAAAGATGAGTACAGAGTTAAGTCAAAAGATAGATGAAAATAGTAAAGAATTAAGAACAGTGAAAGAGATGAGTACAGAGTTAAGTCAAAAGATGAGTACAGAGTTAAGTCAAAAGATAGATGAAACTAGTATAGAGTTAGGACAGAAATTAGAGAAGGGACAACAGGAATTGGGAATGCAATTGGAGAATCAGAAGAGAGCTTTAGAAACCTTTAGGGAAGAAGTTAGGGAGGAAATTAATAAAGTTAGTAGTGAAGTAAAAGAAAATAGAGAACAGGTAGAACAGGTTAAGGGAGAATTAGAGACAATAAGGCAAGAAGTAAAGAATTCTGAAAAGAAATTAGGTCAACAAGTTAGTGAAAAATTAGATAAAGAAAGGGAAAGAGTAACATACAGTTTAGACAAACAAAGGGAAGAGGTAGTACAAAGGTTAGATAAAGACAGGGAAGAAATTAGAGAAGAGTTACAGGGGTGTAAAATTAGAATAGAAAGATCTGATGTAGAAAGTGAAAGGCAGGCTAGAAATTTGGAGGATGTTACAGACCAAATAAAAGGAGTAGTGACAGAAATTACTCAGGTAAAAGAGGCCTTAGAAAATTTGAAATTAAATGAAAATGCATGTAATCACAACAATCTTAGTAATGAAGTTGCAAGAAACGAGGCAATACCAGGTGTATCAGCTGACATTTCGATGCAAAATAGGGGTAACAGTAATTCCCATTCTGATCTCGGAAATAGCTTAGGGATAGGTGACAATTCAAATTTACATTGGCCTAACCATGTCTTAAATGAAATGACACCTCCAGTTTTTGAAAATGAAGATTCAGATGATCCTAAAGCCTTTTTAGAAGGGTTACAAGAGTACTTCACGGTGAAACGTATACCAGAGGAGTACAAGATGGTGATAGTAAGAAAATGTCTAAAGGGTAATGCTGCTAATTGGCTAGGCCTTTCTATGGGTAACAATAATGACTACAGGACCTTTAGGAACATCTTTTTAACCAGATATTGGGGAGCTAGTAGGCAGGCTAATATTAGAGTTGAATTAAGCAATGGAAAATTTAATCCTAGATCGGAGGAATCGATGGTAAACTATTTTATGAGAATAGCGAGAAAATCGAAGATGTTGGACCCTCCCTTGGATGAAAAAGATCTAATAAATATAGTTACTCCACATTTTCCGGAAACACTTCAACATTACCTAATCATAGCCCAACCCGATAGCATTGCAGCTATGATAGAATTATTATCAGCCTTAGAAGTCAATAAGCCAAAACACGCATTTGGAAATAAATATGAAGAAAAAGAAACTGTCAATTCTTTCGGGCAAGGGGCACAGTATTATCAGAATAGAAGTGAGGTTAGGGAAAGATATAAAGGACCAGTACCAAGGATGGAATCATTCCGGTGGGAAAATCAAGGTAGATATAACCAGGAAGGGCGTCACCAAAATAGAAATGGTAATCAAAGGGGAAGAAATATAAGGGTGAATTATATGAATACAAATAGATTTGATCGAGGTAGACGGGGACGTTATTTTGGACATAGTAGAAATTCAAATGATGGGTATTGGACAAATGGAGATAATGAGTTTAGACCGAGGTCACCAAGACAGGGAGAAAGGTATTCTAGTGGACGAAATTCCCCCGAAAATGCAGAAATGGTTGAGGCCATTAACACGGTCAAAAACATGGTAGGAAGTAACCCCGATTTAATGCAGGAAAACAGAAGTAACAATTCGGGAAACAGTACAGGAGCAATACCTAAAAATCAGGGAAACGCCAGACCCGGTCAAACGCGCCTTCAGTGAGAACTGGGTATCCTAGTAATGATTGTGATAAGTACTCGGAAATAAATAGTCCTGGAAGGCAAATGATGATACAAAAGAAAAGAGAATGGAAAAATAGAAACGACGAAAACGAAAAAGTAGGAGATCCACCTAAAATCAAAATTGGAGTAAATGGAAAACAATACAATGCAATTATAGATACGGGATCAAATAGCACAGTATGCTCACAAAATTTTTATGATAATTTACAAAGTAGTGGCTTTAAAGTAATGTCTTTACCAGTTAATGGGATATATTGCTCGCTAGCTGTGGGAAAACGAAAAGAAAGAGTAAAATTTCAAGCAATGATAAATATTGAAATAAATGGGAGAATACTTGGAATTTTATTTCTGATTGTAGGAAGACTTGTTACAGATATTATAATAGGTTGTGATTGTCTTTATGCCTGGGAAGCTGTGGTGAATTTTAAAAACATGATTCTAGAAATGAAAGTTGAAGATGAGATCATTATAGTGCCTTTTGTGGAAGATAGTAGTTCAGAAACTATTGTACGAGAAAAAGAGGAAGAAGAAATCCAAGGGGATACATTCTTTGTAGAATATGTTAAAGTAGGAGCTATGGAATTAACTGAAGTAAATGTCAAAGGGTACAGCGTCGATAATAAAGAAAATGTAGAATGGGATAAAAATGATTTCATAGACAATTTGAGGGTTTCTGATGCAACTAGGTACTATGATAGGGAGAGTAGTGAAGACTTAGAAGAATTGTTAAGGGAAAAAGTAACTCAGGCTGATCAACTAAATGAACAACAGAGGGATAAACTGTTTGAAATATTAATCCGAAATAAAGAAGTATTCTCTGAGAAACCTGGTAAATGTAATATTTATACTCATTCGTTTGAGATGATACCCATCAAACCTTGTACACATAAAGCGAGAGCTATCCCTAGTACAATAAGAGAAGAGGTAGATGCAGTTATAAAGTCAATGTTAGAAGATGAGGTTATTGAGATTTCGAATTCAGAGTTTGTGAATCCCCTATGTATTGTAAATAAGGCCAATAGAAAGATCAGGGTGACATTAGTCGCGAGAAAACTAAATTATTGTTCCTCATACTTTCCATCAGGGAATCCAACAGAACGTGTCCTCCGAGATATAGGAATTTATTTACGTGTACTTACACATCATAATCACAAGGATTGGGTGAAATATTGTCCATTGATAGAAAAGATTATCAATCACACCATTAATGTAACTACTGGGTTTGCACCAATAAAATTAATGTTAGGAATTGAACCAGAACCAGTATTGATCGGGGAACCAAAAACACTGAAAATTAATGACATTCAGTTAAGTGAAGAAGAAAGAGCGAAAATTGCTTTTGAACGAATCAAGAAAAAGGCAGAGAAACGAAAATTAAAGAAAAAGAGTAGAAAACATAAATGGGAACCTAAGATAGGCGATTGGGTACTAGTTAAAGACCATAAGTTATCAAGTGCCTTGAGAGGTAGGAACAAAAGGATGGAATTGTTATATAAAGGTCCTGCAGAAATTATATCAAAATTTGGTCATCATACCTATGAATTAAAAGATGTTAAAAATGAAAAATGTCTGGGAAGATGGCATAAACAACTCCTTCGACCATACAAGAAACCGTGTGGTGCCTTGGAACCTTGATTTAATGTAGAAAAAAAAAATTGGAAGTGTCATTTGTCTATTGGCGCCCAATCAGCTTTGAGATAAAATGTAAATGTTAGCTTACTTGAAAATCATATATTGGTCAGGTACTTACATATTCATGAAAAATGCAGAATGTGAATTGCTATCTACCACCAAGAGCTTAAAAATATATTGTATAGAGCTCACAAAAACAGCTTCAGAAAGATTGTTAAAATGTTCATCTCCGCATAGAGAAAAAACAGAATATTTACTTTGTAAACATTTGTTAAAATATTTAGATGTATAGATAGTTATAATAGAAAGACAAAGAAAGAACTTGTCTAAAGAGTGCAATGGATTTATAGGAATAGATGTACATTTTAGTGCTTAAAGGATCTAGTACAGATATGTGTTACAATAACAAAAGTGAAAAATCACAGTGCAAGTGATAGTGAGAGCGAAGTGAGCAAACATGAACTAAAAGAAGGAAGTACAAAGAAAGACTCTTGAAATTTAACCTTTATATAGAAGCTTCATAGAAGAAACCATAACATATTGTAATTAGTATTTAAGGATTAATGTTTAGTCAAGTGTACAATTGTTTGTCATGTTAAATAGATTAATGAGAAAATGTGTTAATAACCAATTTCAAAAACAGTGTAATTGAAAATTGTATACAAGGGGAGTGTTGCCGATTCTTCAAAATACAGGAGTAATTTTTAATTTTTCTTTCGGGCAAGACATTTACATTATTTTATTATGAAATAATAAAATAATATAAATGGGGGCATTTGATACCGAAATTTAGATTTCCGATCGAAAGGGCTTTTGAAAAAGACATGTTTTAATTTAATTGCCGGATATGAGATTTGCGATAAATATTGAGTAATAACATAAATAGATAATAGAGTAGCAAGTGTTGTAAGGTGAGCAAGATATGAGTAAATGATAGTCGTTAAATTTGTAGTATAAACGCATTATTGGTTTGAAATTAACGAGTCATGACGTCATACCACATAGTTTAAAATACACGTTCGAAAGTCAGTTCTACCAACCTTAAAAGTCGCGCGATATATTTAATAAAATATAAAGTAAACATCGTTTAATCCTAAAAAGGTAATTATATATTCAAAATTCATAAAAGAACATGTTATAATAGAAAGGGACATTTCTAAATTGCGGGAAAAGGAAATAACATTTTGGATACGAGGCTTTCTTGGATGACGTCATGACATTCAAATTGGAAGCGAACGGTCTTCTTGGCGTGGGTAAGAGAGAAGCGTCTAGTCAGTACTCAACCAGAGAGCAGTACGGGAGTTCGTGCAGTTCGTGCTGCGCTGATGTGATTGCGATGCTTCTACAGATACACATATAGAATCGGCATATCTCCCGAAAATATTTAATATAAAATAAATTGATGTGCAAAGTTGTTCTTGGGTTGTCCTTTACACTCACGCAAACCCGAGATAAAGAGATAATGCTCAGCTAGCCGGAGACAACACACCGAACCACATCATCAACGACTTCAGCTTCAAATGGCGAGGTAATAACTAGGAAGCAATATTACAGCTTCAACTGGTACAGTAATTATAATGATTATAATGTTTTAATGCTTCAACTTAATGTTTCAATTCACCCTTGAACATTACTAATTGAGAGAGATGGCTCCACAGTAACATGTGAGGCTCGCATTTGGGAGGCTGTGGGTTTCACTCCTGCAGCTGGCCTTCCTTATCCATTGGTTGTTTTGGGGGTTTTCCCAGGGCACCAGGCGAATGCTGGCAAGGATAATTACACCCCCCCCCCCTCCCGAGTTTTCTGTCTCTCCATTTCATTTCACTTTCCTGCAATCTAGTCATTCTGGGTCGTAAGTGTTGGCAATGGCAAGTTAGCACTCCCATGTGGGGAATTTGCACACCATAACTGCTGTTCTTGACGAGTGGGCAGCCTTGTAGTGGCCAACTCTACTGGGGGGCACTGCTGTTGAAACCCATGCAGCTGCTGACTACTCTGCCCAACACTGACATAGAGATGAAGACTACAGCACACATTAGGACCCTCACAATGGCTTGCTGGTTGTTCAGATTCCCTCATACCCATTGCTCACTCTCATTCCATTCCTTTATCCCACGAGTATGACATATAATAGCCCACATGGTGCTCAGTGTGGTATCTCCTCTGTACACACTCTACCTCAACTGCAACATCACTAATTGCATCCTATTGATGCAGTGAGCTCTAGTATAGAAACAGCATATTTTTAAATTCCTTTTAATTTTAGTTTGCAATTTATGTAAAAAAATGATATAGGATTAAAGAGGACAGCAAGAGCTACAAACCAAGGTAAGTTTCAATTACATGTGTCTCATAGTACTGAAAGAAATTTAAGTTCAAAGTTGAATAATACATAGAATGCAGATAGAAATAAATCATATTGAGTAAGAAATGTTATTGTGCATATTTTTATTATAATTTCTATGTGATATGACATATATGTGACTTGACTTAGTCTGCTTACCCCTTGTATATAAGACTTACACTCCTCCAGGACTACTATAAGCCTTCAGATCCCCATGTGGTGACAGGGGTAAAAATAGCACCAACATAGTCCATGCGTGTTGTAAAAGGCAATTAAAATGGATATCTAGTGTCCAGGCCACCCAGTCTCTAGGGATATAAATAGAGTGCCTGGTCCTCCGCAGTACACGTCACATTCCTGTAGAGATAACCTGTCACACCTCATCACGCAGGTAAAACCGTCTTATGGCTGGGTACTGCGGTAATGACACCCGAGCGAGGGAACCGACTTCCCCGCTCGACTCGAACAGCGAACTGCTTCTGTTTCTTCTTCAGATGGGGTTTTGTTGCTAGGCCAATATCCTAGTCCAATAAAACAGCAACTGTAAGATTTGAAGCTTTCATGGTGAACGTTATTAATCAATGCTTCACGGGTGATCAGCCGTGTTAAATTTAAGAAGATCGAGCTTTCGGCCATTGTAGACTCCATGGCCATCTTCAGGACTACAAATTTGGATTTGGATTTGGTTTAAGGGCGCTCAACTTCTAGGTCATCAGCGCCCTTAACAGACTCATGACAATAGCCAGATATAAATTTCACTCAAAAAATAAAAATACTAGCAACAAGAAAAATATACAAAGGTAAAAAGCAGTGGCAATAGCCAGATATGAAACAAGGTGATAAATATGTCCAAAATCAGAAACAGATAATTAAAAATTTTAAATCCTCAAATTTGTATTGCACTGCGCTAAAAAATTAAAAACTCTATCAACCGCTGTTTTGTCGTCCGCTAGGACCTCTGCAAGTCTGGCAGGCAGCTGCAGAGAATCCCGAAGGTGCGCTAGAGAGTAACACTCCAGGAGCACGTGGCGAACCGACAAAACGTTGTCACACAGCGGACATAGAGGCGCAGGGTCCCTTTTAAATAGGTAACCGTGCGAAAAATTGCAGTGCCCTATTCTTAATCGAGCCAAACTAACCTCCTCGCGACGAGATGTGCGACAGGAAGTTACCCAGTTTATCGGAAGTTCTTTCACTTCTCTAAGCTTATTACCGCGGAGAGCTGACCACTCGTCGTGCCAGGACGACAGCACCGCTCTCCGCACTTCAAGCCTAAAGTCTTCCGAAGTAACACGTGAGATGGTAATACTAGGTTCTGTAGTTGCCGTCTTTGCTGCTAAATCTGCCATTTCATTCCCAGGCAAACCTACGTGACCAGGAATCCATGCACACACCACATCAACACCAGAAGCGTGTAAAACATGGAGGGCATCCTGGATACGTTGTACAATAGGGTGGGGGTTGTACAACTGACAAAGGCTCTGCAGTGCACTAAGGGAATCGCTCAAAATCAGGCAGTCACCTAATTTACGACGGCGAACATACAAAACGGCTCGATAAATTGCATAAAGCTCTGCATTAAAAATGGAAGTGCTATTTGGAAAACCGAATGTATATGGTTCGGTTCCATAAACATAAGCACATCCAACACCGTTGGTGTTCTTTGATCCATCGGTGTAAATATATCTACGGTCAGAGTAACCTGACAAAAATTCTAAGAAACACGTGCGGATACTTGAAATAGGCATCGTGGACTTCTGGTGTATGGTCATCCCAAGATCTACATGGGGCGTACCAGATAGCCAAGGGGGGTAAAGTCTCTCGCCCTTGGCGAACATCACAGGCAGTTCCACTCCAAGCTTCACTAGGAGCTCTTGGAAACGGAACCCCGCAGGCTTTGGATTAAGGGTGCTATTTCTATATCGTTCTCTTAGCGTGGTGGTGAAAAAGGAAGCGAACGTTGGGTGCTTGGGCATACATCTAAGCGCACAACCATAATTTGCCAAGAGAATCTCACGCCGATATTGCAGAGGAGGTTCTGCGGACTCGGCGTAAAGGCTCACCACTGGGCTTGTTGGAAAAGCTCCTGTTGCAATGCGGATGCCCCTATTATGGACCACGTCTAATCTTCTCAGCACAGATGGTCGTGCTGACGAATAAACAATACACCCATAGTCTAGCTTGGATCGGACCAATGCGCGATATATTCGCAACAAAATTGTCCGATCCGCTCCCCACGATTTGCCATTCAGTACTCGCATAATATTTAGGGAACGGTCACATCTCGCTCTTAGCTGTGCAATATGCGACGACCAACTAAGCTTCCTGTCCAAGATCAAACCCAGGAAGCGCGTCTCTTCTGCGAAGGGAAGTATATCTGGACCAAAGCGGAGCGAAGGTGGTAATCGTCTCCTACGGCGCCAGAAACTACAAAGATGTCCTGAAGATGGCCATGGAGTCTACAATGGCTGAAAGCTCAACCTTCTTAAATCTAACATGGCTGATCACCCGTGAAGCATTGATCAAAACAGCAACTGTTAAAATACCAATATTTAAAATATTATCACTTCTTCTTGTTCTTTTCTTTCTCCTCCTCCTCCTTCTTCTTCTGCTGCTGCTCCTCCTCCTCCTCCTCCTCCTCCTCCTTCTTCTTCTTCTTCTTCTTCTTCTTCTTCTTCTTCTTCTTCTTCTTCTTCTTCTTCTTCTTCTTCTTCTTCTTCTTCTTCTTCCTCTTCCTCCTCCTCCTCTTCTTCTTCTTCTTCTTCTTCTTCTTCTTCTTCTTCTTATACCCACACATAGTATTTGTAGTGAATAAAGCAGCGTCAGGGTGGGTTTTCTCTGGGTTCTCCAGTTTTCCTCGCCATCATTCCACCAATAATTGCTCCATTATCATCTTTCCAGTCATTGATTTTTCCTGCATTTCATATCATCCTCTTCCTCACTCTCATACCTGGTGCTTGGCTGACCACCCGCTTCAAGGTCTTCACTGTCCAGTCCATAGGTTCCTGTCCTCCCCGACAGGCATCTGACCCTAGGCACTGACTTGTAAGTCCTACATAAGGGGAGAGTAATCAGGTAAAGAGAGGAAAAAAAAAAAAAAGGACCTCTCACAGTATATGTTCAAAGTGGTGTCCTTCAGTATTCACACATTCTCCACATTTTTTTATGGAATCTGGATTCACATGCAAAAGTTATTCCTCTCTAATCCTAATTTCTGTTGTTAAATTGTCCTTCTGTTCATCTACACTGTGATGGCTATTTCTATAGATCTTATACTTTAGGGTTCCCCTCTTATAATAACTGCACACAGTAAGATCTGAGGATACATCCTACTCTCCTCACTGGACCCTGCTCATGACACCTATAGTGGGCAGAAATAGGGAATCCAGCAGCCAGGCAGTAGGCCAAGGCTACATTCAAAGGGTTGTAGTGCCACAGGACAGGACATGACAAGATCTGGGGAGCATGTGGGCCATAACCCACTAGAAATAATTCTGCCTTCAAAAATCTTCCTTATAGCCTCAAAACAATCATGGGCAGTATGGGCTGTGGCAGAATCTTGTTGAAAATATCCATATTATCTCTTGTGAACAGTCAATTGTTGAAAAAAATGTGTGAACATCTGCATACGATGTCTTTCTGAATTTTGCGCCATGACAGAATCTTGTTGAAAATATCCATATTATCTCTCGTGAACAGCCAATTGTTGAAAAAAATGTGTGAACATATGCATACGATGTCTTTCAGAATTTATAGTATCTTAAAAAATATAGGTTTTATTATTTATGCACCGTTATGGCACACCATACACTAATCTTTTAGAAATTTCATGAATTATTCATGGATTTCCTGTGCTCCAGAATTCATTGTTCTCTGAATGTATGTACATAACCACATCTATAAAATCTGCTTTATCATAGAATAAGATTAAATGTGTATCAACAATACTGTAATGGATGCAAGTCTGGAACAGATCAGCGCATTTGAAGAACCCCAACATAGTGTTAAGAAAAGTGCTTTCATCACAACGTATGTACAATCAACTTTATACATGAAATATTTAAGACATTAGATTAATACTAATTTCATAAGTATGTATATGAGATTAAATATCCTGTGATATACCCATTGGGTGAAATGCAGGTTGGAAAAAGGACTAAACCAAATAAAAAGACAAAGTTGTGGATGTTCTGTAAAAACCAATTTCAGAAATTCACTTGACTTTCATTGTCTGCAGCTATACTGCAGTAACCTATTAAAAGTTTAATAGCTGCATGAACTGAAGTTTTTGAAATTTATACTTTTTGTGTTACATAATGTAAAGGTTATTAGGAGAATGTTTAAGTGGTGCACCAATATCATCTAGTTTTTCAAGTGTTAAAACATTACATTTAGAGTTCAGCGAACATGTTTCTTTAAATCTATTGATAGGGTTTCCATTTGTACGTCTATTTGGAGCTTAAATGCCAAGGGATTACTCTATAAATTTCCTACACTAGTATGTGCATAAATCTACTCTGACATGCTTAAGTATCATAGATTAATATTCGTAAATTTTTCAATTAGCATTTCAATTATCCAAATAAATAATTAATTTGAAGTTTACACAGCACATGCCAATTTAAAAGTATTTTTGAAAGAAGAACAAGAACACATACCTTCTAACACTTCAAAATGTACAAAGCAATGGCTCAATAACATAGAGGAACCAATCGGATAATTGCTACTGTCCCAACCCTATACTTCTTGTGATGCAACCGTTACTAATTATGTTCTTACATGATGAACTAAAGGGATGGCTACGCATCAATTACCACTAGTTGCCTTGATGAGTTGATGGCTGAATCTGATACTCTTCCTTACCAGATTCCCTCTTTCTACTTTTTCTATCCAGTCTCTCTTAACTTACCTCTTGTTGTCTTTGACCTCAACTGTATTAGTTTATTATTAGTCTTAGATTCTTACAGAATTTTGACTTTGTCAGTACAGATTAATTACATACAGATATAATGTTTATTTATTAATGCAGTATATCAGATATACATTGTCAAAGTTTGTTTAACATTGTTGGTGTAAATGTTGTTGTTGTTAGCTAATGCTGGATTTCTGACAATGAAGTCATTAATCCTCTTGCTCTCCAATATAAAGAGAGAAATAGCAGTATAGTAACCGCTTTTTAGAGAGCACCATATTTTTATGTTTTGGCGGTCACATCGCTCTCTCACAACCCCCAGAATGTCTGGAGGACCACACCTGTCGTCGGTTTACGGGTCTCACCGACCTGACCAGGAGAATTATCAAAATAAATACAAAATGTATACATTTACAATTCATTTAAGACCGAATCACAGCGGTATAACTGTTTCATCTAAAATGGAGGAAATGTCATTTACATATGTGCTGGCCTATCACAGCACAACAGCGTCCCTCAGAGGCACATGAGGGGAAGGTCGGTGGATCTAAATACCACCTATTTAGTCCTCCCGGCTAGGTCCGATGGACCCGTTGACCAACGATAGGTGTGGTCCCCCTTGCAAAATGGGGGTTTAAGTCGGGTGATGTAACTGCCACATTGTAAAACTGGTGCCCGTTAAGAAAACAGTTACATGAAAGCCACATACATGAATATGAGTCCTAAAGATAAACATTCCGGAGTTAAAACTGTCCCCCAATCGGATCTCCGGGTGGGGACATCTTTAGGCAAATTTCATCACAACAATTCCAATACTTTAAGAATTCTACAATGGAATGCAGGAGGCATGTCCCAGCCTAAAAAACACAGATTAAATCCAAATTGAACATTCCTAACACCAGAGAAAATCTACTTATAAGAGAAAATCCATTGGAATTATTGCAACCTAACTTCAATTTGGAATTAATAGAGGAAATAAGTAAATCAGACACACCAAAAGAAATACAAAAACTTCTAGCTCTGGAAACAATCAATACTAGGTATCCCACAGAAGAATGGCTGCACATATATACTGATGGATCCTCCAAGGAAAACCTTACTGGAGCTGGAGTTACGTGTTCACATTTTTCCTTTTATCATTCTATTGGCAGAGACACAACAAATTATGATGGAGAAATAGAGGCTATATACATTGCTCTCCGACAATTATTAAATCTTCCCTTAAATAAATTTAACAAGGCAGTCATTCTTTCGGATTCTAAAGCTACAATTCAGGGAATATGTTCAAATACTACAAAGAAGTCAACAAAAATTAGAGAATGCTACAAAATGTTAACACAACTCCAAAAAGTTAATAAGACTGTTCAGCTCCAATGGATTCCAGCACACTGTGGAGTCATGGGGAATGAAGCTGCAGACTCACTTGCAAAGAAAGGCACAACAATAAAACAAAAGTCTAAATTCAATTTCTCATATTCCTCAATAAAACGCTTGATCGTTAAAAAATTTTCTCATTCATACCTACAAGAAATAGAAAAATGGATTACACTACTTTCCAACCCAGATATAATCCCCCAGAGACCACGGAAAACAGCGGTTGCAGCCTTCCGACTATTGACAAATCACGACTGCTTAGCAAGTCATCTCTACAGAATAGGTATCTCAGCCTCACCAATATGTGTCCTGTGTAACGATCCAGCAGAAATGAACGAAGACCACTTGAAGACCTGTGAAACATTAAGATCAGAAGAAACTAGAGTTCAAAAGTATTGGAAAGCACGAATGCTAATGACTTCATTGCCAGATGCAAGGCACTATAAAACAACAACAACAACAATTCATTTAAATTATATATGATTTACTCAATAGAAACTGTTTTAATTTGCTTTTGAATCTAGTTTTTGAGATGTTAACCAAGGTTTTAATTGAGTGTGGCAGCCTGTTGTATTGAGCAATCCCTCAGATATGTATATCTCTGTCACATATGTGCTAAGAAATACTATATTGGTGATAATTTTCTTTGTTCCTTGTGTTATGAGTGTGAATTTGTTATTTTTTGTTAACAGCAGTTTATGAGTTGTAAATAGTATAGTTTTATAGATATATAGGGAATAAACTGTACACATTTTTTCTTAATGAATGTGTCTACAAGATTCATTTGCTTTAAGATTAAATATTATCCTTATGCATTTTTTTGGTGAATTAATAAGCAATCCATGTGGCTTTTGGCTGCTAAACCCTGTACTTCAATGCTAGTTTAGATGTGAGTATATGTATCCTAATAAATTGTTTTTAATAATTCTATGTCCTTGTAGTTTTGGAAATTTCTAAGTAGGTTCGTAGATTTACTAATAAAGTTGCACACATTATCTATGTGCTGAGCCCATGTTAGTCGGTTATCTACTGTAATTCCCAAAAGTTTGTAAGATTTTACTTCTTCCACACTTTTATTATAAATGTTTAACCTCATATCTGAATTAAATTTCTGACATGTTAAAGCACATTGTCGTAGTCTTTCCTATATTACATTTTATTCTTAGAATGTTCAAGGCCTAGAGGATCATTTCCCCTCCTCTATTTTCTATATTTCTTTAGCTGTTCTGGACTTACCACAGAACAATAATTGCCGCACAATGGAAAAAGCTGGCGGTTAAGAAGTTGACCTCCCAACTAGGTTCAACAGACCTGATGACCAACAGCAGGAACACTCCTTTATGCTTAACAAAGGTTGAAAGAGAATGAAGAACTTGCCATAAAAATGGTGCCCTTAATAATAACCATTGTATTAGCTCAAATTAAAATGAGGATTTCAGGAATTATTACATCCCAAGAATGGCAGTACATTCTCTACTAGAGGTGTATCTTCGGAAGAGGTGGGATGGACAGTCTGCTGAGTGAGACAAATACTGTTCTAACTTACATAAAATTAATTAATACTTTTTGTTATAGGTGTGTAAATTCTACACTCAGAAAATGGGCATCACTTGCTGAATGAAACTGTCCTTGTTGAATACATACTTCCTGGTAGCTTAACTCTGTAACCACAAAGACAGTGAACATTGTCAGTTCTTTACATAAGCGTCGGCAGACATTTTTCCAGGGGGGGGGGGGGGGGCAAATGTTTGAAATTTGCAAACAGATAATATTAATTCTTAATTTAATGTCACAATTTATAATATTGGTTGCATATAACCATATTAATTCATGCTAAATAAAAATTGATCTGTTAAAATAGTAGTTTAATAGTCAGTAATTGATTGCACATTAAGTTGACCAACTTCCAGGGAGGGGACGCGGCCCCCCCTTGCCCTCCCTTCGCGACGCCCATGGTTCTTTACCAAGCAAGCTCCATGGTAATGTGTGAGGCTCACATTCAGGAGGTCGTGGGATTGATTTCTGTGGCCAACCATACTAACGCATGAATTTTTTGGGGGTTTCCCCAAGTCACTAGGCAAATGCTGGGAAAGATATTTACATCCCCTGAATTACCTATCCTTTCATTTTGCTTCATTAATCATTTCATTCATCCTTCGTTGTTGGTTCTTTCATAGTTGCAAGTGTCAGCAAAGGCATTAGGTGCAGCTTAGCACCTACTATGTGCACAGAACTCTTTCTGTTTCTTGTTGTATGTGGCATCTGGGTAGGCGAGCAGCATCTGGGAGTTTTGGACCCTGCTGTCCCAGAAGACCTTGAGGTGTCGTTAAACTTGGGAAACTTTAGGAACCTCTGTCAATGTCTGTACTGTTAATCTGAATCTGGCCATTCGGTGTCTTCTCTCATCTCATCCTTCCTCCCAGAGGTGCCCCTATGGGGCATAGGTGCAATTAGGCTCAGACTTCAGTGCCAAAGCCCTTTTTGTATCTCTCCTATTCCCATTCGATTCTCTTCTGCAGCTGCAGCTGCACCTGCACCTGCATCTGTACCTCTAAGAGAGACATATTTTGATATGCCTACCTTTTCTTAGAATGTTTGCATACGTCCAGCCACCTTTACTTTACCATCCTATTACAGAGAGGCATGCACGGATAACCATCTTTAAACTGCTTAGACAACTTATAGAACATTCACATGAACCTACCTGCTATAATTTATTGCTTTTTCTATTATCTATAATAAGTATGCAAAATATGAAATGCCACCAAAAATTTGATGTTAAAATTTCACTGAAAATATATGTTTGGAGGTCCCTTGAATCCAAAAAGAGCAATTTTAGAAGAAGGTCCACATTGGGTGGTATAAATAAAAGGAAGCACTAGCTTTTTCTCACTAATTCGGAGCAAGAGGTTGGTTTCGTATAAATAAAACCTTCTGCTCCATCTCCTTGCAAGCTAAAGCTTCCAGACCTTGCCCTCGGAGCTATTGCTCGCAAAATGGTATAAATAAAAACCTGCCTTCCTCGCTCCGACGGAGCTTTTGCTGGCTATTTTCTGAGGTAGCTATGTAGGTACCTCAGTTTGCTCAATCAGTTAGTACCATGGCCAGTATTTCCTGCTCCCACTGTTTTAAAACAAGTGGCTTATTGACAATTAGTTTCAAAGCACTTTTGGACTTAATTCTTGTTTTTAAGTTGCTTTTTTTTTAGTATTTGCATCTCGCTGATGGATGTTTTAAACTCTTCCTCCAATTGTTGCTTTACTGTAGCTACTGCTAAACTTTTGCCCTTACTTTCTGACAACTGTGCTTTTAATAGAATGTCTTGATTTTCCTTTAATAGATGAACAAAGCGCCTAATAAGTACATTGCTTTCTTCAACCATGGTGACTGAAATACATACGTGTTGTAAAATATAATAAACTCTACTCTTCGGAGATATTTGCTGCTATGTCAGCTCCGATGATACAAGGACATTTTTCTGAGTGTTGTGAACTTGATTGGTTAGAATGCGAGTGATGTCATAGTGATCCACTTTCATCATTGGAAACCTGATAATGGAATCAAAACATATACGAACGTGCTTATACAAACATGCAGCACGTATGAAGAGCATAATGCTCGTACAAATCAAGGTCGAATTATATCTATAAAAGAAGCTTATATGAAACTCTTTCACAAAGTAGGTATAGCTTTAATTCAGATAACACTTTTAAAATCTTAGAATTGCCTATTTTGATGTTCCATAAATTTTAATTGCCCAGTTCTAGAGCAGATCAACAGACTAGTAAAAGTAATCTTTCAGTATATCACTTGTAATAGACGCAGGTCGTCAAATTATGGAAATCTGGGTTTAAAGTTAGAAAAGAATAATCGCCATGTGTTGGAAGTTCGGATAAATCCCAATTACTGTTTCATTTATCCCTACCCCCCCCCCCCCCCAAAAAAAAAGATTGACGTAAACTGTGTGCTTTAATTAGATACACATTTTTTGTGTAGTAAGACTTTGTCTATCTCCTACAGTTTATCAGTTATACAAATGTGATTCAGAATTAAAAGGACTTCACAGGCTATTCCCCCGAAATTAAAGGTATGCCTACATTTCAATTATCATGTAAATATCTTAACATATGCCATTTTAATCAAAATACGAGTACACTGGCCATTTTTGAGAAAATTAAAAATTACGAATGTTTATCCATGTAGAAGTTAGTTTTGGATGGTGAGTTTCCATAAAGTCGCACTCTTGGAGGTTGCTGAACTTCAATACGAAATTTGGATTTTAAAAGTGACTGCTTGGGTTTTGATGTTCACACTTACACACATACAGACACGCACACCTAGGCCTCTCTCTCTCTCTCTCTCTCTCTCTATTCAGAGAGGCTCAGAAGCTGTATTTCTGCTTTAATCTCGATATTGAATTATTGGGCGGAATGCAATAATTCCTCTACTATACATTTAGTGGTTGAGGAACTAAAAAATTACACAATATGTAGGGACTTGGATGCAGATATAAACAATTATAATCACATTTAAAGAGAAAATGTAGACTTGCTTCCACAGCATTTGCTTCCAGAGGGAAATAAAGCACGGAGACCTTTTAACAATCTGTATACATCCTAAGGTGTTGTCATCTTGCCTGCATACGATAACGCTAAACATAATGTGAATAAGGTAATAGTGTTCCGCTCTCATTACCGATGATAATGTAATCAAAGCGATACATAGACTAGAATATTGTGCACATCAAAACCGGGTTATAACTGAAGACTTTCATATAAAACCGACCCTAAATTGAAATTTCCACGAAATGAAACTTCTTCCTCCGATATCTTATATATTTAAACGAGCAATTCTTGTATATATATATATTTATTCCGCGCAACTTGGAAACGGCTCTAACGATTTCGATCAAATTTTGTAATCAGATAGGGTTTTGCTTTTTAAGTTCAGCTATATAGCTATAATTCCCAAAAAAACGCGATTTTACATAAAAAATAGCATTTATTTATTCCTGCATCTATGGTGCAATTCTTGTATATACTCACGGTATTTCAGAAATAGCTCTAAAGATTAGATTAAATTGTTGTATACATACATATTACATTCACAGCGTTTTCTCTACTCACTTTTAGGTAACACATTCACATCTCTTTCTCTACTCACTCTTCTATAAACAATTTTCCATAAAAACGTGGATTTGCACCAAAAACATTTTTATCCGCACATTTAAAATAAGTCCTACCATGTTGTATATGTTTGAAATATAAATGCTATTACATTGACACTGTTTTCGCCTCTCACTTTTAGGTAACACATTCATATCTCTTTCTCTACTCACTCTTCTACAAACATACATTTTTCCATGCACTTGAAATATAAGTGCAACGTATAACATTCACACGGTTTTTCTACTCATTTTTATTTTACTAAACACAATCACATTTCTTTCACTACTCCCGTTTCAGCGAACAATTACGAACAATTCATGCAATTTTCTATATGATTGACACAGAAATGCGTAGTAAATTCACATGGCTTTATCAACCAGCTTTTCTTCCTGTAGTATTTGTTATTGTTCAACAGTCCTTTTGCTTAGTGTTGCTCCGATGTTTTAATAAAAAGTAAAGAAATATTTTAAAAAAGTAAAGTAATCACAATTGATGTCAGGAGTACGCCGAAAAGCACTATATGGAACAGTTGATGAAATAAATGTCAACCAAGATGGACATAATGGGAAATGAAATTAATTCTGGAATGCGGCAGAGGAAACAAATATGAAAACCGAATTGGAAAAATGTAAACTACAGAATAGAAAATATAGGAACAAAAGTGGACAAAATGAAAACAAAAATGGAGAGGCAAACTGAAAATGTAAACTCCGAAACAGAAAATAAGAAGATGGGAATGTGTAATATGAAGATAGATCTATCGGAGAATACTAACGAGCGACTGACCAGAGTAAAGGAAGCCATGGAAGAACTCGACGGAAATATGAAGGAGGACCTTGGCGAATGTGTTAATGCCCTGGAGTCAATCGCAGCAGCAAAGAACTGAGCTCCATAATGGAACAAATGCTCGACGAAAACATCAAACTGGGTGGATAGCTATGGGGAGACCTGCGTTCAGCAGTACATGTTTTACAGCTGAAATGATGGTGTTTATGAAATATTTGTATCTCGGAAATGACTCCACAATTGCGACTAAAATTGTTATTTAGTTAACGTTTTGACTTTCAGTTTATCTAAATAAGTATCTTCTCCCACAAAAAACAAGATTTCACAAAAACAGAGGCAAAAAATGCCGAGCGAAGCTCGGTCGCCCAGGTACTAGCTTTAATTTATGATAAATTCTTATATAATCTTGGAATTAGTTATTGATATTTTATATGTATAGATGTAAAGGATATCAGTATAACGATGCAAACTCACGAATTCAAATTATCTACTTCTATATATCAGTTGATACAAGTTCTCAATACTGTAAAATTAAGAAAATCACTGATGGAATTTAGAAAGTGTATGAACGTTATCGGTGGAATGCCAGGCGAATCTTAATTTCTATTTAATTTGCCAAATCTTTACTTACAGTTTCGTTCTTTAAAATCAGTATCTCTATCAGGTAACATGAAGTACATGAATATTTAAATGCAGCAAATATTTAAATCCCCTCCAGACTTGAAAATGGTGTATTTGTTTACGTCGTGTGGTGAAGGTCACGGAGCTAAAGCTTTGTGTTGAAAGCAAGAGCTGGCAGAAGAGGAGAAGTTTTTATTTATACCAAATCACGACCTTTTGCTTATTCTCAACTTGCTGGCCAGCTTCAGCTCACAAGCACTAGCTAGTTTTTATTTATACCACCCATTGTCTGTGTATGTGTACATATGTGTCTGTGAGCAGCACAACTCAAAAACGAAAACTTAGTTGAATACCAAACTTGGTATTGAAGTTCATCTTTCAAGTATGCGACAAGATTTTCAAGAAAATCTCCCTCCCCAAATTATCCTTTACATTGAACATTCTTCTAAAATTTTGATTTTTTTCATCCAAACCACTGCAGTGTTTTTCCACTGTGCACAGGAAACATAATAACACAGCTGCTGTACATACAGTTGTGTGGTTGACTTGTTTTTCTCTGCCCTGAAAGTGCAGTATTGAGCTGATGTGATAATGTGTGATTGAGTTATTACCAGTGTGCTTTATTATTTTGTCTTGTACTTAGTCACAAAGTGTATTATAGCTCAGTATTTGTTTTCTAGTGTGGAAACTGTGTACTTATGTGTGATTTGTATGTATTAACTCAGGCAGCTCACTAAGTGAAAGTGTGATTTGCAGAAAGATTTCCAGGTGGTCTGCAATTTCTATCTCTGGGGTAACTTAAAGCATAAAGTGTACAAGACAAACCCATACACCCTGGAAGAATTTAAACAAAATATCTGCCAGGAAATTGCTAGCATTTCTCAATGTGAACTAGAGTAAATGATGGATAGTTTCCTAAAGAGGTGTCAAAAATGTATGGACAGTGACAGTGGCCAGCTTCAGAATCTCCTTTAATAACAGTGGTGACTAAAGCTTTTAAAAGTATTTTTAAAATATTGTATGGTTTCATTTGCACTGTTCCATGATAGTGGCAGTCAGCAACAAGTGCCGAGGATGCATACAGGCAGAACACAGCGCATCCAGTTCAGAGTCTTTTGGATCACCCATTAGTTCTCAATTATTTTAATTAAATTACCATATGTTTCATATATTTTCAGGACAAATGACATGTGTATAACTTGAATTTTATGAGAATAACCTCTGAAGTACTACTTATTCTGAGTGGCTTTTGCACAACTGATAAACCACAATCTTATTATACAAAATCTTACTAAAGAAAAAATGCAGATCTCATTAAAGCACATGGTTTGTGTCAGTTTTTGTTGAGATTACCATTTCCAAGATATTCCTTGTTATTGGATTGCATTTTAAAATAGAAATTCTCAAATTGGAACTCATTATTTGCTTTTTTTTTTCTTTCTTTCGTTTTTTTTTCTCTTGGCCAAGAAAAGAGAACAGAATTCCAAAGCCGTTACATAGTGACCCACTCTTAAAAGATTTGACTATCACTTACAGCCTTTTTTATTCCCCCAATGTGCTTTCACCTTTAAGTAAATATGCAGTAAAGCAATTTCTTCAACTGTTTATCCTTTTTAACATGAAGTATATAGAAGAATAAGCATTAGTAACAATAATTTGTACAAGAGAGAGTAGAGAGTGCCATGCAAGTATAACACATTACAAAGAAACTACTCTTACAAAAGCACAGATATTTTTCTACCTACTTCATGCACACAAATGTAAGCAGATAATATTTCTTTAAACATTTTTTTGTGGGTATGAGGTACAGAGGAGACTGAAGTGATGGTTAGATGTTTAAAAGTTGTTGTTAGCTAATACTGGATTTCTGACGATGAAGTCATTAATCCTCTTGCTCTCCAATATTTTTCACAATGACATTGAAGCAATAGCAGTAACATCGCTAAAAACAACTGAATGTTGTCAGCACTCCAAAAACTGATAAAGCATTAACAAGTTAAGCCAATAAATATTTTGAAAATGCCTGATGTCACAAAAAGTTATTTTAAATAAATTGCATACTTTATTTTCTGTGAAGCAAGTTTTAGTCTATCAATTATGGTTCATTGGTTATAGAAGCTTTTACAAAATTCCTTCCAAATGAAGAAGATTTCACGGGTTATTCCTGGAAATTCAAGGTAAACATTTCATTTGCCTTGCAAATATTTGAAATAGGTGGCATTTTAATCAAAATCACTAGAGCAACTTTTGAGAAAAAGAAAACAACAAATATTTTTCCATGTGAAAGGTAGTGTGGGTGGGACAGATTTTCTCGAAAATCTTTGTGTTGCATCTTTAGAAGATACTGAACTTGAATACTGAGTTGGGTATTTATCTGAGGCGGCACCATGGCCGAGCAGTTAGACCATTTGCCTATCACCTAGGCGACCTAGGTTCGATCTCAGGCACCTGCATATGGTATGCGTGGTGGATGAAGTGACATCCGAGCAGGTTTTCTCTGGGTTCTCCATTTTCCCCCACCATTTATTCCACCAATTGCTCCATCATCACCTTTTCAATAATCCATTTTGTCTGCATTTCATATCATCCTCTTCCTCACTATCATACCTGGTGCTGGGCTGACCACCTGCTTCCAGGTCTTCACTCTGTCTGGTCTATAGGTTCCTCTGCTCCCTGACAGGTTTCTGACCCTAGGCACTGACTTGTAAGTCCTAAGGAGTGTAAGTACTATATAAGGGGAGGGTAATCAGGTAAAGAAGAAAATTGTTTATCCTACATTTTGTATTTGTATTTTGCTATTTGGAACGACTGACAGAGATACATACATATAGATCTGTTTCTAAAAATGCTTTCTTTGTATTCACTGGACTTAAAACATGTATTCAATATGAAATTTTTGGGTATAATGCAATACTTAACTGCATATGGTCCATATTTGCACATTTTTCTGAAATGAAGTGTTTTGTGATGCAGTACTTGACAATACTGAAGGTGTTGTGAAGCATTTGATGGGACTGTTTAGTGCATGGCATAACCCTTGTGTTAGGTCACAAAGTAAACAACTGGTAAATGCTGGCAGGACATTCCCCATATCTCAGTTGGATAAAAGCAAATGGCTTTCATGTACAAGAGTTTTGCACTTTTCCCCCACAATGATGAATAAATTAATGGGAAATGTCATGTAAAATGTGTGCAGGAATGTAAAATAAATGTTGGAGTTTGAATTATGCTACTCATCTCTCTCTCTCTCATACACACACATGCATGTACAAATTGGACGCACGCACATACGCACATGCATGCACATACACACATGCATGCACAGGCGCAAACACACGCACACACACGCACACACACACCACTCCATATTGGTGCTCTGTAGGTTAAGACATCTTTAATGCTCCTTCAATTGTTCTCTGCACTGATGAACTAAATCTCATTGCAATTCAGAAAAAGCAGCCAGATTGCAATGGGGCTTAGATATCAAGTAATGAGAACAATTTATGGAGGAATTGTTGATCTCATCTTAATTTATGGAGCACTGGTATGGGTAGAGGTTATTCAGCAAAGCAAGAATACAAATACAAATGAGTTCAAAGATTGATAAACATCAAAATTGCAAAAGTGTGTAGAACAATATCTGACAGTGCCTCTTGCATTGTGATAGAAGTACGACCCATACAATACACAATAGAAGAGAAAGTACAGTAGAATTCTGCTAATCTGAATTAATTGGGGGTGTGATCTCTTTGGATTATCCAAAAAATGAAAAAAAAAAAAAAAAAAAAAAAAATAAAAAAAAATAGGTATATAAATTCAGCTATAGGATTAGCAAGAAAAGCAGAAAAAATAATGTATGTTTTCAGCTATAAGATTAGCAACTACAAGGTAATCTAGCATGGTGATGTGAGGAAGTGACACCATTGTGATTACATTGCACAACATGACAGTATATTCAACATAATGACAATACAGTTCATATTTCTCCTGGTAAACCACAAAGGCAGTCTCACATCAGAGACAATTACCCCAATGGTGACTTACTATTGCAAGTACTTTATATCCCAGGATTAAATAACCTTCACATGGTTATATTCTGGGATATAAAGTACTTGCAATAGTAAGTCACCATTGGGGTAATTGTCTCTGATGTGAGACTGCCTTTGTGGTTTACCAGGAGAAATACGAACTGACTTGAGAATTTAATGCCATTCTGGCAGTTTGTCACAATAGCTCAGTGGTTAGAGCGTCCGCCCGGCAAGCGGAGGGTCTGTGGTTCAAATCCCAGTTGTGGCATTGAATTTTTAAAAATAATGACAATGTTTTCTTCTGAACTGTGGACATAGCCAAATCGCATGCAATAGTGGTGGTATTACCTGGCAAAGCCATGAAGCATATTGGAAAGAATGTGAAACTGCCCACTTGTTTACATGAGCTTATCGCACAAATACGGCAAGATGGTGTGTGTACACTCTGTTCAGATGCAATCATAGCTTCAGGACAGGCATCGGCAAACATATACTCAATGAGGTATCAGTATGACATCTCAACATGCAACCCGCAATGCACATAATGTAATGTAGAACAGGGGATAGCATTGACCTTCATTCAGAGTCAGTGCTGGACTCGCTCGCTACAGAGTACAATAAGGAATAGTACACATACTTGAATCCAGCTACAAGTGGTCTATGATACTTAGGCCTAGATATTTGAGCAATATATTTCAATTCATTTCTGTTTGCAATGTACCATGAAAATCTAGTGATATATCACAAGTAGCCACTCTCAGTATAGCACGCAAATTAACATCTGTTAATCACGATACAAGATTTTTTTTAGATTCAGTTTCTTTTCTTCTACACATTTCTTAAATGCTTGAAATAATTCTGTCCCGGTTGTATGTTCTGTAAGTGGAATGACTTCAAGCATATATTCTTGTATCGAGAGGTTGTTAGTAACTCCATGAGTGAAAATTACCCTTTGCGCTGTGTCAACGTTGTCAGTGCTTTCATTCAACGCGAAAGAAACGGCTACAAATTCATGGACCTCGGTTTATAGTCTTTTTCTGGTTATTTCTGCTATTTTATGTGTCCTTCTCTGTATGGTTCGTGGTGATAATGCAATATTACTAGAAATATATTACTCAGGGCAAATTATGTTGGCAACTTTACTCTCACATTTTTTATGAAATCTCCATCACTAAAACACCTCAGTGATTGGGCAATCTCCAAAGCAACAGCATAGCTGTTGTCTATCAGTTATAATATTTGAATTAATATTAGGTGTATTATCTGAATATTGCTCTTTGAGCTATTGCAGTTGGTTAGTCCAATCTAGACCTGAACAAAAAAAATGAATAAAGGGCACTACGTCAGCATTATGCTACTTTAAATCGTGGTGTAAATTTATGAATATATTATTGTTTATTTATGCCAACAAACTTACTGTTGGTGTTTTTAAACACACAAGCCGTGTGTGGGCAAAGTTTAAGAGGTAGAACTGGAACTTAAAAATTCAATGCTACAACTGGGATTTGAACCACAGACCTTCCGCTTGCCGGGCGGACGCTCTAACCACTGAGCTATTATGGTTTACCAGGAGAAATACGAACTGGCTTGAGAATTTAATGCCATTCTGGCAGTTTGTCACAATAGCTCAGTGGTTAGAGCATCCGCCCGGCAAGAGGAAGGTCTGTGGTTCAAATCCCAGTTGTAGCATTGAATTTTTAAGTTCCAGTTCTACCTCTTATGAATATATACTTGTCTATAATTGTATGGTGATCTTATGACATGTATCATAATACCGCTTGATGTACCATTGATGAGTGCCTTTTTTAACTTTAGAGCACAACAAACACCTTGCGTTCCTTACATGATGAGAGAAGAAATCATCTAAGTTCTATTCTAGACATCAAATTTAATAGACCAGGAATAATTAGATGTACTCTAATTCTATGAATATACTAATACTTTAAGTTAAATAAAATAATATCATTCAAAGCTATAAATAAAGAAGTTTATCTAATTACACTTCGACAGACATGTTTAGAAGAAGTGCAGGTAAATACGACAGGACAGTCCGCCCGTGATTGGTGTGTATGCAGTGCCAGTTAAGGCTGGGAGGGAGGGGAAGACAGAGTAAGCGCTGCCCCTGACACATCATAGTTGCGAGGCCTTATTGAGTACATGTTTGCTGATGCCTGCTTCAGGACAGCAATGAAGTCCATGAGAAATGTATGCACAGACAGTAAAATCACCCTTAGACTTAAAAACACATAAAAACTGTACAAACCCTACCCTGCTTAAGGTTTGCAATAACAGCTAACTAATTTAGCTTCATTAATTGCGTATCCTCTCAGTATAATCAATAAATTTACCACCAATTCACAATTAGTTTACAATATGTCAAACATACACCTAAGAAATCTTTATAATAAATTATCCAACATTTACTCTATCCATTTCTCAGTAGTTCTATTAACAAAGGAGAGTTTTTCCTACATTAGTTCTATGCCTTCTACCCCTAATTTCAAATAAATGATTGCTTCTTGCATAATATGTTGTGTTCTCCAATCTTTCACTAGGATCATCAGGATAAAAAAAAATTACTTAGATACATTTATCAATGTAATTTTCACCAACTTAGAGTTGTCTGA
The DNA here is from genome assembly GCA_030765045.1 of Tenodera sinensis. Lineage (NCBI taxonomy): Eukaryota > Metazoa > Arthropoda > Insecta > Mantodea > Mantidae > Tenodera > Tenodera sinensis. Next base: position 19,190,930 of record CM060963.1, read on the forward strand.
TTGCATGAGCGTCAGCAGACTTCTTTTCAGGGAGGGGCCGCATGTTGGAAGTTTGCAATTAATTCATTATTCTGTAGCTAAAAACTGCAAAAATTGAGTTGTAGTATTTGTTACGGATAAGCATGTTAATTTATGCTAAATAAACAGTGTACTTTACCTAAAAATTAAAGCAGTAGTCTAACAGTAATTCATTGAGCAATACATTCATTATTTTCCAAGGGACTTTGTGCCAATGTCCTGACCAGGATTGTGAGGATAAAGAATGATTAAGCTAAAGTTATAGGAAATGATACAATTGTGACATCTTAGATGTCGCTAAGGCACATTTCTACATGCACCCTGATAATTGCTTTAATTAAATAAATATATATTTATATATTGGATGATGTAGATTCCCAGAGATAGGATCTGAAAGGAACATGAGACCCAGGGGAAATATTGTGGACCGAAGTTCACACACAGCCAAGACACCCACAGTAGCTGACAGTTCAGAAATCGACACAAGTTAAACTGGACAAAGGAATTAAATCGCTTGAAAATATTGAAAGACAGAGATGCCTGAGGTAGAAGCTGAGAGGGACACGAGATTTCGGGGGAAGGATTGCGGATCGAAGTTTACTGGGCTAGGAAGTTCACAACATCTGATATTGTAGTTAAAACAATAACTATAATCTAATACTCTTCCAAAAAATGTGATTTGAAAATTAAAAAATATATTATAGTTTAAAAAACTAAAAAGACATGCTTTTATAACAAACCAAACTAAAAAGTGGAAAATAATTTTAAGTGTGAAGATTTCTTTCTATATCGATATAAAGTCAACTAGTTCATTACATTTCAAAATGTTGTAACAAGTTTAAAATAAAAACTAATTTATATTAACAAAATAATAAATTTTATTGTAAAAAAGCATGGGGTGTCAGATATCCAATGCTATAAATAGTTACATTGGTAGCTATTTATAAAAGTGTTGTTGTTGTTTTCTAGTGCCTTGCATCTGGCAATGAAGCCATTAGCATTCGTGCTTTCCAATACTTTTGAACTGTAGTTTCTTCTGATCTTAATGCTTCACAGGTCTTCAAGTGGTCTTCGTTCATTTCTGCTGGATCCTATTTATAAAAGTAAAGTTATGATAAAAGTAACGTGAAAAACACCCCACACTTTTATACAATAAAATTTATTATTTCTAATATAAATTAGTTTTTATTTCAAACTTGTTACAACATTTTGAGATATAATGAACTAGTTGACTTTATATCGATATAGAACAAACTCTTCATATTGAAAATTATTTTCCATTTTTTAGTTCGGTTTGCTATAAAAGTGTGTCTTTTTAGTTTTTTTAAACTATAATTTATTATTTCTGTTTTACTTCATCCCCCAATCCACTTTCCTTCTTTCTCAACTTATCTTATCAGTTTCACTCTTATAACTTGTATTAACCAGTTTATGTTGTACACTTCACTAATGCACTAATTATTAATATAGAATGCAAAAATGCAATTAACTATACATTAAAAGAAAATTAATAATAATGATGGTGGTAGTGATGGTGGCGGCGGTGGTGGCGGCGGCGGTGGCGGGGGTGGTGGTGGTGGTGGTGATGATGGCGATGATCAATGATGAGGATGATGATGGTGATGATAAATAATTCCATTAAGGGGTATACACTTTATTATTTGATTTGTAGAGCGTAGTGTGTCTTGTATTTCATACATGTTATACAAGATGAACTGAACACATATTTATGCTATGAAATTCCGTGTTTTTTTGTAGTTTATGCTTTTCATGTTAGAGAGTGCTAGTTTCATGCAACTAGAGTCACCGTGACTCTAATGTCGGCCATTAGATGGCGCTGCATACAGAAAAAAAGAAAGTTGCCAACGGAAGCGTAAGATCATAATTTGCACCGGAAATCAAGGGAGAGAACAATTTTGTGACTCTTATGGAGTACTCTGGAAATTAACTTCCATTTAAAAACAAAATAAACATTCAGTAAAACTTATTTAATGTTACATCATCAAGTTTGTTATAATGTTTTACGCTCCTAGTGATGTACATTATAAATATTTTAGCATCTAATATTGTAGTAAAAATACAAAATCAGCCCTCGAACCTCTATAGGACCTATAGGCACATTATCTATCGTATTCCTATAATATCCTGGATTTTAAAACATTTTTCAGCATCAGTAAACGTTTCATATTTGTAGGTAAGGTGTAGAAAATGTGGTTTTACATTATTTTTATAGTTGCAAAATAGCTTACAATATTTTAAAGGTTTTGTTGCCTAATTGAGCAGATGTTTTTCCAGATGAGTTAAACGAAATTAAGGGCCAGGTGTACGAAGTCGGAATAAACCGATATTTCGTGATTATGGAGAAAATAATAAGCGGCAGCGCACAAGAACTCAAAATGGGTGACGTTGCATTCACTACGTTTTCATGGGTATTCAAATCGATTTGAGTTTTCATTCCGGATTGGATACTGCATGGGAATTAGGATTCAGATCGAACTGAATCCTTGGATCCGATCCTCTTAGAAGTGGGATGGTATTGAAATTGGAAATACCTACCGGATTCATCCACCAAAGATGTACTCTGTAACAGGCTGCACGCTCGTCAATTTTTTTAAGCGAAAGTGCTATAATAAAACAAAATAACAAAGCCACTTTTATTGTTTCTATAGTCTCGCAATGGAGTCTTTTAAAAACATTCACTAATCTCAAAACCTACCTAAAATGCGCAGAAAACATATTTTGACAGGTTTGCCAACATAAAAACTTGAATGATTTATGCTTGAACCTTGCTTATCCAAGTCGATCTCATTCCGGATTGAATTCAACATGGAAACGTGAGTCGCATTTAGAATGGGGTTGGATTCAACTTGATTTCAATTCCCCATGGAAAGGTTGTAATTAATTTAATCATTGCAACTTTACAGTGGGAATTACGAGTTCCAAGCCAGTCAGTTTTGGGGTATTTAAAGCCGGGAAATGATTTAATACAGAAGTGTTTTAGGTGTTCGTATGCTCCTGTGCTCGTATCGATACTTTCCATGCACAAAAAGTAACAGATTTGCAATTCTCCAGTGCTAAATATGGTTGTGTATTTACTGCGAAACTATGTTTAATAAAAACAATTTATGGGACACTTACGTAAGCATCAACAACATTCCAAATAAACATCCACGTGGTACACATAGGCAGCTATGAAATCAATGGCATTTTGCTGTAAAATCAGCGGTTTACACATCTGCAAGATAATGCTATATTGCCAATCTAGCAGGTGCAATTAACACCACGGCCATATCTTTACCGTGAGGAGACATCTAAAAACAGTTGCTGGTATTGATGCCAACTGCACAGATGGACTGTCACCAAATATAACCAGAGCGCTATAATGGGAAAATATGTCATGGTTGGCTTTTGGCGAATTTCAATAGCTTTTTCCACCATAAAATTCGACTTCGAGATGTCACCGGAAATATATCGTGACAAAACGACAAAAATAGTCCAGTTACTTTTCTATTACTTTATTGTCTTCTAAAATGTTATCACAAATACACAACTGTCTTCTAGTCGTCAACACAGTCTACAGACTTTTGTGTTATCACAATTCACAACTTTTACTTCTCGTAACCTTTACGCAGTTCATTCAGTGTTTTTCTTCACTTTCTCTGTCTCTCATACTCTAACTACGACGTTAGAATCTTTCGACGCTCGTTGAATCTTCTTTACGCTGCACCGACACACGCGCAGCTGTCTCATATTCACTGACACTGACTGACTTTTGACCTAACTGTAACTCTCCCTTCTGCTGTTTCCACGCCTGCTTATATAGAGGGGATGACGTCACACGGACCTTTCGTGAACTCCATAAACGTGCCGGTGCGGCAGCCATAGCTTTCTCGAAGGCTCCAGAGCAAACCCTCTTTTTGTGTAGCTGCTTCATTGTTAGTCACGTGTTCGCTCGCATGAGTGGTGTGAGGAAACTTAGCCTTGCGCCGCCTTTGTTTGCTCGCCGACCTGGCACATGACGTGAAACAACCCAGCCCCGTCCGTCCGTTGTTGTGCGCTGAGCCCGGCGTCACAGTATGTTTTGGGAACATTTGTAGAAGAAAAGTCCATTTGTGTGTGAACTGCAACTCAAAAACGAAAAGCTGGTCAATTACCAAACTTGGTACCTAACTTCAGCATCTTCCAAGAATGGAACACGAAGCTTTACAAGAAAATCGCCCACCCCAAACTGCCCTTCACATGAACAATTTTCGAAAATGCTTATTTTCTCAAAATGACTCTAACGATGGACTAAGAATGTAGATTTCGTTAAAGTACATAATTTAAGTAAATTACATTTCTTTCTGGAGTTAAATATCCCGACATATTTCTTGTTATTAGTTTGAATTGTTTCCTGGTTATGCAAAGTTTCAAAGCCATCAAATAGCGACCAGCCCTTAAAATATTTCACTGTCGTTTAAACCTAATGTATTCCCATATTCCCATTGTACTTATAAGGATATATGTAATAAAACTATTTCTACAAACGTTTATCTTTACCAACATGAAATAGATATAAGAATAAGTATTTTAAAAAATATTTTGTTTTAGAATGAATGCAGAATCTGATTACACACATACGATTTTTTGATAACCAAAACGCTTAAGACAGACGTCATTGAGGTGATTTGTTAAACGAACAGATGAAATAAGATTCAAGTTGAGAAAGAATACCATACTGAGATGATATAATTACTGTTTAGGATAATTTTGAAAGGTAGACATGTAAAAATCTGCTACAGTCACATTACCTTTTCTATTCACTCTTGTAAAAACTATACTTAAAAATCTGATGTGTTGCACTCATATGATTTCCCCTATTTTTGTACTAACCATTCTTATAAACTCCTATTGCTTTATCTTCTTCGTGTTAATTGAGATAAACATTTGCAGAAATTATCTTATTGTTTATTTTCTTGTAGGTGCAAGGGGAATGTGGTAATACAGTAGGCTTTGTGCAATACTCAAATCTTTTAAAGCTTTGAGATTCCGTCCTCTTTGCACGGTTAAGATATCAGAAAATGAATCAGGATGTTCCATTTGACGGAAGTCAAAATCCAAAACCCAACAAACAACAAGGAATATCTCCAAAATGGTTCTCTCTACAAAAAAATTATTTGGACATAACTTGTGTGTTTTAAGGAGCTCTACATTTTTATAGTAAGGTTTTGTCTATGTCTTTACGGGTTACAAGTTATTCAAAAGTCATCCAGAGTAAACAGGACTATATAGGCTATAGCCAGAAAATTCAAAATATACATTTATAGGGGTGACGGGACTTTGTGCCCAGCTTTATTGTATTCCGCCTAAAAATTCGTTACCGACATTTCAGCGGAAATACTAGTTTTGAGACCCCCTGAATCCACAAAAACCTTGTTTAGAAAAATATCTGTGTATGCCTATGCCTGTCTATGCGTCCGTCTGTGAATAACATAATAAAAAAAAAACTGATGTGTTGCACTCACATGACTTTCTCTACTCTTGTGCTAACCATTCTTATAAACTCTTATTCCTATATCTTCTTCGTGTTAGTTGAGATAAACATTTGTACAAATTATCTTATTGCTTATTTCCTTGTAGGTACAAGGGGAATATTAGAATACAGTAGACTTTGAGCGATAGTCAAATGTTTTAAAGCTTTGAGATTACGTTGTCTTTGCACACTTAACATACAAAACAATGAACAACGATGATACATTTCACGAAAGTTCTAAGTTTTGCGAAACACACATAACAAGGAATATCTCCGAAATGGTTCACCCTACAAGAAAATTTATTGAGACATAAATTGTGTATTTTAGCAAGATCTACATTTTTTGTATAGTATGATTTGCTCTATCTCTAACGGTTTACCAGTTATGCAGAAGCCGTCCAGAGTAAATACGACTACAGGGGCTATAGCCAGAAAATTCAAGATATACATTTCATTTGTCATAAAAGTATCTCAAACATATGACATTTTAATCAAAATCGTTAGAGCCATTTTCAAGAAAATAAAAATTTTCGAAACATTTTCCATGTAAAGGGTAGTTTAGGGTGGCGCTATTTTCTTCAAAATCTTCGTATCACATCCTTGAAAGACATTAAACTTAACCACTGTATGACGGAATTGTAATTTGGAAACCCGAGGGGTCAAGGAGATATATTCGTTTCAGAAAGACGGAGCGCCTCCTCATTTTGCTATTTTGGTTCGAGAATATCTCAACGAGGTGTTTCCAGAACGCTGGATTGGCTGGATAATATATTAATAATATATTATATAATAATTATATAATATATATTATATTATATATAATAATTATTATATAATATATAATTAATAATAATAATAATAATAATAATAATAATAATAATAATAATAATAATAATAATAATAATAATAATAATAATAATAATAATAATAATAATAATAATAATAATAATAATAATAATAATAATAATAATAATAATAATAATAATAATAATAATAATAATAATAATAATAATAATAATAATAATAATAATAATAATAATAATAATAATAATAATAATAATAATAATAATAATAATAATAATAATAATAATAATAATAATAATAATAATAATAATAATAATAATAATAATAATAACAATACTACTACTATAATAACTAATTATATTATTATTATTGTTATTAATATAATAATTAATTATATTATTATTGTTATTATTATTATTATTATTATTATTATTATTATTATTATTATTATTATTATTATTATTATTATTATTATTATTATTATTATTATTATTATTATTATTATTATTATTATAAAATCTCTAAAAAATTGTTCCTAAAATTGGGAGGATTTACAATGCCTTTATATTGTTTTCTTAATAAATTAAAATAAAATTGTGGATGTGTAAAATGAATTTGTCTTTCAAAATGAATATTCTTTGATTTAGTTATGGAGGTAGAATATATTTTTAACAGAAGAGGAAGAAAATATGGAATACTATTGAAAATAATTAAGTGAATTTTTAAGGCATGTTCAGTGGTATTTTTACATTTGACTAATGAAACAAACACATTTTTTTCATCAGAAGCAAAGTTATGATTTTTAATACAACGTCCGTATTTTTATAGAAATGTAAGGTGTTTTAACTAACAAACTAACCAGTATGTCAGAATCATAACATACTTTTCATTAAAATAAGGGTTATTTAGTTGCAAATGTGTGTTAAAAACTTCAGCACATTGTACCAAAATCTTTAACGGCACATATGTGTAGAAAATTATTAGTTTTCCAGAAATTATAATTAAACAAAATGGGAAAGCCTAAAACCTATGTGCAGCTTTATTTTCACTAACAATTTTAATCTATTTATGACATAGTACCTCTAACGAACCAAACTGAGCGGAAGATTCGAAATATTTATATGTAAGTAAAACATGAATATAAAAAAAATCATAAAATGTACCATTTCGACTCTCCTTAAGAAGAACGTGGGAAAATCAATTATTTCTTCCTGATATGTTTTGAGATGCACGGTTTCGAAATTTTCAGTGCGCAGCTTCAATTTTAAAACTTATGTAAACTGCAAATAAAACCTTAAGCGAAATATGCCAAGAACAAACAGCATTTTTACTGCCATTGAGGTAGTTTCCAACATAATGGTCCGGTTTGTGTATAAAACTACTTGTCCTTTACTTTGTGAAATGTCTGAAAGGTTGAAACTATTACATAACGATGTCCAATCGGAAAACTGTAGCAACCCCGTGCTAGGTCGACAACTTCCGGACGTATCTGTTGCGCGGAAAGCATAACGTGCAGGCACTCCGTTTAATTCCATGCCAACCCTTGTTGCTTTACATCCATGCAATACGTAACGGAGAACGGAATTAATGATTCTTACTCATAATATACCAGATAACATTTATAGGAACACTCAGCGGTTTCTCAAAACATTTTTTCCTTTGCAACCAAAGCTGATGAAGATTTAGATATGCTCAGACAAAATTAATTATTCAGACTACATTTCAGACATCTAGAATGAATTGTTATGTATAAAAATATTGTTAGCTAAAATGTACACAAAATTCTGTCACTAATATTTTAAGTCATTTTTGGAGTTACTGTAATAAATGTACTAAATATGCTGTAAAAATAAGGAACACGTTGGATAATATTTACAATAAAAGGCAGGGGAAAAATTGAAAAAGCTATCCTATTAATTGAAGACATTTCACGATTACCAAAACTAAAATAAAATTGTTTCACACGAACAAGAAAAATAAGTTGATTTTTCAAAATCCTGTGTATCCCTTTAAAGTGAATATCAAAACCCAAATGAGTCAGGGAATAATACCATTCCAATAAGTTAACATGCTTTCAACACTTTTTTCCTCCATAAGCGTAATATTGTATATTCTATCCTCACATTATGTTCCGCATGTGTGCATAATGCGGGCCAAAATGGCCTTGTCGATGGGCCCTTAAAACTCACTCACTCACTCACTCACTCATTCACTCACTCACTCATTCACTCACTCACTCACTCATTGACCCACTCACTCACTCACTCACTCATTCACTCACTCACTCATCCACTGACTCACTCACTCAATCACTCACTCACTCATTCACTCATTCACTCATTCACTCACTCATTCATTCATCCACTCAGTCAATCACTCACTCACTCATTCACTCACTCGCTCATTCACCCACTCACTCACTCACTCACTCAATCACTCACTCACTCATTCACCCACTCATTCACTCACTCAATCACTCACTCGCTCATTCACTCACTCGCTCATTCACCCACTCACTCACTCATTCACCCACTCACTCATTCACCCACTCACTCACTCACTCATTCACCCACTCACTCATTCACCCACTCACTCAATCACTCTCATTCACCCACTCAATCAATCACTCACTCATTCACCCACTCACTCAATCACTCACTCTCACTCACTCACTCATTCACCCACTCACTCACTCAATCACTCACTCACTCACTCATTCACCCACTCACTCACCCACTCACTCACTCACCCACTCACTCACTCACTCACTCACTCATTCACCCACTCACTCATTCACCCACTCACTCAATCACTCACTCATTCACCCACTCACTCAATCACTCGCTCATTCACCCACTCACTCATTCACCCACTCACTCATTCACCCACTCACTCAATCACTCACTCATTCACTCACTCAATCACTCACTCTCACTCACTCATTCACCCACTCACTCACTCACTCAATCACTCACTCACTCACTCACTCATTCACCCACTCACTCACTCACCCACTCACTCATTCACCCACTCACTCACTCACTCACTCATTCACCCACTCACTCAATCACTCACTCTCACTCACTCACTCAATCACTCACTCTCACTCACTCACCCATTCACCCACTCACTCATTCACTCACTCACTCAATCACTCACTCATTCACTCACTCACTCACTCATTCATTCATCCACTCACTCAATCACTCACTCATTCACTCACTCGCTCATTCACCCACTCACCCACTCACTCACTCAATCACTCACTCACTTCTGTAGTCTTTGCCTTCGAAACAATCCGGTGATTTGTGGGCTCTTCTAACGTTAGTTTTAGTCATAATTAATTTGAAACACACATTTTCTTCCATATTTATATTTTCAGACTATGAAAAGTATATATAGGAAAATATTCCAGAGAAAGAGAAACTTCGCCACTCCAGCCGGAAATCGAATCCAAAGCGCCAGTTGACTATAGAGGCAGCCATCCGAACATTTCTGGATCTAGATTTTTGAACGCTTTAATTTCCCTTGCCGCCGCAAAAGTAGCGATTTTTCTTTACCTTTGGGCAAGAGCACTTTAAGACAAAAAATTCGGATGTATTACACTCACGTGAGTTTATTTACTCTTTTACAACTATTCTTATTCGTCTATCTTCTTATGTTAATCGAGATGAACATTTCTAGAAATTATCCCATTGCTAATTTTCCTGTAGATGCAAGGGAATATGGGACCGCAGAAGGCTTTAAACATTGCTCAAATCTTTTAAAGCTCATCACTATGTGATAACTCCAAAATTCCGTTCTCTCTGCATGGCCAAGGGATAGAGAAAACATTTGGGAAAAGTTTAAATATTGGAAAATTCAGACAAACAGCAAGGAGCATCTTCGAAATGGTCCACTCCACAAAAAGTATGTTTTTTAACGAGATATACACTAAAAATGCATAGCTTAAGCTACAGCAAAATATATAAGAGCAATTCTGAAAACTTTTATGCCGATTAAGGGATATTGAGTTTTCAAACAAAATTGTCAATATAGAATATACATAAGTTAATATACAATAAATTATTTGATTAAATACTACTGTTCTATTGATTGTTATTCAGGCCTTTAACCTTATGATTTATACTTGAACGCCTTTGTTATATTGATTTGTTATTTAGTATTATTCTAATGATTTTAAGTAATTGTAACAAATTTATTGTATGCCACTGTATTATACAAAATAGTCGCGATAGCTCGCATCACTCCGTTCGCTTTCTCCTTCTCCCTCACTCTCTATCATTATCCTTTTCTCTCCTTATCCCTCTCAAACTATCTCACTTCCTATCTCTCTCCTCTATTTTTAAATCTTTACTTCATTCCCATTTTTACTTTCTGTATTAAGTATAGTAAGTAGGGGAAGTATTGCATTCCACCCAGTAATTCGATGTCGAGATTTCATCGGAAATACATGTTTTGAGACCCCCTGAATCAAAAGAAAGCATTTTTAGAAAAAGGTCCATGTGTAAGTGTATTCGTGTCTGAGAAGAAAAGTCGGTTAAAAATCAACGTTGGTATTTAAGTTTAATGTCTTTCAAGAATGCGACACAAAGATTTTGAATAAAATTCCTCCACCCTAAACTACCCTTTACATGGAATATTTTTATTTTCTCAAAAATGACTCTAACGATTTTGATTAAAATGTCATAATTTTAAGATATTTTTATGGTAAATGAAATTCATAATTTGAATTTTCTGACTATAGTCTATGCAGTCCTGTTTACCCTTGATGACCTTTGCATAAGTGCATAATAGATCTACAAAAATCTGATGTGTTGCACTCACATGACTTTCTCTACTCTTGTACTAACCATTCTTACAAACTCTTATTCCTATATCTCCATTTTAGTTAACATAAACATTGGTAAACATTATCTTATTGCTTATGTCCTTGTAGGTGCAAGGGGAATATTAGAATACAGAAGGCTTTGTGCGACAGTCAAATCTTTTTGAGATTCCGTTCTCTTTGCACGATTAACATAAAAAGAAAAATGAATAACGATGAACATTTCACGAAAGTTCTAAATTTCCCGAAACTCACACACATAACAAGGGATATCTCCGAAATGGTTCACCCTACAAGAAAATTTATCATATAAATTGTGTATTTTAGCAAGATTTAAATTTTTTGTATAGTATGATTTGGTCTATCTTTAACGGTTTACCAGTTATGCAAAAGTGGTCCAGAGTAAATACGACTACAGGGGCTATAGCCAGAAAATACAAGATATTCATTTCATTTGTTATAAAAATATCTCAAACATACGACATTTTAATCAAAATCGTTAGAGCCATTTTCAAGAAAATCAACATTTTCGAAAAATCTTCCATGTAAAGGGTAGTTTAGGGTGGGGCTAATTTCTTCAAAATCTTCGTGTCGCATCCTTGAACGACATTAAACTTAAATACCAACTTTGGTTTTCAACCGACTTTTCGTTTTTGAGTTATGCTGTCCACAGACTGACAGACTGACAGACCGACAGACTGACAGACTGACAGACACACAGACACACAGACACACACACACTGACTTTTTTTCTAAAATGCTTTTTTTGGATTCAGGGGGCCTCAAAACATATATTTCCGATGAAATCTCGACATCGAATTTTTGGGTGGAATACAATACTTCCCCTATTTACCAGTAGAGAAAGTAAAAATGTAAATCTCATTAAAGCACACAAGTAATATCCAATTTTTTCCCTTTCTTTTTGTGGAGCGAACCATTTCGTTATTTGTGTGCGTTTTACAATACTTAAACTCTTCTCAAAAGGGAGGTCGTTATTCACTTTTTTATCCCTTGACGTGCAAAGCGAATGGAATTTCAAAGCTTTAAAAGATTTGACTATCGCTCAAAGTCTACTGTATGCCCCATGTTTCCCTTTCACCTACAAGGAAATTAGCAATAAGATAATTTCTGCAAAATTTTATTACGAATAACGTGAAGAATATAGAGAAATTAGAGTTTTTAAGAATAGTACACGAGTAGAAAAAGTCATGTGAGTGCAACATGTCACATTGTTTTTTTACTTTCTCTACCACTTATCCAAAGGAGCTAGAAAAAGATATTATAACAATATTATATTGAAATTTTGACGGAAATACATCTTTTGAGGATCATTGAAACAAAAAACTGTTTGTCCCCGTCTGCGTTTGTCTGTAGGTATGTTATCTGTGCGCCTGTTCTGTTAACGGCATAATTCAAAAACGAAAAGTTTGATTAGTACCAACATTTATGAAATAAATAAGATTCTTAACTTGAAATGTCTTGAACGCATTTTATATAATTTTACATAACTTGTAAATCTCCAAAGTAAACAAAAATTGCTGTACAAAAAGTTTACATTGCAGTGAAGCACGCAATTCACATAAGATGAATTTTTGATGCATTTATCATCCCCAAAAGTATCGAATAAATCGTAACCAAAGCAACGTACGCAATGCTGGAATATTCCCTAATATACAAGTTATACAAATGCAACAACAATTGTTTAACCGGAAACTCTAAGACTTGTCGCACTAAGGTACCGTTATTCGCGCTTTATTGTTGCGAAAGTGCAAAAGGATGGCCACAATAGTAGCCCCTAGTTAAAATTCGAACCCCAGGCTACTAGGATGTCTCAACGGTTCAACACGCGCTAAAAAAATTAGAACATACCTGGTGGACGCCCGTGGTGGACGTAGGCCCTTGTTGCAGAGTGTGGCACTGTTTTTTCTTGCGTCCCGCGATGTCCAGGTAAAGTTTAAGAACAAAGACGGAAACATTTGTTCACTGATACAATTTCCATAGGCATAGGACCGACCGGGTGGTTCGTTACGTTGGCCAAACTCTCGCATTTCGGCCGGACGACGCGTCAACGGACAGCATATCTGATTCTGTTTCAGTTTCAAATTGCACTTTTTGCTATTTGCAATTTCCTGTTTGGGAACAAGTTGTAAACCAGATGTCAACTTCTACATGTTTCATACCATGTCGAAACATGTTCACATGATAAAGTTAACAAAAGTAACGTCTACAGTAAATCCTGTTAAGGGGACACATTTCAAAATTTATATTCTGTATTTATTTGTAACCATTAAATAAAATTTTGCAATAGGCACAAGCCAAAAATTATTTCTAAAAGTTGATGTGTTACACAACTTTCTCTACCCACTATTCCACCAATTATTTCTACAAAATGTATTCTCCTACCCATGTTAAGGAGCACTCTACTCAGTATTGGAAATTCCTTATTTTCATCCAATTCGCACTCCAGTTTCAGTTTGCTAGAATGGTCAAAATTAAAATGTTTATCAAATTTAAAGTCATAGTGGAACATTTTGAATGGCCAAAATATGACCTTAATATGGTCAAATATTCATTTATGTGACCAATAAAAATTGATTCACTGTATTCCCAAATGTTGCCAACATACTTAAATTAACGTAAACATGGCAAAATAAGTCGGAATAAAAATATGACATGTGATAATAATACGAGCCCTATTAGTAATATATTTGCATTTACAACATTATTTCTTAGTGAACTAATCAGACTGTGGCTTATATGTACCCCTTTAAAAAGGGTAGGCTTTTTCTTAGGATATTCTCTTTCAAATGCAACTGTGGTGTGGGAGAGAGAGAGAGAGAGAGAGAGAGAGAGAGAGAGAGAGAGAGAGAGAGAGAGAGAGAGAGAGAGAGAGAAGGGATGTGATTGACTTGTTTGCAGTTTTTAGGTTGTGTGATATATATATTGTTTTCTATACGTTTGGAAACAAAAGCTAAAAGGGCGTTCTTTAGAATCGTGTGCTGTCACGCGATAGGGCTGCGAATGTTAAATCATTTTGTCCATCCTGATTCTAACCAGAGACAAATATGAGCTTGTGCTGGTAATTTGACTGATCATTGTACACAAATACATAAGAGCTTGCGCATCACATAAGGTAATCAGATTAACGAGGAAGTGAATGTTCCTTTGTTTATTACATATAGGCTTGCTACATTCCTGTATTATTCTGCAACAGGTAAATCTCCAAATTGCAATGCGTTTCTGTGGGCAAATACTTTGTGTAACATTATCTCTGTGGTTGTTTTGTTAGGTCTTACACCCCCTCAGGGACGAACAAAGCGACCCCAGGAGAGTCAGCTGCCCCTTGAGAAGCCAAGCATCTCTGGACCACAAACAACAAGTGGACATGCACATACAACGTTCAGGACTTGCCTCTGAAGACAGGTTATTCCTACACTCAACATATTACCCAACGTGAAAGCAACAATGGATGCAATAAGGTCTTAGCCAGCATTTGTCCTTAGTTAATTCTATATACATAGAGTGTAATTGAAATAATTTCCTCCTTTAGGTAATTAGACAAAGCGCAATTGTAATCAAATTATATTGGTATAACATTTCCTTATAGTGATTTTAAAGAGCTGAACAAACATATTTACATGCTTTTGAAGCATGTGTAGCAGTTCAACCACATTCCAAAAGTGAGAGGAACAACATCTAGCAATCGTACTGGCGCATTCTTTATTCAGTGGGGGCAAAAATTAAATTATTTTGTTGTTTAACGATGCTGTCAATTTTCAGGATCATATCAGCGTTGCTGGTGTGTCGGAATGGTAGGGGCAAAGCCAAATGATAAATAGGGCTCGGGTTGTTATAACCTAAAAGCTCTTGAATTATACATGCATCTATGCTCCAGGAAGTACCAACATATAACCTAAAATTTAAAACAAAAGACGTAAAATGCACTTACATTTAATAGTTACAGATGAAATAGTTCATACCTCGCTTAACCTTCCTTTTTAGCAGAATTACGACATGCTGTTTCAGATGGTCAAAGTTGAAGAATCTTCAGCAAGTAGAGTCGTATATTTTATGTAGATACTTCTTTCTACATAACATGATGTAATGGGGCAAACTTGAAATAAGGCAAATAATTAGCAGAAAGTTCTGGTTCATTTTAATCGACTAGTGCCTCTTTGCCACAAAGGATGTCAGCAAATTTACCCAATGTGCAGGATTTCTTTCAAGCACACGACGTAATATTTCCCTAACCTTGTTAGCTACTTCACTCTGTGCCCTCGGTAACCCACTTTCAGGTTCCTTCACACTGCTTAGTAACATCACAGTTCCATTCCCAAAGTTTCAAGGCGACTTATTGCATCTACGTAAGCTAGTTTTTGACATCGTAAATCATATCAATTGATGTACATTTTTTTCTGAATATGAATCACTTTGGTAAAAGCTATTTAAAATCTTATTAATCTCATTTTAGTTTATGCAATAGTACTTTGCAGCATCAAGCCAATATGTTACAATGGGCTGAGAGGAAAATGGAAGAGGTTATGAAATGATAATTAAATATCTGATATTCAATAAATACACTTAAAATATAACCAAAGGTATGCTCTTATTCGTACATTTGGCCAACATATGACCTAACTCTAAAATATGGTCAAACAAGCATTTATATGACCAATAGAAACTGAGTCATTGTGTTTAAAAATGTTGAAACATGCTTAAAGTAACGCAGGCATGGAAAAATGTCAGGATAAAAATATGACGTCATAAAAACCCGAGCTCTAGTGATAATTTTAGAATACTTGGAGACTACGAGGTGAATCATTATTTAACCTGAATAAATGTTGCACCAAAATGCAAACGAAAATGTTGACAAAACGTGATTGCAATGGTTATCTACTTTCACCATCTAAAAGTAAAAAGAGCCCAGACTGAGGAAACCAACTCAAATTAGTTTTCCTCATGATTTAATATTTAGTTTCTCGAATGTGATTGACAAAATATTACCGTAACCTCCAGGTTAGAGTACTAAAAAGTACTAAATTTTCTATCATTAAACCAGTTTTACAATGAATAAACATTTTTCGGCCCCCAAATTCACAGTCTTTAAAATACTAAATTTAAGGACGTTAATAACATTTTAAAAATGCTACAGAGAAGGGCTGGTATCTTGACAGTTTTTTCATATTTATATGTTTGGAATTTAAAAAATAAATAATCGATAAATGAAAAAAGAGGAATGAAACAAAGTAAATATTATAAAAGTAATTAAATAGTTATCTGTATTTGCAGAAAATTATGCAACATTTTTTCAGCTCCACTGTGTTACCTTTCTGATAGGTTGCAGTCATTCTGCTAAGACAGATTAAGACACACATTTGCCTAAATATATAATTAAAATTAGGGATTCTTTGTGCTCCACAGATTATCTTAGAATTAATTAAAAACCTCGTTTAAACCCCTATAGGTTTCTAGTCTTTATTATACAATCCGTTTCCAAAATACTGTGCTAACAAAAATGCAAGATGAAGATCTATTAAAACGTTTATTTTAATTTTAATTGTTTGAATAGTAAGCTATATTGTATAAACTTAATGATGGAACTGTCAAACATGTGTTTGCTAATTTATTTGCATATCAATTACATTTTTCCAATAAAATATACGTTTAGGGCTTGTGGACCGTGGTTGAGTCAATGAATAAGTCCAGCGTTTGACCCATAACAAGCGTCATACTAGTTGTAGATCAGCCAGGATTCACTTCACTCTCTGAGGATGCCCTATGACAGAGGACAGTCCTGAAAGGCTGCAACAGGCAATTCATTCCATTCCTCAATGGTTCTATATCATTGCCGATGAGCAATTGCTCCAAAGGGAAGCAGCTCATGTGAACTTATATATTAAAGGTGGCATATAATTGGGGAAAAGTCCTCACGATGTTGAATGGACACCGGTCCTATATCGGGAACTTGAAATCCTCACCCCCGTGTGTGGGACTGAACCCAGGCGATTTTGCGGCCGGAAATCACAGTAGCACCTCAAAACATATAATTCCAATGAATGTTTTGGGTGAAGTGCAATACTCCCACCCAAGTAGGTGCCAGAGAAATTAATGTAAACTTCAAAATGATATCAAGCAACATAGGTCTGAAAATTGATAATTTTGGGGCACATCTTTCTGCAGACCCTTTCTGCCACACTCAGCTCCTTTCTGATTTGAACGGTCCTTGTATGAATATATTAAAAATAACGTTCGCAAAGCAGAGGGGAGTGTCCGACATCTAGCGTACATATGCCCGTGTTGCACGCACATTGAGACGTTACATTTCCGGGACGGCCAGCGTCGGCAGATGACATTAGAAACGGCGGACGGCCTACCAAGAAGTGAAAGAGTTAAGGTAAAAAACACTTCTTGACCCGAATCCTCTTTCAATTATAACATTCGGGACCGAGTGACCCGACCTGACCCTTGGAAGGATCGCTCAATTGACCAGCGAGTGCTCGCTGGGCCGGTAATAATTCTCACACACAAAGAAGGGGTTGGAAAACCGTCCACCCCGTCGCATTTTTTGCTCTGTGAGTTCATTCAAAGCCCATTACAAGTAGCACTTCCGTGTCCCTTCTTATCACGTGCCAACCGGCCAGTCGAGGAGACGGACGGACGGACATAACAAGCGTTTTATAGCGATCGCCCAGTCTGCTACATACATACATACATACATGTTACATTACCACATTCGCAACCCTCTCACACTGACCCTTCCTTTCCTTCCCTATGTTTAGCAATTATACCATATTCAGAGGTAGATCAATCTTTTCCATCGATCAACATGCTGCTCCTAAACCCAGAGTTCGTGGTTCGATTTCTGGACTGAACGAGCTCTCCCTACCCCACACCCTCTGGAAGGTGTGAATGAGTCACTGGATGACTGTCTCAAAAGAGGGAGACTAACAGCGGAAATTAAAAAAGAAACAAAAAGAAAATCTGATGCAACTGTTTTAAAAACTTCCGCGCAAACCAAATAGAGAAAATAAACAGACAAAAATTTAATGTTTTCAATCATATGACTTTCTCTACTCATTCAAAAATAATAGTGTCTTAACGATTTTTATGTAGAAAGATTTTGTCTATCAGGCGGCGCCGTGGCCGAGCGGTTGGATCTTTCGACTCTCACCTAGGCAATCCCAGGGACCCGCATGTGGTATTCGTGGTGGACGAAGCGGCGTCTGGGCGGGTTTTATCGCGTTCTCTGCTTTCCTCCGCCACTCATTCTACCAACTGCTCATCATCATATTTCCCTTCACCCATTTCGCCTGCATTTCATATCATCCTCTTCCTCACTATCATACCTGGTGCTTGGCTGACCACCCACTTCCAGATCTTCACTCCGTCTGGTCCATAGGTTCCTGTGCTCCCCGACAGGCGTCTGACCCTACGCACTAGCTTGTAAGTCCTACATACGGGGAGGGTAATCAAATAAAGAGGAAGAAGAAGATTTTGTCTATCTCTTATGGTTACCAGTTGCACAAGTCATTCAAAAAGAAAAGGACTACAAAAGTTCACAGGAGACAGACAGACAGACAGGCAGGCAGACAGACAGACAGACAGACAGGCAGACAGACAGGCTGACAGACAGAAAGATAGACAGACAGACAGACAGACAGACAGACAGACAGATATACAGACAGATACACAAGCAAGGATCTCTGCACATTTTTTTCTATGGGCCTCAAGACATAGTTTTGTGAAATACTGACATCGAATTTTTGGGCGGAATACAATACTTTCACTCTCAGTCGGTAGAACACCTGCCTGCTGTTCTACGGGTCCCAAGTTCGATTCCCGGCTGGAGAGCGGAAATTTTTCTTTAACTAGGATTATTCCCCAATCCTCCCTAGAGAATGAAAGTATAAATGGGAGTGTGAATACGTGCGTGAATTTAACGTAACAAGTCCAGAGTAATAGAAACCCAAAGTTCAAAACCACCAGTTGCACAAGTCATTCAAAAAGAAAAGGACTACAAAAGTTCACAGGAGACAGACAGACAGACAGGCAGGCAGACAGACAGACAGACAGACAGGCAGACAGACAGGCTGACAGACAGAAAGATAGACAGACAGACAGACAGACAGACAGACAGACAGACAGATATACAGACAGATACACAAGCAAGGATCTCTGCACATTTTTTTCTATGGGCCTCAAGACATAGTTTTGTGAAATACTGACATCGAATTTTTGGGCGGAATACAATACTTTCACTCTCAGTCGGTAGAACACCTGCCTGCTGTTCTACGGGTCCCAAGTTCGATTCCCGGCTGGAGAGCGGAAATTTTTCTTTAACTAGGATTATTCCCCAATCCTCCCTAGAGAATGAAAGTATAAATGGGAGTGTGAATACGTGCGTGAATTTAACGTAACAAGTCCAGAGTAATAGAAACCCAAAGTTCAAAACCACCGTTAAGCAAGTGAACACCATTGCAATTATTCCAAGTGGTTAAAAGCCGCCGATATGACTTACTATGTCAAAGGGGCATATAAATGGAACTTAAAAAATACCTTCACTGCTTAATACACAACAGAGAAAGAAAAAATCAGAACTCCAGCACACTGTATTAGAGAGGTACATTTTAGCTTTTCTTTTAGTTGTAAATTTACTTCCTTTCTCCTTTACCTGGTCACCTTCCCCTTATGTACTACTTACACCCCCGAGGACTTACAAGCCAGTGCCTAGGATCAGACACCTGCCGGGGAGCACAGGAACCTATGGACCGGACAGAGTGAAGACCAGGAAGCGGGTGGTCAGCCAAGCACCACGTATGAGAGTGAGGAAGAGTATGATACGAAAAGCAGGAGAAATGGATAATGGGAAAGGTGATAATGGAGCAATTGGTGGAATGAGTGGCGGAGGAAACCGCCCTGACGCCGAACCGTCAACCACAATATCACATGCGGGTCCCTGGGATCGAACCCGGGCCGCCTAGGTGGTAGGCGAACGCACTGCAAATGTATTTGTTGCTATAAA
This sequence comes from Tenodera sinensis, assembly GCA_030765045.1. Lineage (NCBI taxonomy): Eukaryota > Metazoa > Arthropoda > Insecta > Mantodea > Mantidae > Tenodera > Tenodera sinensis. Next base: position 19,211,114 of record CM060963.1, read on the forward strand.
TTATTCGTTTTCCCAGAAACTATCCTAGATAGCTAAATTCAATTTTAGAATGATAAAACAAACTCTAAGTGCTATTGTGGAACTACTTTAGTGTTGGTATCATATTGGTTATTTTTAAAAACGCAATTTCAGTTATCAATAGCAAGGAGTCGAATATTATGAGCATTAAGTTTATTTTGAGAAATTACATATGAATAAATTGGATATCATTAGAATTAGGATATTCATTAAAAATGTTATCTTCCATAGCAAAAACACATTGATAAAAATAGATCAATGAAAACAGAGTGGATATATTTGAATCCTTTAAAAATGTCAGTCTAGTACATGAATATTTTTTTAGATGTCATGAATTTAATGAAATTAATGAGAATAGGACTTTTATTCGCCCCTTAGATATGCTAACTCAACATTTCAGGTAACGAAAATTAATATTATAATTTTGAATTGGTTTGATTTAAAACTGCATCCATATTTCTTGTGAAAAAAGGTGACTCCCATGGAAAATTTCAATTCGATATGATAATTACTGTCTAAAATATTAAATAATTTATAACATTTTAATACAAACGCTACTTAGCTACGGATTTATTTTTTTAATTCGTTTAACGCCACAGCTACGCAACAGTGAAACATAAACAGAGATTCTGAAATGCCACATTTTACTGTAATCACAAATACAAAGATACAAAGCAAAACTATATGAATAGCTTTATTTAATGTTGATGCCCTCTGGAGTGGGTCAATATTCTAGGTAGGTACTAAACAACCGTGGTCCGCTGTAGGTTTTTGACCATCTGGACAGTATGGTCTTCCCTTGGGGTACCTGAGGAAGGCCATAAGAGTCCAGGTGGCCTCATGCAAACCGACCCATTGGAAATTTGCGTCCATCAGACTTCTGCGGAAGCTCAATGGCAAACCGGAATTTTCGGATAGTTTATTGAATTAATATTTGAACAAGAAAAATGGAGTAATAAAACACGAGTTCGAAGTTTCAGCTGGAAATAGCTATTCAAGTAATTGATACATAAAGATATTATTTACTTAAAGAGTGGGATTGCACCCTTTCTGAACAGTTAATATATCTTGCTCCATATACACAACTTTCTAGGTGCATTGCTGAAGAATGAATAGTCATTTTCCTAGGCGTCTTGCTGCATCATCTAAGTTTGAAATACTGATTAGAACAAAGGCAGTAATCTTTGTGCTTTAAGTTTTTTTTTTTTTTTTCTGACTGGTGTTTTCTTGGACTACCTACAATTAATGGTCATACTCATAACGGAGATGAACTATCTAAAATCGCCGTTGAAACATTGTCACCAGGTTCAAAATAAATAAACCAAACTTAGGATATTGAGACAATATCATCATATAAGTTGCCAATACATTAAAGGATGTAATTCAGAATTTATAATATCTGATTTGCATATAACGATTTATTATTTGTGTTTTAAGCCATTTGTTGATTGTTATCAGCTGCTAGTGCACAGCATTATCCAACACCATAAAAATAGCACAACAGAAAACAAAGTGTATGCATTATATTTGGTTTAGAACAGGTTTTAATCAGTTAAGAATAAACTGTTTTTAAGTCCTAGGGGCTATATAAGGGGAGGGTAATCGGGTAAAGAAGAGGAAAAGAAGAAGAATAAACTGATCAAATCAGGAAGAATATTCTAACCCTTTTGAACTTTCTTTTCTGCTACATTTATTTTATTTTGATAGGATCGAAACACGTTTTTGTAGACATTTTAGAGGAAAGAGAAAAGAAACAGAAGAAAAAACAACCACAGTATTTTTCAAGTGTTGTTTGCTTTTTCAATTAACTTCTTTACCTCTGATATATAGCAAGGTTAGTTATTAAAATTATTTTGTTGTTTAAGAACTTGTCAATTGCCAGGATCACACCAGCGTCGCCGGTGTGCCGGAAGTTCGTCCCGCCGGAGTTCTTTTACATGCCAGTAAATCTACTGACATGGAACTGTTGTTTTTAAGCACACTTAAAAGCCATCAGTCTGGGCCGGGTTTGAACCCGCGACCTTGGCATCAATAGGCTAGCGTCTAACCAACTGAGCTACCCAGACCGACATAGCAAGGTTAGGATTAGGATTATACAATGAAAGGGGACACTTCGCATACTGCGAGCTACACAGGTCTAAGAGAAAGGAACTACAGGAGGCTACAGGCCACAGACAGACTGCTCACAGAGACGCGCGGAAGTCCCTAACAATTCCAGCTAGAAGCACGTCCCACTGCTCCAGAGAGAGATGAAGCACCCGTTCAACCAAGCAGAGTATCCTTTCCTTTGAACAGGCATCCACGCCGTCTGTCCGGCACTACCACACGCCACCTGAAAGATGAGCACATGGAATGAAAGGAAATCGTGTTACCTGGCAAACTACCCCAGCATTTGCCTATCAACCGCGGAAAACCACGACAAACCCAAGGTCAAAGTGGTCAATTGGCGGGAATGGAATCCAAGATCGCCCGCTAGCCTCACATGTTACCACATTATGAATTTATAACTTAATTGGAATGAATTTAGTCAAAATTTAATGTTAAAACGTCATGCAAAGTTTAATTTATAAGACAGGTTTGGTAATGTCTCGTTAGCATTAAATTAAGGTATATCATTCGAATTAAGATAGAAATTTATTACAGCTTTGTTCACACAATATTTGCATTACAGTTAGTAAAATAATAAACCATTTATATGCATTCGTCAAGAAGCCCGATGGCTCCAAATATTTGACACAAATTATTTTTTTTTCGGCGAAACGGTTTTTTATTGACAATAATTGTATGGCAACATATGGCCGAAGCAGTACCTCGCACCCACTTTATATAATATAATATAATATAAACGTGAAAGAAAATAGAATAATTTTTTCAATTGCGCAGGCAAAACTATGCTTAAGGATTATGAGTAGTGACAAATCAGAATTCTGGAAAGATAAAACATTTGCAATGTTGTGGGTCTGTTTTACGTCTGCTGTTTGTGAATGACTCTGGATGGTGTTAGCGTAGTTGCTCACCCATTTGGAACAAAAACAAGACGTTAAGTGGAACAGATGCTGTAATCTGGTTAGCAGACCAAGTTTCGTGCCATGAAATCCCTTCTAACATGTGGAGCTGTTTGTTTAAGTCGTGTAAGGCAAAAGAAACCTCCTGCGGTTGCGGTTGGAATGATTGGTTAACACTTATTTGGTTGAATTAAAGCAATCGTTCAAATAAGTGATTTGGTTTGTGAAGTACCCCATAATAAGAGCAAAGTAACAATAAATCATGTAGTTCTCAGGTATACCAGAGGTCTTGTAACAAGTCCTACGTATAAACCTTAACAACGTTTGTGTGGTGCAAGCGGAAATTGTCCCATCCTGCATTCACAGAAAGTCATTAGGAATCTGTTTATATTAGTGCAATATGTACACAATATTACTTTATATTTAATTTAAATGTTATAAAATACAACAGATGTAGACTCAGAGTAACCTCAATTCTAATTGTATTCTATAGATGTATGTAATGAAGTTTCTAAATCGTATTTAATAATAACTTTCGCTGTATTTCTTTTGGATGTTGTATTTAAGTTCATCACCACCGTATGCCAAATAACTCTTGTCCGTCACGGAGGAGGTTCCAGTACGTTAACCGATAGCTTATTTTGAGTCAGACTCTGGGAGGAAGAATGAGATGAAAACACCTTACAGGCGGTCAGAACGCATCACATGCAGAACTTCTTCAGTCCAACTGAGTTCCTGGTAGCCACAGAGAGGGCTACAGCCAGGTCTGGCTGATCAGCCAGGCCCTCCGACGGGCGGCCAGCCAACCACAGTGCCTCCTCTCAGCTGAACACCGTATTTCTAGAGCGTAAGCTCCACCGTAGCGCATCCTACCATTGGTACCGCTGACTCTTACAACCTGGAAAGACCGGATAGAGAGAGAGAATGAAATGAAATGATGTAAATATTCTTTGCAGCATTGCCTGAGTGACCCGGGAAAATCCTCCGAAAAAAACCCAAGTTCAGGAAGGTCGGGCATGGGAATCGAACCCGCGACCTTCTGAATGCGGACCACAGACGTTACCGCCTGAGCCATCCCACTCGGTAATAACTATATATACAGGGAGATTATGTCTGACGTAACATCGGAAGTTACTCAACTGATAGTTATTATAATTAATAACTAAGAATATTACTTTTGGGTTGATTATAGACTCTGTGACGTTCCTAATGGTTGAAACTGATTCCTGAGATTGTTTCTATTCACCAATTTATCCTCTATTTCTTTGAATATTGATGTTAGAGAGTGTCTTAAGTGAAAGCTGTGGAGCCTAAAGAAGTCTAAAATGTCATCTATTAAAAATTACTAGACCATTACGACAATTCTTTCGCCGAAAGAACTATTCACTGCACACTATTTCCAGAATTTTTTAAGGTATTCGGAAGGGGATTAAGGAATTTATATAATAGAAATATAACATTCAAACAATTTCTGTGAATACCGGGTCATTTCTTGCTCGTTAAAGGAGTTTAAGGGGTAAAAGACAGGATTTACCATAAAAACATTTACATCTTTGTACATTAATTTTATAAAGATGCAGTGTGATGGAAATAATTTCATTAAATCACCATTCGATGCTTAAAAAGTTACGCTGATGCATTGTTGGGTAGGACAGCAAACACCAGCATAAAATGTATTTTAGTGTGTAACATAATCAAAAGTTATTTTGAAAAATACCCTACCGAAAACTACCCTTTATGTCTGAAAACGGGAATTAACTGAAACCAAAACTAATGTTAAACTCAGGGTAAAATAATAGAATATTAAGTAAGAAATTAACTTAAAAAATGACAAAGCGAAAATAATGCTAAAGATAGAAGTCAAACAATTATATTAAGTCACACAGTTCTTGCACTTAAAGATTCAATTGAGATCTTACAAAAACATCTACATTCAAATTAACGTTCTTACCTTAAGTCTTAAAACAAGAACACGTTATCATACTTTTCTGTTGGAGTATCTAATATCGACATGCTCTTAAAGAATTTCTTATAATGCCTTTTTTTATATTTTAGTGTTGGGTTTGTTTTCCAAATCGACAATTGTCAGTTGTTATGCGATGACAATCCCCATTTGGGAAACCTGAAAGTGTTCTTGTTAAAGATATTAGACAACGTCTCATTAGACCAAACATTTAGATCTAGTTAAAGCATGTAATTTATGCTAAAGATATATTTGTGGAGTTAATTACTTTAGAGATATTCCTTATTGTTTGTTTTAATTTTCAAATACGAGTACTTGTATACCTTAAGAGGACCTCGGACAGATATTTTAACCAAAGTTGTTGGATTTCTGCAAAAATGAACTCTTTATAACGTTAGTAAAATACTTAAATTCACTTTATGGTGTTCGTTTTTAAAGGCTGGAGCATTTTAAGCCTTTATACCAAGTACATTAGCCTGTATTAATGTTTTCAATATAACATTGAAGTTCTCACAAAACAACATTTTTCTATATGATAAATAACCAATACGGTATGGTTTTTTTACTTTTTCATGAAACGTGGCACAATTATTACCCTTCAGGACTATCTAAAGAAATTGCAGAATCTATTTTGAGCTACAACGTAAGTCTTGGGCACAGTATTGATGTTAATCCAACAATTTTTACTTTTTAGGCTGCAATATCTGCATAGTTTGTTATTCAAAGCACAAAATGAAATAAGAATTCTGGAATCACTTCTTAGGAGTTCAAATATTAATATGACAACATTGTACTGATGAAGAAAAATATTTGTATTGCAAGGAGGATATATGAAAATCTTCATACATTTTATTGAAATTTACACAGTATGCTATTTAAAATGAGGATAACCAACATACAAAATTGTTATTTTTAATGCCAACAAACTTACTGCTGGTGTTTTAAACACACAAGCCATGTGTTGGCAATGTTTATGTGACACGTCAGATTATTAAATTTTGTGACGGTGTCGCTAAGAATTTTAAATTGTATATTAGGTGATATTTTGCGTTTATGGCTGTCCACAGTTGTCGAAGTGATCCGACCCACTGCCACCAGTAGTGTACAGATGCACCCGCACTGTTAGAAACAGCTGCCGAACGCCTGTTGAGTGCTTTTGTACTCCGATAAGGATTCCACGACATGTTCCCGTTTGGAATGGCAGGACATTGCTTTTCTTTTGTAGAAGAAAGAGAAAAGGTGTGCATTAACTGGGGAGTTGACTGCTGTTTCTTTTCAGGACACTGCAACTGTATTATACACCATATAGTTCATGAATCAATGACCAATCCGGCGTTAATATACTCAGAATTTGAACAAATTATACATGTCTATCGCCACAGGTTTATTATTCTCGGTTTAACGCAACTATGTGCACTTATTTTTAAGTAACTAAACGAGAAAATGCAGTGAAACATCGATCACAGTAAAACGCCTTTGTGAGATTGTAAAACAATAAGAAAAGACACGAATATTAGACACACAAGCCTTAGTCTCCTTTTATATGACTTCCCACCAAAGTTCCTAGTTATGTTGCTAAATTTGAAGCTTCTCATTCACCTATGAAACGCAAATTTCTACTCGGTGACTTGCTAAATTCTAAGAAGTTCATTCGCATTTTAAGTCTAAAAATTTATCTATGTGTACGTCCGCGCTTATGTTCGATTGAGTTCCTGAACTTCTAATTACTTAGCTACACTAACTTATACTAACTGCTTGTCCTTAACACGGAACTCGCTAATGATCTCAATTCTCTGAACATTTTAACTCTTGCTTCTACCATTATGCATTGATTTTAACATACGGAAATTATTTATCCAAGTCATCAGTTATTCTGGTATCAATCTATTCGGATATTTGTACATGTGTAATGAAATAATGAAGGTATATTTATAAGAAATATGTATTGTTTTATATTATACACCAGGCTCCGACAGGTGCACTACTTTACAGCGGCGGGCAGTAGAAGGCCCCAAGAGCTTGCTTGCCGAGCAGCGACCGGTAACTGCAGAGCACTGGATAGCAATGGAGGTACAACGTTTGGCACAGCAATACATGTATATGTTCTTGCTGAAAATATTAATGCAATGCTTAAAATCAAGATAGCACGAAATATCTCTCCAAATACTCATAGGCTGGTCAACAGAAAACTAAACAACCAAAAATAAAACATTTAATATAAGTTCCAGTTTAATGTTCTTGTATTTTATAATTTATACAAGTTACTTATTCATGATATCTTATCAGTTATACCTTTAACTGTCCTAACTGGATTGTCTGTCTTGAGTTTTTATATTATGAAATACAATTTTGTTCCTGTTACGTTTAAGAGTTCATCAGTTAAATGAAGAAAAGCCATTTATGTTTTACTGATTAAGTCACTGTGCATGGCGGCGCCATGGCCGAACAGTTAGAGCGCTCGCCTACCACCTAGGTGGCCCGGGTTCTATCCCAGGGACCCACATGTGGTATTCGCGGTGGAGAAGCGGCGTCAGGACGGGTTTTCTCCGGGTGCTCCGGTTTTCCCCGCCACTCATTCCACCAATTGCTCCATTATCACCTTTCCAGTCATCGATTTCGCCTGCATTTCATATCATCTTCCACCTGGTGCTTGGCTGACCACCCGCTTCCAGGTCTTCACTCTGTCTGGTACATATGTTTCTGTGCTCTCTGACAGGCATCTGGCCCTAGGCACTGGCTTGTAAGTCCTACATAAGGGGAGGGTAATCAGGAAAAGAAGTGACTGTGCATACAGGTATAACGTAATTAAATTAATTAAGTAGATAAATGAGCGAAAGTAGTCTGCTGTAAGTGTAACAAATTGGAATAAATATGTCTGCAATTACATACACGCACTTTGTAATGTTATAAATGTAGAAGAATGCTTCACTATTAATAGACTTTTAGGTTAATTTGACCTGCTGCATTGCTAATTGTGTCATCAATGAAGCACGCCACTGAGAGCCGCGCTGAGGCTCTAAGCTAGTAGCGAGCCAGAGCAAGGCTCGATCGGGCAAACCCTACCGGTACCTGCTATAAAGATGACGTAGTATTAATAAGAAATAGAAAACTAAGCTTTTGTAAGAATAGCTTGTAGAGGAGTGAGAAGAGAAAGTAATGTGAATGCAACACAATATTTTTTTTTACGAAAGAGTTTAGCAAGAAAACATTTTGCGTGTTGGTTTTGTTCTCTGAACAGGTCAGAGGTAGAATAAATCCAGCTGTACTAGTAGGATGAAGGTTTATGTAACCAAATTAAATGTAGGGTAAAGGCGGGGCACACTGACAGGCTCACATTTTTCAAAATGAAGGCCATAGTAATTATTGCAGAACCACAAATTGTTTTTTAATAGAAGCATTGAACATTTTGTTCTGGACAAACGGACATCAATATGTTTAGACACTATCATCACTCATACAATTAATTATGGCACATAAAGTATGAATTATTTCCGACATATACGCGCTTAACATTGTACCAGTTTGCAGAATTGAGGCACTGCAACCACTTCTCCCCTTCCTTGTAACACTTGGTATCTCTTGCAGATATTCTCTTTCTCATAGACAAGCCTCTTTACCTCCCGGGCTTTTGCTCCTGCCGCCTTTTTCTTTTCAGCGCGAGCAGTTTTCCTAGCTTTGTGATTACTTATGTTATAACCACAGATTTCTGGATTTGTTTTTGTTTCTTGTTTTACTTTTAACACTCAGGAAAGTTATTAGACGATGAATTAACTATTCAAAGACTGTCAAGGGTGTAGAAGCATGAGTCTGAATTTGAGTTGCGTCACTCCCAGTACTTGGGATTCCCTCCTGGCGATTCTCCATGGAAACCTAATTCTGTGATTCCTATTTTCCACACAGGTTCTCCATTTCCATGTGAAAATGAACACGGAAATGAATTTAATGTCAATAAATATGATGCAAATCATGTCATACAAATGCTTCAAAAGTTATATTGAAGGTCGCAGATTAGATTCCCATGGCCGACCTTCCTGAGCCATGGGTTTCTTCGGGGGCTTCCCCGTGTCGCTAGGAAATGCTGGGAAGGATAACTACCTCTCCCGAATTTCCTGTCCTTCCATTATACCTCATTAATCTTTTCATTCATCCCGCTGGTTCCTTCAGGGTTGCAAGTGTCAGCGAAGGCGCTAGGTGCAGTTTGGCAGGGTTCATATGCGCACAGGAACTCTTTCCATCCCTCGTTGCCCGGGGGATTCTGGTGGTAAAGGGGGCGGCATCTGGGAGTGTTGCACCCCGCGCAGAGATCCCTCTGAGCTGGTCCCACAAGACGTCAAGATTTCGAGGTATCGTCAAACTTGAGAAACCTTATGACTTCACTATCTGTGCCGCTAGTCTGTATCTGGCTGCCCTGTGTCTCCTCTCACCTCATCCTTCCTGTCGCTGGTGCCCCCTTGAGGGCCTGGGTACAATAAGCCTGGCGTGAGTACCGAAACCTCCCTGTATCTCTCCTATTCCCATATTGAAGTAACTGCGATTCTAAAAATGCGCTGTCCTTTTCCACCATCTCAGCCGTCTCCGTCTGCTCCGCTGAGCAGTCAAACAGAAAATAACTCTGTACCTCTGATGTCACCATGTATGTATCTAGAACATTCTTTATGCTCTCGTTTTCCATAAAAATCTTAAGTGCAACAGATGGAATTTTACAATTCAAATAACTAAATCACAACTTTTTCTTACATTTTCATTTACGTTGCTGGATCGGCCGTTTCTTTTGAGATGATCACAGATCATCTCCACAATATGTAAAGACAACGTGCGTACGGATTCTCAATACACAGAGATACCACCACCACCACTACCACCACCACCACTATCACCACCACCACTACCACCACCGCCACCACCACCACCACTACCACCACCACCACTATTATCAACATCATAATCATCATTATCAACATCATCGTCATCGTCGTCGTCACCGCCGCCGCCGTCACCGCCAACACCACCGCCGCCACCACCACCGTCACCGCCGCCACCATCACCATCATCATCATCGTCATCGTCACCGTCACCGCCGTCACCGCCGCCGCCACCACCACCGCCACCACCACCACTACCACCAACGCCACCACCATCACCAACACCCTCCACCACCACCTACCACCACCACTAACACCACCACTACCACCACCACCCTCCACCACCACCACAACCACTACCACTACCACACCACCATCACCACCACTACCACCACCACTACCACCACCACCCACCACCACCACCACCCCTACCACCACCACTACCGCCACCATCACCACCACCACCACAACTACCACCATCACCACCACCACCTACACCATCACCACCACGACCACCACCACTACAACTACCACAATCACCACCACCATCACCACCACTACCACCACCACTAGCACCATTACCAACACCACCACTACCACCACCCACCACCACTACCACCACCACCCACCACCTCTAGCACCACCCAACACCACCACCCACCACCACTACCACCATCACCACCACTACCAACACCACCCACCACCACTACCACCACCCTCCACCAGGACCACCACCACTACCACCACCACTACCACCACCACCTTCCACCACCATCATCATCACCACCACCACTACCACCATCACCACCACCATCACCACCACGACCACCACCACTACCACCATCACCACCACTACCACCATCACCACCACTACACCATCACCACCACCCAAAACCACTACCACCACCCACCACCACTACCAACACTACCACCACCTACCACCACTACCAGCACCACTACCACCACCAATACCACCATCACCACCACTACTACCAACACGACCCACCACCACTACCACCACCACAACCACCACCACCCACAACCACCACTACTACTACCACCACCATCACCTTCACCACTACCACCATCACCGCCACCATCACCGCCACCATCACCACCACGTCCACCACCACTACCACCATCACCACCACTACCACCACACACCACCACTACCACCACCACCCACAACCACTACCAACACTACCACTAACAACCACTACCCACCACCACTACCAGCACCACTACCACCATCACCACCACAACCAACACGACCACCACCACCCACCAACACTACCACCCAACACCACCCTTCACCACTACCACCCACCATCACCACCACCACCACCCTCCACCACCACCCGCCACCGTCACCACCACCACTACCACCCGCCACGACCCTCCACCACCCACCGTCACCCCCAACACCAGTACCACCCGCCACCACCCTCCACCACCCACCATCACCACCACCACTATCATCAACATCATAATCATTATCATCATCGTCGTCGTCACCGCCGCCGTCACCGCCACCGCCACCGCCGCCACCACCACCGTCACCGCCGCCATCACCACCACCAGCATCACCATCATCATCACAGTCACCGCCGCCACCACCAGCACCGCCAGCACCACCACTACCACCAACGCCACCACCACCAACGCCACCACCATCACCATCACCACCACCACCCTCCACCACCACCCACCATCACTACCACTACCACAACCACTACCACCATCACCACCACTACCTCCACTACCACCACCACCCACCACCACCACCATCACCACCACTACCACCATCACCACCACCATCACCACCACTACCTCCACTACCACCACCACCACTACCACCACCACCACTACCACCACCACTACCAACACCATCACCACCCTCCACCACCACCATCACCACCACTACCACCACCACCACCACCATCACCACCACTACCACCACCACTAGCGCCATTACCACCACCACTACCACCACCACCCACCACCACCACTAGCACCACCACGACCCACCACCTCTACCACCACCCACCGCCACCACCCACCACCACTACCATCATCACCACCACTACCAACACCACCCACCACCACTACCACCACCCTCGACCAGCACCACCACCCTCCACCACCACCATCATCATCACCACACTACCCTATCACCACCACCATCACCACCACTGCTACCACCATCACCACCACTACCACCATCACCACCACTACCACCACACACCACCACTACCACCACCACCCACAACCACTACCAACACTACCACTAACAACCACTACCCACCACCACTACCAGCACCACTACCACCATCACCACCACAACCAACACGACCACCACCACCCACCACCACTACCACCCAACACCACCCTTCACCACTACCACCCATCATCACCACCACCACCACCCTCCACCACCACCACCCGCCACCGTCACCACCACCACTACCACCCGCCACGACCCTCCACCACCCACTGTCACCACCACCACCAGTACCACCCGCCACCACCCTCCACCAGCCACCATCACCACCACCACTATCATCAACATCATAATCATTATCATCATCGTCGTCGTCACCGCCGCCGTCACCGTCACCGCCACCGCCGCCGCCGCCGCCACCACCACCGTCACCGCCGCCATCACCACCACCAGCATCACCATCATCATCACAGTCACCGCCGCCACCACCAGCACCGCCAGCACCACCACTACCACCAACGCCACCACCACCAACGCCACCACCATCACCATCACCACCACCCTCCACCACCACCCACCATCACTACCACTACCACAACCACTACCACACCACCCACCACCACCACCACCATCACCACCACCACCACCATCACCACCACCATCACCACCACTACCTCCACTACCACCACCACCACTACCACCACCAGCACTACCACTACCAACACCATCACCACCCTCCACCACCACCATCACCACCACTACCACCACCATCACCACCACTACCACCACCACTAGCGCCATTACCACCACCACTACCACCACCACCCACCACCACCACTACCACCACCACGACCCACCAATTCTACCACCACCCACCGCCACCACCCACCACCACTACCATCATCACCACCACTACCAACACCACCCACCACCACTACCAATACCCTCGACCAGCACCACCACCACTACCACCACCACCCTCCACCACCACCATCATCATCACCACCACCACTACCCCATCACCACCACCATCACCACCACTGCTACCACCATCACCACCACTACCACCATCACCACCACTACCACCATCACCACCACTACCACCATCACCACTACTACCACCACCACCCAAAACCACTACCACCACCACCCACCACCCACCACCAGTACCAACACTTCCACCACCAACCACCACTACCAGCACCACTACCACCACCACTACCACCATCACCACCACTACCAACACGACCCACCACCACTACCACCACTACCACCACCCACAACCACCACTACTACCACCACCATCACCTTCACCACTACCACCATCACCGCCACCATCACCACCACGACCACCACCACTACCACCATCCACCACTACCACACACCACCACTACCACCACCACCCACCACCACTACCAACACTACCACTAACCACCACCAACCACCACCACTGCCAGCACCACTACCACCACCACTACCACCATCACCAACAACACGACCCACCACCACTACCACCATCACCACCACCACAACCAACACGACCACCACCACCCATCACCACTACCACCCACCACCACCCTTCACCACTACCACCCACCATCACCACCACCACCCTCCACCACCACCACCCGCCACCGTCACCACCACCACCACTACCACCCGCCACCACCCTCCACCACCCACCGTCACCACCACCACTACCACCCACCACCACCCACCATCAGTACCACCCTCCAACATCACCAGCACTACCACCACCACTACCACCACCATCACCACCACTACCAACACCACTACCACCATCATCACCTCCACTACCACCACCACCTTCACCATCACCACCACCACCATCATCAACATCATCATCATTATCATCATTATCATCATCGTCGTCGTCACCGCCACCGCCACTACCGCCACCAACACCGCCACCGCCGCCACCACCACCGCCAGCACCACCACTACCACCAACACCACCACCCCCACCACCACCAACGCTACCACCATCATCACCACCACCCTCCACCACCACCCACCACCACTACCACTACCACAACCACTACCACACCACCCACCACCACCACTACCACCACCATCACCACCACTACCGCCATCACCACCACCATCACCACCACTACCACCACTACCACCACCACCCAAAACCACCACTACTACCATCACCATCACCTTCACCACTACCACCATCACCGCCACCATCACCACCACGACCACCACCACTACCACCATCACCACCACTACCACCACCACCCACCACCACCCACCACCACTACCACCACCACTACCACCACCACCTCCACCATCACCATCACCACCACCACTACCACTACTACTAACAGCACCACCACCACCATCACCACCCCTACCACCACCACTACCACCATCAACACCACCACTAACACCACCACCACTACTACCACCTCCCACCACCTCCACCACCACCACCCACCACCACCTCTACCACCACCGCCCACCACCACCCACCACCAAGTTAACCCATCACCACTACCACCATCACAACCACCACTAATAAACACCACCCACCACCACTACCACCACCCTACACCAGCACCACCACCACTACCACCACCACTCATCACCACCACCATCACCACCACTACCAACACGACCCACCACCACTACCTCCACCACTACCACCGTCACCACCACAACCAACATAACCACCACTACCACTACCACCACCACCCACCACCACTACCACCCACCACCACCATCACCACCCACCACCGTCACCACCACCACTACCACCCACCACCACCCACCATCAGTACCACCCTCCAACATCACCACCACTACCACCACCACCACTACCACCACCATCACCACCACTACCACCACCACTACCTCCATCACTACCACCACTACCACCATCACCTCCACCATCACCACCACCACTACCACTACCACCACCGCTACCACCACCATCACCTCTACCACCACCACCCACCACCACCCACCATCAGTACCACCCTCCACCATCACCACCACGACCACCACCACTACCACATCCACCACTACCACCACCACACACCACCACTACCACCACCCACCACCACTACCAACACTACCACTAACCACCACCAACCACCACCACTGCCAGCACCACTACCACCACCACTACCACCATCACCACCACCACAACCAACACGACCACCACCCATCACCACTACCACCCACCACCACCCTTCACCACTACCACCCACCATCACCACCACCCTTCACCATTACCACCCACCATCACCACCACCCTCCACCACCACCCGCCACCGTCACCACCACCACCACTACCACCCGCCACCACCCTCCACCACCCACCGTCACCACCACCACTACCACCCGCCACCACCACCACCACCCTCCACCACCACCCACCAGCACTACCACCCACCACAGTCACCACCACCACCACTACCACCCACCTCCACCCACCATCAGTACCACCCTCCAACATCACCAGCACTACCACCACCACCACTACCACCACCATCACCACCACTACCAACACCACTACCACCATCATCACCTCCACTACCACCACCACCTTCACCATCACCACCACCATCATCAACATCATCATCATTATCATCATTATCATCATCGTCGTCGTCACCGCCACCGCCACTACCGCCACCACCACCGCCACCGCCGCCATCACCACCGCAGGCGCCACCACTACCACCAACGCCACCACCCCCACCACCACCAACGCTACCACCATCACCACCACCCTCCACCACCACCCACCACCACTACCACTACCACAACCACTACCACAGCACCCACCACCACCACTACCACCACCATCACCACCACTACCGCCATCACCACCACCATCACCACCACCACCACCACCCACAACCACCACTACTACCACCACCATCACCTTCACCACTTCCACCATCACCGCCACCATCACCACCACGACCACCACCACTACCACCATCACCACCACTACCACCACCAACCACCACCACTGCCAGCACCACTACCACCACCACTACCACCATCACCAACAACACGATCCACCACCACTACCACCATCACCACCACCACCCTCCACCACCACCCGCCACCGTCACCACCACCACCACTACCACCCGCCACCACCCTCCACCACCCACCGTCACCACCACCACCACTACCACCCGCCATCACTACCAACCACCACCGTCACCACCACCACTACCACCCACCACTACCCACCATCAGTACCACCCTCCAACATCACCAGCACTACCACCACCACTACCACCACCATCACCACCACTACCAACACCACTACCACCACCACCTTCACCATCACCACCACCATCATCAACATCATCATTATCATCATCATCATCGTCGTCGTCACCGCCACCGCCACTACCGCCACCAACACCGCCACCGCCACCACCACCGCCAGGACCACCACTATCACCAGCGCCACCACCCCCACCACCACCAACGCTACCACCATCACCACCAACCTCCACCACCACCCACCACCACTACCACTACCACAACCACTACCACACTACCCACCACCACCACTACCACCACCATCACCACCACTACCGCCATCACCACCACCATCACCACCACTACCACCACTACCACCACCACTACCACCACCACTACCACCACCATCACCACCATTACCACCATCACCACCACCACTACCACCACCACCTCCACCATCACCACCACCACTACCACCACTACCACCACCATCACCACCCTCCACCACCGCCACCATCACCACCACTACCACCACCACTAGCACCATTACCACCACCACTACCACCACCACCCACCACCACCACTACCACCACCACGACCCACCACCTCTACCACCACCCACAGCCACCACCCACCACCACTACTACCACCACCACCATCACCACCACTGCCACCACCACCACCACCATCACCACCACGACCACCACCACGACCACCACCATCACCACCACTACCACCACCACCAGCCACCACCACTACCACCACCACCCACCACCACTTCCAACACTACCACCACCCACCACCACCTACCACCACTACCACCACCACTACCACCACCACCTCCACCATCACCATCACCACCACTACCACTACTACTACCACCATCACCACCTACACCACCACTACCACCACCGCCCACCACCACCCACCACCAAGTTAGCCCATCACCACTACCACCATCACAACCACCACTACCAACACCACCCACCACCACTACCACCACCCTACACCAGCACCACCACCACTACCACCACCACTCTCCACCACCACCATCACCACCACCATGACCTCCACTACCAACACGACGCACCACCACTACCTCCACCACTACCACCATCACCACCACAACCAACATAACCACCACTACCACTACCACCACCACCCACCACCACTACCACCCACCACCACCCACCATCACCACCCACCACCCCTACCACCCACCACCGTCACCACCACCACTACCACCCACCATTACCCACCATCATTACCACCCTCCAACATCACCACCACTACCACCACCACCACTAACACCACCATCACCACCACTACCACCACTACCAACACCCACCACCACTACCACCACCCTCCACCAGCACCACCACCACTACCACCACCACCACCCTCCACCATCATCATCACCACCAACACCACTACCACCATCACCACCACCATCACCACCACTACCACCACCACTACCACCACCGTCGGTCTGGGTGGCTCATTTGGGTAGACGCTGGCCTACTGATCCCAAGGTCGCGGGTTCAAACCCGGCCCAGGCCAATGGTTTTTAAGTGTGCTAAAAATGACAGCTCCATGTCAGTAGATTTACTGGCATGTAAAAGAACTCCTGCGGGACAAAATTCCGGCACGCCGGCGACGCTGATGTGATCCTGGCAATTGACAGCGTCGTTAAACAACAAATAAATTTAATTTAACTACCACCACCACCCACAACCACCACCACTACCACTACCATCACCACCACTACCACCACCACTAACAACAATCACCACCACCACCACTACTACCACCACCACCATCACCACCACTACCACCACCACCATCACCACCACGACCACCACTACCACCATCACCACCACTACCACCACCAGCCACCACCACTACCACCACCACCACCCACCACCACTTCCAATACCAGCACCACCACCCACCACCACCCTCCACAACCCACCACCACTTTAACCACCACTACCACCACCACCATCACCACCACCACCATCACCACCACCACTACCACCATCACCACCACCACTACCACCACCCACCACCACTACTACCACCTCCCACCACCTCTACCACCACCACCCACCACCACTACCACCACCACCCACCACCTCTACCACCACCGCCCACCACCACCACCCACCACCACCACCCACCACCACCACCCACCACCACTTTAACCCACCACCACTACCACCATCACAACCACCACTACCAACACCACCCACCACCACATCCACCACCCTCCACCAGCACCACAACCACTACCACTACCGCTCTCCACCACCACCACCATCATGATCACCACCACCACCATCACCACTACCAACACGACCCACCACCACTTCCACCACCACTACCACCATCACCACCACAACCAACACGACCACCACTACCACGACCACCACCACTCACCACCACTACCACCCACCACCACCCTCCACCACCACCCACTATCACCACCACCACCACCCACCACCACCACCCACCACCACTACCACTACCACAACCACTACCACACCACCCACCACCACCACTACCACCACCATCACCACCACTACCGCCATCACCACCACCATCAACACCACTACCACCACTACCACCACCACCCAAAACCACCACTACTGCCATCACCATCACCTTCACCACTACCACCATCACCGTCACCATCACCACCACGACCACCAAAACTACCACCATCACCACCACTACCACCAACACCACCCACCACCACCCACCACCACTACCACCACCACTACCACCTCCACCATCACCATCACCACCACCACTACTACTACCACCATCACCAAAATCACCACCACTACCACCACCACTACCACCATCACCACCACCACTAACACCACCACCACTACCACCACCCACCACCTCTACCACCACCGCCCACCACCACCCACCACCAAGTTAACCCATCACCACTACCACCATCACAACCACCACTAATAAACACCACCCACCACCACTACCACCACCCTACACCAGCACCACCACTACCACCACCACTCATCACCACCACCATCACCACCACTACCAACACGACCCACCACCACTACCTCCACCACTACCACCATCACCACCACAACCAACATAACCACCACTACCACTACCACCACCACCCACCACCACTACCACCCACCACCACCCACCATCACCACCCACCACCACTACCACCCACCACCGTCACCACCACCACTACCACCCACCACCACCCACCATCAGTACCACCCTCCAACATCACCACAACTACCACCACCACCACTACCACCACCATCACCACCACTACCACCACCACTACCTCCATCACCACCACCACTACCACCATCACCTCCACCATCACCACCACTACCACTACCACCACCGCTACCACCACCAGCTCTACCACCACCACCCACCACCACCCACCATCAGTACCACCCTCCACCATCACCACCACGACCACCACCACTACCACCATCCACAACTACCACCACCACACACCACCACTACCACCACCACCCACCACCACTACCAACACTACCACTAACCACCACCAACCACCACCACTGCCAGCACCACTACCACCACCACTACCACCATCACCAACAACGCGACCCACCACCACTACCACCATCACCACCACCACAACCAACACGACCACCACCCATCACCACTACCACCCACTACCACCCTTCACCACTACCACCCACCATCACCACCACCCTCCACCACCACCACCCGCCACCGTCACCACCACCACCACTACCACCCGCCACCACCCTCCACCACCCACCGTCACCACCACCACTACCACCCGCCACCACCCTCCACCACCCACCATCACCACCACCACCACCCTCCACCACCACCCACCACCACTACCACCCACCACCGTCACCACCACCACTACCACCCACCACCACCCACCATCAGTACCACCCTCCAACATCACCAGCACTACCACCACCACCACTACCACCACCATCACCACCACTACCAACACCACTACCACCATCATCACCTCCACCACCACCTTCACCATCACCACCACCATCATCAACATCATCATCATTATCATCATTATCATCATCGTCGTCGTCACCGCCACCGCCACTACCGCCACCACCACCGCCACCGCCGCCACCACCACCGCCAGCACCACCACTACCACCAACGCTACCACCCCCACCACCACCAACGCTACCACCATCAGCACCACCCTCCACCACCACCCACCACCACTACCACTACCACAACCACTACCACACCACCCACCACCACCACTACCACCACCATCACCACCACTACCGCCATCACCACCACCATCACCACCACTACCACCACCCACAACCACCACTACTACCACCACCATCACCTTCACCACTACCACCATCACCGCCACCATCACCACCACGACCACCACCACTACCACCATCACCCCCACTACCACCACCAACCACCACCACTGCCAGCACCACTACCACCACCACTACCACCATCACCAACAACACGATCCACCACCACTACCACCATCACCACCACCACCCTCCACCACCACCACCCGCCACCGTCACCACCACCACTACCACCCGCCACACCCTCCACCACCCACCGTCACCACCACCACCACTACCACCCGCCACCACCCTACACCACCCACCATCACCACCACCCTCCACCACCACCCACCACCACTACCAACCACCACCGTCACCACCACCACTACCACCCACCACCACCCACCATCAGTACCACCCTCCAACATCACCAGCACTACCACCACCACTACCACCACCATCACCTTCACTACCAACACCACTACCACCATCACCACCTCCACTACGACCACCACCTTCACCATCACCACCACCATCATCATCATCATTATCATCATCATTGTCGTCGTCACCGCCACCGCCACTACCGCCACCAACACCGCCACCGCCGCCACCACCACCGCCAGCACCACCACTACCACCAACGCCACCACCCCCACCACCACCAACGCTACCACCATCACCACCACCCTCCACCACCACCACCCACCACCACTACCACTACCACAACCACTACCACACTACCCACCACCACCACTACCACCACCATCACCACCACTACCGCCATCACCACCACCATCACCACCACTACCACCACCATCACAACCATTACCACCATCACCACCACTACCACCACCACCTCCACCATCACCACCACCACTACCACCACTACCACCACCATCACCTCCCTCCACCACCACCACCATCACCACTACCACCACCACTAGCACCATTACCACCACCACTATCACCACCACCCACCACCACCACTACCACCACCACGACCCACCACCTCTAGCACCACCCACCGCCACCACCCACCACCACTACTACCACCACCACCATCACCACCACGACCACCACCACGACCACCACCATCACCACCACTACCACCACCACCAGCCACCACCACTACCACCACCACCCACCACCACTTCCAACACTACCACCACCCACCACCACCCACCACCACTACCACCACCACTACCACCACCACCTCCACCATCACCACCACCACCACTACCGCTACTACTACCACCATCACCACCATCACCACCATCACCACCACTACCACCACCGCCCACCACCTCCCACCACCAAGTTAACCCATCACCACTACCACCATCACAACCACCACTACCAACACCACCCACCACCACTACCAACACCCTACACCAGCACCACCACCACTACCACCACCGCTCTCCACCACCACCATCACCACCACCATCACCTCCACTACCAACACGACCCACCACCACTACCTCCACCACTACCACCATAACCACCACAACCAACATAACCACCACTACCGCTACCACCACCACCCACCACCACTACCACCCACCACCACCCACCATCACCACCCACCACCACTACCACCCACCACCGGCACCACCACTACCACCCACCATTACCCACCATCAGTATCACCCTCCATCACCACCACCACTACCACCATCACCTCCACCATCACCACCACCACTACCACTACCACCACCACTACCACCACCACCTGTACCGCCACCACCCACCACCCACCATCAGTACCACCCTCCAACATCACCACTACCACCACCACCACTACCACCACCATCACCACCACTACCACCACTACCAACACCACCCACCACCACTACCGCCAGCCTCCACCAGCACCACCACCACTACCACCACCACCACCCTCCACCACCATCATCTTCACCACCACTACCACCATCACCACCACCATCACCACCACTACCACCACCACTACCACCACCGTCGGTCTGGGTGGCTCATTTGGGTAGACGCTGGGCTATTGATCCCAAGGTCGCGGGTTCAAACCCGGCCCAGGCCGATGGTTTTTAAGTGTGCTAAAAATGACAGCTCCTTGTCAGTAGATTTACTGGCATGTAAAAGAACTCCTGCGGGACAAAATTCCGGCCCGCCGGCGACGCTGATGTGATCCTGGCAATTGACAGCGTCGTTAAACAACAAATAAATTTAATTTAACTACCACCACCACCCACAACTACCACCACTACCACCACCATCACCACCACTACCACCACCACTACCAACAATCACCACCACCACTACCACCACCACCACCCACCACCACCCACCACCACTTCCAACACTACCACCACCACCCACCACCACCCACCACCCACCACCACTATCACCACCACTACCACCACCACCATCACCACCACCACCATCACCACCACCACTACCACCATCACCACCACCACTACCACCACCCACCACTACCACCACCCACCACCACTACTACCACCACCCACCACCTCTACCACCACCACCCACCACCACTACCACCACCACCCACCACCTCTACCACCACCGCCCACCACCACCACCCACCACCACCTTAACCCATCACCACTACCACCATCACAACTACCACTACCAACACCACCCACCACCACATCCACCACCCTCCACCAGCACCACAACCACTACCAACACCACTCTCCACCACCACCATCATTACCACCACCCACCACCACCTTAACCCACCACCACTACCACCATCACAACCACCACTACCAACACCACCCACCACCACATCCACCACCCTCCACCAGCACCACAACCACTACCACCACCACTCTCCACCACCACCACCATCATCACCACCACCACTACCACCATCACCACCACCACTACCAACACCACCCACCACCACTACCACCACTACCACCATCACCACCACAACCAACACGACCACCACTACCACTACCACCACCACCCACCACCACTACCACCCACCACCACCCTCCACCACCACCACCCACTATCACCACCACCACCCTCCACCACCACCACCCACCACCACTACCACCCACCACCGTAACCACCACCACCACTACCACCCACCACCACCCACCATCAGTACCACCCTCCAATATCACCACCACTGCCGCCACCACCACTACCACCACTATCACCACCACTACCACCACAACTACCACCATCACCACCACCACTACCACCACCACCACCACCTCCACCATCACCACCACCACCACTACCTCTACCACCACCACTACCACCATCACCACCAACTCTACCACCACCACCCACCACCACTACCACCACCCACCACCTCTACCACCACCGCCCACCACCACCCACCATCACCTTAACCCACCACCACTACCACCATCACCACCACCACTACCAACACCACCCACCACCACTACCACCACCCTCCACCAGCACCACCACCACTACCACCACCACCCTCCAACACCATCATCATCACCACCACTACCACTATCACCACCACCATCACCACCACTACCACCACTACCACCACCGTCGGTCTGGGTGGCTCAGTTGGGTAGACGCTGGCCTACTGATCCCAAGGTCGGGGGTTCAAACCCGGCCCAGGCCGATGGTTTTTAAGTGTGCTTAAAAATGACAGCTCCATGTCAGTAGATTTACTGGCATGTAAAAGAACTCCTTCGGGACAAAATTCTGGCACACCGGCGACGCTGATGTGATCCTGGCAATTGACAGCGTCGTTAAACAACAAAATAATTTAATTTAACTACTACCAACACCCACAACCACCACCACTAGCACCACCATCACCACCACTACCACCACCACTACCAACATTCACCACCTCCACCACCACCACTACTACCACCACCACCATCACCACCACTACCACCACCACCATCACCACCACGACCACCACCACTACCACCATGACCACCACTACCACCACCACCCACCACCACTACCACCACCACCCACCACCACTTCCAACACTACCACCACCCACCACCACTACCACCACTACCACCATCACCACCACTACCAACACGACCTACCACCACTATCACCACCACTACCACTGCCACCCACCACCACCCTCCACCACCACTCACCATCACCACCACCTCCACCACCACCCTCCACCACCACCAGCCACCACCACTACCACCCACCACCGTCACCACCACTACCACCACCACTACCACCCACTACCACCACCAGTACCACCCTCCAACATCACCACCACTACCACCACTCGTCACCACCACCACCCACCACCACCCACCACCACTACCACCCACCACCAATACCACCCACCACCTTCACTACCACCAGTACCACCAGTACCACCCTCCAACATCACCACCACTACCACCACCCGTCACCACCACCACCACCCACCACCACCCACCACCACTACCACCCTCCAACATCACCACTACCACCACCCGTAACCACTACCACCACCACCCACCACCACCGAACACCACCACCACCCACCACCACTACCACCCTCCAACATCACCACCACTACCACCACCCGTCACCACCACCACCCACCACCACCCACCACCACTACCACCCTCCAACATCACCACCACTACCACCACCCGTCACCACCACCACCCACCACCACCCACCACCACTACCACCCTCCAACATCACCACTACCACCACCCGTAACCACTACCACCACCACCCACCACCACGGAACACCACCACCACCCACCACCACTACCACCCTCCAACATCACCACCACTACCACCACCCGTCACCACCACCACCCACCACCACCCACCACCACTACCACCCTCCAACATCACCACCACTACCACCACCCGTCACCACCACCACCCACCACCACCACCCACCACCACCACCCACCACCACTACCACCCTCCAACATCGCCACCACTACCACCACCCGTCACCAGCACCACCCACCACCCACCACCACCACCACCCACCACCACTACCACCCTCCAACATCACCACCACTACCACCACCCACCACCACCACCCACCACCCACCACCACCCACCACCAATACCACCGTCCGACATCACCACCACTACCACCACCCGTCACCACCACCACCCACCACCACTACCACCCTCCAACATTACCACTACTAGCACCACCCGTCACCACCCACCACCACCCACCACCACTTCCACCCACCAACATCACCACCACTACCACCACCCACCACCACCACCCACCACCCACCACCCACCACCCACCAGCATTACCACCCTCCGACATCACCACCACTACCACCACCCGTCACCACCACCAGCCACCACCACTACCACCCTCCTTCACCACCACTACCACCACCCGTCACCACCCACCACCACCACCCACCACCACCCACCACCACTACCACCCTCCAACGTCACCACCACTACCACCACCCGTAACCACCCACCACCACTACCACCCTCCAACATCACCACCACTACCACCACCCGTCACCACCACCACCACTACCACCACCCGTCACCACCACCACCACCCACCACCACTACCACTACCACCACCCACCATCCTCCACAACCACCACCCACCACCAGTACCACCCTCCAAGATCACCACCACTACCACCACCCGTCACCACCACCACCACCACCCACCACCACTACCACCACCACCCACCACCCTCCACAACCACCACCCACCACCACCCACCACCACCACTACCGCCACCATCTTCACTTCACGACGTGGCCAGAATACCCGTTCCGTGTCACAATAATTGTTCTTTGCATTTAGTTTTGGGTCTGCCAACATCTCTCTTTCCTTTTTGTTGATACTGGAATGTAATCTTACGTAATCTTGTTTCAAACATGTTTGCAGCCATTCCTTTTGATTCCAACGCGCTGTCATCTCTTCAAGGGTAGCAGGTACATTGGAGATGCCCTAACACCACCTGCTCGGCACTTGTAGAAGCAGAGGTACAGCTGCCCAGCACTTAGTTCTCTGTGGACAGTGACGAAAAAAGATGGTATGGTATACACTACATCAAATGGCGCCTGACAATAGGAAAGGAACAGTGAGGCTATTGAGTTCCTGTATTTACTCTGCAGACTAATGAAACAAGAATCACTTCAGTTTTGGTCTGTCATACGTAGAGCGCGAGCCGTGTGCAGTCACATGCAATATAGATTAGCTGGACACGGAGAATAAATGACGTAACAGGTAACGCGCAGCCATCGTATATGTACATCCATCAGCAGATGCCTGCAGCTGTGTACCTGCGAGAGAACAACGGTAAAACCCATGTGCACTAAAGTTGCGGCTTATTGCACACTTATCCGCACGTCGCATTCACACGAAATGATCCCATTGAATTAAAAACAAAATTCTTCCTCTTCTTGTTCTTGTTGCTCTTGTTCTTCTTGTTCTTCTTCTCATCATCATCATCATCATCATCATCATCATCATTATTATTATTATTATTATTATTATTATTATTATTATTATTATTATTATTATTATTATTATTATTATTATTATTATTATTATTATTATTAGTAGTAGTAGTAGTAGTAGTAGTAGTAGTAGTAGTAGTAGTAGTAGTAGTAGTAGTAGTAGTAGTAGTATTAAACTATTATCATCTAAATTTTGTAAAAATTAATATGTAGTATCTCAAATCACTAGGTTTGTATAGATTGAAATTTATTTGTAACATTTAACAAACGTCTTTTGCCTGAGGAAGAGAAAATATCTGTATACAATCTCGTATTAGCAAAACCAAAGGGAAGTTAGCTCAATTCTATTTTAACACAGGATCCTCAAATAGAAAACTATCTACCACTTATGTTATTGTTATATAACATTCCAATATTGTCAAACCTAACGCTCATTAGAGTACCAACACAAAGCAGTGAGTGAATGGAGTGGATGAGTAAGTACGTGCGTGAGTGAGGGAGTGAATGAGTTAGTGAATGTGTGAGTGAATGGATGAGTGTGTGGGTGAGTAAATGGGTGAGTGAGTAGGCGAGTGAGTGGTTGAGTGAATGGGTGAGTGAATGAGTGGGTGAGTGAGTGGGTGAGTGAGTGAGTGAATGTGTGAGTGAATGGATGAGTGTGTGGATGAGTAAATGGGTGAGTGAGTAGGCGAGTGAGTGGTTGAGTGAATGGGTGAGTGAATGGATGAGTGTGTGGGTGAGTAAATGGGTGAGTGAGTAGGCGAGTGAGTGAGTGAGTGAATGGGTGAGTGAATGGATGAGTGTGTGGGTGAGTAAATGGGTGAGTGAGTAGGCGAGTGAGTGGTTGAGTGAATGGGTGAGTGAATGGATGAGTGTGTGGGTGAGTAAATGGGTGAGTGAGTAGGCGAGTGAGTGAGTGAGTGAATGTGTGAGTGAATGGATGAGTGTGTGGGTGAGTAAATGGGTGAGTGAGTAGGCGAGTGAGTGGTTGAGTGAATGGGTGAGTGAATGAGTGAGTGGGTGAGTGAATGAGTGGGTGAGTGAGTGAAAGGGTGAGTAAATGAGTGAATGAGTGGGTGAGTG
Source organism: Tenodera sinensis (assembly GCA_030765045.1). Classification (NCBI taxonomy): domain Eukaryota; kingdom Metazoa; phylum Arthropoda; class Insecta; order Mantodea; family Mantidae; genus Tenodera; species Tenodera sinensis. The sequence continues at coordinate 19,239,328 of CM060963.1, forward strand.
AGTGGGTAAGTGAGCGGGTCGTGTGAGTGGGTGGGTGAGGGGGTGAGTGAGTGGGTGAGTGAATGAGTGGGTGGGTGAGTGAGTGGGTGAGTGAAAGTGTGAGTGAGTGGCTGAGTGAGTTGGTGGGTGAGTGGGTGGGTGAGTGCGTCGGTGAGTGAGTGGGTAAGTGAGCGGGTGAGTGAGTGGGTGGGTCAGCGGGTGAGTGAGTGGGTGAGTGGGTGGGTGAGTGAGTGGATGAGTGAGTAAGTGGGCGAGTGAGTGACCAAGTGAATGGGTGAGTGAGTGGGTGTGTGATTTGGAGAGTGAATGGGAGAGTGAATGAGTGAGTGGGTGGGTCAGTGAGTGGGTGAGTGAGTGGGTGTGTGAATGTGTGAGTGAATGTATGAGTGAGTTGGTGGGTGAGTGGGTGGGTGAGTGGGTTAGTGAGTGGTTAAGTGAGCGGTTGAGTGAGTGGGTGAGTGAATGAATGGGTGAGTGAGTGGGTGAGTGAGTGAATGGGTGAGTTAATGAGTGAGTGGGTGGATGAGTGAGTGGGTGGGTGAGTGGGTGAGTGAGTGGGTAAGTGAGCGGGTGAGTGAGTGGGTGAGTGAGTGAGTGAGTGAGTGGATGAGTGAGTAAGTGGGAGAGTGAGTGGGCAAGTGAGTGGGTGAGTGAGTGGGTGAGTGAGTGAGTGAGTGAGTGGATGAGTGAGTAAGTGGGAGAGTGAGTGGGTAAGTGAGTGGGTGAGTGAGTGGGTGAGTGAGTGGGTGAGTGAGTGAATGGGTGAGGGAGTGGGTAAGTGACCGGGTGAGTGAGTGGGTGAGTGAGTGGGTGAGTGAGTGGGTGGGTGAGTGAGTGGATGAGTGAGTAAGTGGGCGAGTGAATGGGTGAGTGAATGGGTGAGTGGGTGAGTGGGTGGGTCAGTGAGTGGGTGCGTGAGTGGGTGTGTGAATGTGTGAGTGAGTGGTTGAGTGAGTAAATGGGTGAGTGAGTGGGTGAGTGGGTGGGCGAGTGAGTGGGTGAGTGGGTGTTTAAGTGAGTGGGAGAGTGAATAGGTGAGTGAATGAGTGAGTGAGTGGATGGGTGAGAAAGTGGGTGTGTGAATGTGTGAGTGAGTGGTTGAGTGAGTGGATGAGTAAGTGAGTGGGTGAGTGGATGAGTGAGTGGGTGGGTGAGTGAGTGAATGAGTGAGTGAGTGAGGTTTAAATGTCCGTCGACAGCTAGGTCATTTTGGCCGAAGACACAAAGCACATATTCAAAATGTATCATCTAGAGTATTTAAATTTCTCTAACTGTAGCCAAACCAGATTATATCATAGACATAATTGGTAACACTCAGAATATCTATTTATTTCCATCAGCGGTTTGTGAGTTCCAGCTAGCCCTTGCGTTAAACAGCTGTTGTAGAAATAAGACAAGTGATTCGCGAATCATTTCATCATTGAAGGAAACAAAATATAAACTACGCTAGATTTGTAGAATGGTGGACTTTACTATAAATTGAAGAATTATAATTCAAATATGATATATTTTATCTTCTATTGTAACGAAAGTGCACCATTAGTTGATCTTATCCAGAAACTAATCACTATATCGTTTGTCTTCAAAGGTGTTTTACGTTTTATAAAGGCGTGTTTTGCGTTTTATGCGTGTTTTGTGTTTTTTAAGAATATGCTAATATTAAGTTGCGGGTTAGAGGGAGAGAGAGGGACTTTGACTGAAATGTTTAATGGTGTTTTTACTCTTTGAACTTTTAGGTTAGGTTTTTATAGTTTTTCGTCTTTTTTAACTCATTTTCGTATAGACGTTCACTTTCACATTCACACTTCCAGTCTGTATGGAGCGTAGGGAATAATCCTAATTAAAGCAAAAGTCCCACTCCCATCCGGAAATCGAAGATTAGCTATTGTTCCGTGGAAACAGGGTTCGGATTTTCTTATAGGCTCGTTGTTGCGCTATTCAGCTTTTGCTTTGCTAAAATATTTTTGCACTAGGTGCGATGTAGAGCATAATTTTACCTTTTTCATTTTTTTTTTGCTTCAGCTTAGGTGCAATCGTCGTATTGAGATTCCTTTCTACACTAAGAGCAATGGCGCTGTAGCAGTAATTGGAAATTTATTTACAACATTAACGTATACAAGCAATTCTTTTTTTTTTATTGTACGAAACTTTTAACTATATTAATAACACTGATTACAGAATTATCTTTCTATGCATTCACTTTCTATATAGTCTTTCGCAATCTTGTCTTCTTTGCAAAAGTTATCAACACTTTTTACATCGCTGTCTATTGTGAAACTTATTATTTGAACATCGTTACTAATATTTATTTTCTCACTGAATTTTCACCATTAATGTTAATAAGTATTATAAATGTTTTTCTTTATCCTCTTTTATGTATAAATATATTTAAATAATATAATCCCTTCTTTATTTTCTTTTGAACACATTTATAATATTTCTTAACAACTTGTCTAAGGATTTACGACTAAACATCTGTTAGAAAACGAAAAATAAATAGACTGAGCTGAAGTTCACTAGATTTTTAGGAACTATATCGAAAGTTGTATGTTTCACTGTTTTTATTATTGCAGCTGGAGGACTTTCATATTCATTTTCTTTCTTCATTTTCACTTTTTGAAGTGAGTAAGCGAGTAAAACGTAAGCAACAATGAATGTTGATTTATTTTCTTATCAACAAACTATTCCTCAATCATATACGACTGGAGAATTAAGTAGACTTTTACCGAGTTGAATAAATTGAAATTTAGAGTAAATTTATCTTTAGTCCGTACTTCCTTGAAAGGAATGAAAACATTAAACTTATATTTTAGTACAAAGGGACTGATCTGTAAGAAAAGTAGCTAATAAAGCAGATATTGTCTAAATTAGGCAGAAAAATAACTTCAGAAAGGAGGAAAGTTAACCAAAGTGAAAAAGTACAACTGGCTGTTAGATTTTAATACTTCTGTAGTTTTTCAAAGGCCATTACAGAATATGAAAAAATTGTATGGTGTATAATGAATATGACTGGCTAAAAGGCAGGGTGGAACATCAACATATATTATAAATAAATTAATACATATATTTGTTTCTTAAATTTTGAAAATTAATTTCGTTAAACAGTAATTATAAATAAAATATTATAATAAGCAAGTTCCAAAATGAGCTTCAGTAACTTGTGGGTCTTAAAACACTACCTTCAGTGTATTTTAAATTAACTCACTTGTTTCTAAACATTTACTTCTGTAACCTGTGTAGTAAATAATCTTTAAAGTAAAGTAACGGCTGAAATATCCTATAATGTGCATGTTAAAAGTAATTTTATTTTATTTAGCATTTGTGTCGTGGTAAAACACTACAAACAAAACAGATGCCACTTTTGTATCATAATAAAACTATGTTCTCCTCAAAATCAGCTGTTCTGAAATGATGACTTTGTGTGTGTGTGTGTGTGTGTGTGTGTGTGTGTGTGTGTGTGTGTGTGTGTGTGTGTGTGTCCGTGCGTGCGTGTGTGCGTATGTGTAATGGTAAAGTTTCAGTACACACCCCCTGGTAATATCTAGCAGTATAACATGGAGTTCAGTGATCCTGTGTGCAAAAGGACTGTTGGCTAAGATCAGGGATGCTATTGCTATTGAAACGCATTCCACCGCATTTCGAAAACGGTGAGATGAACGCGAAAATCTGGCAATGTGGCAACGGGTGGTTGTTTGTTTCGAGAAGAAAGAAAAAAGAAGGTAGAAAGGTGATGTGGAAGGGGAAAGTTTTCTAAGGGATGATGTGAAAGAGGAGCCTACTGAGGGATGGGGGGATAGGTGAAGGTTATTCTACCTGCCGTATGGATGCACCCCGCCAAGAAAGCCATTGCCTGATGCCTTCTTGCCAACTCTAGCCCAGGTGAGGTGATCTGTCCCCCAACCAAATGCACTTTATTGGCTTCTACATCTCCCATTCTTCCTCATGTAAATATTCCTTATTTCACGCGAAAACCGAGTCAATGCGTGAGGCATACGTTTGAAGAAGTAAGATACCATTTTCTTTTAATACACTTTCTAGCTAAATGTTACAACATTGAAACTTGCTACATGATGCAAGTTTTAATGCATCTATTTAAAAACTTATATAAACTCTGAGAAACATGATTAAACAAACGACTACGCTATTTTTAAAAAAATCTGACATGACTTTCTCTACTTTTGTACTCACTATTCTTACAAACTCTACCTTCTTCATGTTAATTTAGATAAACATTTGCAGAAATGACCTTACGCCTTAAGCTTTGAGCGACAGTCAAATATTTTAAAGCTGGTCGCTATATGAAGGCTTTGAATTTGCATTCTCTTTGCACCGTCAAGAGATCAAAAAGTGGAGAACAGACTTCCATTTGAGAAAAGATTGTGTTGCAAAACTCACACAAATGACAAGGAATATCCCCAAAAGGTTCACTTCACAAAAAGTGCTTTTGGACACAAATTATGTATTTTAGCAAGATCTACATTTTTGAACAGTAAGATTAGTCTATCTTAAGCAAAAGTCATCTAGAACAAACAGGACTACATAGGCTATATCAAGAAAATTCAAAATATACATTTCATTTGCCATAAAAGTATCTTAAACATACGGCATTTTAATCAAAATCGTTAGAGCCGATTTTTAAGAAAATCAAAATGTTCGAAAAATTTTCCATGTAAAGGGTAGTTTAGGATGGAAGAATTTTCTTCAAAATCTTCGTGTTGCATCTTTAAAAATTATAAAACTTAAATACCAACTTTGGTTTTTAATCGACCTTTCGTTTTTGAGTTATGCTGTTCACAGGAGCGCGCGTGCACACACACACACACACACACACACACACACACACACACACACACACACACACACACACACACACACCCACACACGGGCTTTTTCTAAAAATGCTTTTTTATTCAGGGGACCTCAAAACATTTCCCGTGAAATGCCGACGGCGAATTTTTGGGTCGAATACAATAGGTACCTCTGCATGCTATGCGTAATAAAGAGAGAGAGAGAGTAAACACGACAAATTTACAGAAAAAGATTAAGAAATAGAAATGCTTATTTTTCTGTGTATTTTTGCATTACTGATACACTAAAACCACACTTATACCTAAAAATTACTTCAATTTAAGCAGTTTGGCTTTCCTTGCCTGCACAGTATGGGGAGCACACCAAGTGAAAAAGGAAAACAATATCCTGATGTGTTGCACTCACATGACTTTCTCTACTCACTCTTCTATAAACTATTCTTACATACTTCTATATACTTCATCTTAATCGAGATAAACTTTTGCAGAAATTGTCTTATTTTATATTTCCATGTATGTACAAGAGGAATAAAGGAATACAGCAAGGTTAAGCGATAGTCAAATCTTTTTAAGACCTGATTGCTATGTGATGACTTTTACTTACAATTTTCTTTATTTAGGCAAGAGATAAAACGAATAACTTTCCATTGGAGAAAAGTTCAAGTGAATTAAGGAAATTGTAGCTATTAACAGTGAAGCAACAAGATTCTAAAGTAAGAACAAATTAGAAACTGAAAACTTCACTTATCTTAGTATTAAAAAAAAAAAAAAAAAAAAAAGAAAAAAAAAAACAACTTGCAACATTACTAAGATAAGTGAAGTTTTTAGTTTCTAATTTGTTCTTACTTACACGTATTTGAACATTCGAAACAATAAAAGAAATATCTCATAAGTGGTTAGTTTCTCAAAAAAAGAAGAAAGAAAGAAAAAAGGGAAGAAAAAAAAAAAAAGGAAAGAAAAATACACATTTCACATTAATTGTGTGCTTTAACTAGATCTACATTTTTGTGTAGTAAGATTTTGTCTATTTCTTACGGTTTACCAGTTATGCAAAGGTCATCCAGACCATTCCCAGAAAATTCTAGCCATATATTTAATTTTTCATGTAAATATCTTAAACTATGGCATTTTAATAAAAATGTAAGTAGTAAGTTTTGAGAAAATCAAAATTTTATAAATTTGTGTTTTTAAAGGATAATTTAGGGTAGAAGGATTTCCTTGAAAATCTTCCTGTCACATCCTTTGAAGATGCTGAATTTTCACAAAAACAAACTTTGATATTTAAGGACTTCTCTTTTTTTGAGTGATGCTGTTCAGTCACACGCACCAAAAGTGATTTTTCTTCTGATTTCTGGGACCTCAAAATATGTATTTCCAGTGTAATCACGAATCAAAGACGCAAATAAACCCTTGTGAGCATTTATAAACAAAATACTAGCAAAATAATGGCATCTGTTTTTGCAGAACGGAGAGACTTTGTAGCGGGTGATCAAAACACAAATTCCTACTTTAATGGATTTTTACGTTACCTGAGGAGTTGTGGGCGGAGTTAGGCCTATGTTACCTGATGAGTTTTCTGGGAGACTTTCACTTTGTACAATCTAATGCCGGCCAATTTAAACAGCGTGGCTTCCCACTTCATTTCCATAGGCATCTTTCATTTATTTCTAGTATGTCTTTTGGGGGCGATAGCAAAACAGCTTTCAAAGTTATTAACATTATAACCAGTTAATGCAGTAGGAATTCGGGTATCAATAATATTGTGCTAGGGGAGAAAGAGGTGCTACATAATTTTAAAAGATGCACGTGTGAAATGTAAGAAATAAAGGTACCTAGTTAAATATATAGATCATTATTCTCAAAATGTTAACAATATTCTAAAAATATCAAAACTTCTCTCAAAAATTTTCTTTTGCCATCACGTATTAGTCCCGTGAAAGAAATACGATAAAAAACCTTGTTCCCAATAGGGAACAATTTATGTGTGAACCAGTGAGTATTAACCCTTTGAATAAAAACACCAGATGCATGAGATTTAGCTTAAACGGATAAAAGTTATCTACATTTTATGTTATACTATCTGAAATATCCGGTGTTGCCCGTGGTTTGACGATTTATCCCTACAACTATTAGCCTTACGTTGGATAGTACGAAGAACCGAAAATAAATAAATACAAACACAAGAGAAAAATGCAAACGCACTGTTGAACAATCCCAAATACCACAGGATGAAAGCAAGTAGCGAAAGTGGTGTGAATGTAAGACGTATTTGTATGTCAATCATATAGAAAATTGTATGAATTCCTTGTTGGAGAGGGAGTAGAGAAAGAAGTGTGATTGTGTTTCATAAAATAAAAGTGTAGAGAAAATGGTGTGAATGTATTGTGTTGCATTTGTATTTTAATCATAGAAAATTGTGTGAGCTGTAGGTATGTTGAAGGCCAAATAGAGGAACAAATATGATCTTCTTTAGCGGATTACCCTCCCCTTACATCCCCTAGGACTTGCAGCTGGTGCCTAGGGTCAGACGCCTGTCGGAGAGCACAGGAACCTATGTACCGGACAAAGTGAAGACCTGGAAGCGGGTGGTCAGTCAAGCACGAGGTATGTGAGTCAGGAAGATGATAAAATGAAATGCAGGTGAAATCGATGAAAGGAAAGGTGATGATGGAGTAATTCGTGGAATGAGTGACGGGGAAAACCGGAGAACCGGCCCAGACGCCGCTTCGTCCACCAAAATACCACTGCAGGTCCCTGGGATCAGCTCGGACCATCTAGGTGGTAGGCGAACGATCTAACCACTCGGCCACGGCGCCACCCATGTGATCGAGTTTCGTAAAAGAAAAGTGAATAAGGAAAACCGTGTGAATGTAATATGTGGCTTGTCCTTGGGCTTGTCCATCTCATGGGGGCCTGGAAACCAGTAGGCTCGCCTTCCAGTCCGGGAGACGAGATGTCCAGAGCGCATTCATTCCCCTGCCGTGCTACTGCCGCGATGCTCGACGACGCTTCCAACCCTGAAAGAAACCTAACGGGATGAAGGGTGAAATGAAATGATTAATGTATTGAAATGAAGGAAAAGAAAATTCCGAAGATATGGAAATTCTTCCCAGCATTCGCCTGGTGATCCGGGGAAAGCTCCGAAGGTCGACCACGGGGATCGAATCAGCGACCCCCCGAATGTGGGCCACAGACGTTACCGCCTGAGTCATCCTACTTGGTGCATTTTACCAGTTATATGACACTATTTCCGATATTAAAAGAAATCTGAGATAACACTTCGCATACATTTTTGATTTTAATAGGGGACAAAACCACTAAATATATACATAAATTTGTTGTCAGAACTACAAAAGAGCTTAAATGTTTCTCAAATTATATTTCCAATTTTACAATCGGAACTTATCATTGCTCCACCAAATTGCTGTAGTGTCAACTGCTGTAACAGGAGTTTGTTTAGATTTTTCATCCTGCTGAGAATATTACGTGTAGTAGGTATATCTGTGTGGGGTTAAAGCCGACCCTTTCTCCTTTCATCCGACTAAAGCGACCGGCTTTTTGCTTCTAGCTTCCTTTTAACTCCATGGGGCAGTCTTATCTGTCTCCTTTATATCGGCGTTTCTAACTTGACACTGGTGTAACTACATACCCAGCATTGTCCGAATGTCAGAGGCACGGCAGAACAAAATGTTCAATATTTTTTTGTTATTAATTTTGTGCTATTCTTTAGCATAGAGCTAAGCTAACAAGTATGCTGTCGAGTGTATTATTTGATAGAGTTTAACCCCGTTTTGGGTACAGTTTGAAAATTTGCTTTTCAGAATATTAACTTCATCTGCTTCTTTTCTGCGAAATAATTTAATAAGGTTTATTAAGGTCTGGTAGCAAACTTCTTAAACATTGGAAAGGTAGTGTCATACCCAGGATTTGAACAACAGACCTCCGTATTTCCATTTCACGCTCTAATCACTGAACTACCGTGGCAGATTGAAGTAAATTGCCCAGGGCTTAAAGTATCACGTTATTCCAAATTAAGTTCCCATTTTGAAACAGCTGTATCTTCTTTATATATTGGCAGTCTGGTTTCATATTGGTATCACTCTACTGTTTAGACGTTTGGATCCTTATTTATTTATTTATTTATTTATTTATTTATTTATTTATTTATTTATTTATTTATTTATTTATTTATTTATTTATTTATTTATTTATTTATTTATTTATTTATTTATTTATTTATTTATTTATTTATTTATTTATTTATTTATTTATTTATTTATTTATTTATTTATTTATTTATTTATTTATTTATTTATTTATTTATTTATTTATTTATTTATTTATTTATTTATTTATTTATTTATTTATTTATTTATTTATTTATTTATTTATTTATTTATTTATTTATTTATTTATTTATTTATTTATTTATTTATTTATTTATTTATTTATTTATTTATTTATTTATTTATTTATTTATTTATTTATTTATTTATTTATTTATTTATTTATTTATTTATTTATTTATTTATTTATTTATTTATTTATTTATTTATTTATTTATTTATTTATTTATTTATTTATTTATTTATTTATTTATTTATTTATTTATTTATTTATTTATTTATTTATTTATTTATTTATTTATTTATTTATTTATTTATTTATTTATTTATTTATTTATTTATTTATTTATTTATTTATTTATTTATTTATTTATTTATTTATTTATTTATTTATTTATTTATTTATTTATTTATTTATTTATTTATTTATTTATTTATTTATTTATTTATTTATTTATTTATTTATTTATTTATTTATTTATTTATTTATTTATTTATTTATTTATTTATTTATTTATTTATTTATTTATTTATTTATTTATTTATTTATTTATTTATTTATTTATTTATTTATTTATTTATTTATTTATTTATTTATTTATTTATTTATTTATTTATTTATTTATTTATTTATTTATTTATTTATTTATTTATTTATTTATTTATTTATTTATTTATTTATTTATTTATTTATTTATTTATTTATTTATTTATTTATTTATTTATTTATTTATTTATTTATTTATTTATTTATTTATTTATTTATTTATTTATTTATTTATTTATTTATTTATTTATTTATTTATTTATTTATTTATTTATTTATTTATTTATTTATTTATTTATTTATTTATTTATTTATTTATTTATTTATTTATTTATTTATTTATTTATTTATTTATTTATTTATTTATTTATTTATTTATTTATTTATTTATTTATTTATTTATTTATTTATTTATTTATTTATTTATTTATTTATTTATGTTTTGGTATGGTAACTTGTATAAATATAAGAATACAGACAACAGCTATAGAGCAATAGCTTTACTTATACCATTCAGAATTGACCTTCTTCAGTGCCATTACGAGTGAAACAGACAATATTAGATGCTCTGAGAAGATATCGAACAGTAAATGGACTGAGAAAAGAACCTTCTCTGTAAAATCATTTCGCAAGATGATGCACAAATTTGAGGAAATTAGTTCACTTATAGACAGAAAGCGATCCGGAAGAACAACATTAGTGCAAAACGAGAAGTTCGGGAAATTAGTGAAAATTCAGAATATTTATTTAATGCTCAAGCACTTACAGTAAAGCCATTCACTTCCTCAGGTTGCAATACAGTTGTCCAGGAGTTAGATATTTCAGTCTAGGATCACTTAAAGGACTTCGCTGCAAGACATGATTCTCATCTATAATTGTTATTTTGTGGACATGGGCTACCAGACAGTCGTGGCCGGTAGCAATTCTTATCTGGTTCCATATCTTTGACTTACAGATATAAGATGGTTTTGTTGTTCCACTCTAACGTTCCTATTTATGTGTAATTTGGCCGAATGGAAGCATAACTTTGGTGTAATTATTTACAGAGATTTTGCACCTTTTTGGCAAGCATATCAGCCATATCGTTGCCACAGTGGGAAAGGACCCACTGAAATTTGATGTCTAAGATTTGTAGTACTCTTATGTAACTTCGAATTTCAATTATGGTATTATAGTGGACAATGATTAGTCTACTTGAGGTAGAACCACAGAATATAACGACTTTTTTAAATTGATGTATTTGATAGTGTAATTGTTATAAATATATATTTATTGCTTGTAACTCTCCATCGAAATTTTATTGCAGCCTTCCCAGTGCTGTATAGAAATTAAATAATTTACTATAGATACCAGAACCAGCACAATTTTCAATGTGTGATCCCTGCGAGTATATATGAATCCAATCTTCCTCTTGGTAAAGTGAGTGGTTTGTGTCTAGTCAACCTAGTAAAAAGATCAAAGCTATCACTCACACGACTTTCTCTACTCTTGTACAAACTATTCTCAGAAATACTTATTCCTCTATCTAAAAGGATAGTTCATGTTAATTCAGACACCATTTGCAGAAATTAACTTACTGCACATTTCGTTCTAGGTACAAGGAGAACAAGAAGATCAGTGGGCTTTAAGTGACAATGATCTCTTTTAAGAGCTGGTCACTATGTGAAGGCTTTGACATTGTGTTCTTTTTACATGGCCAAGGCATAAAAAAGAATGACGACGTCCTATTTGAGAAACATATAGGTGTTTGAAAATCCAAATCAATGACAGAGAATATACCGAAAGCGGTTAACTCAAAAAGAGAAGAAAGAAAAGGAAACTAGGAAAGAAAGGAAATCAAAGAAAGAAAAATGACGTAAATTGTGTGTTATACATTGTGTGATATACATTTTTTTGTGAAGTAAGATTTGGTCTATCTCTTATTTATCAGTAATGCCAAAATCATGCAAAATGGATAGAATTTCAGAGGAAAAAAAAAATCAAGATATACATTTCATTCTTCTTCTCCTTTTCCTGACTCCCCCCCCCCTTATGTAAGACTTACACCCCCTGGTGCCTAGAGTCAGATGCATATTGGGGAGCAGAGGAACCTATGGACCAGAAAGAGTGAACACCTGGAAGCGATATACATTTCATTTGGTATGAAAATATCTTAAATAGTATTTATTCAAAATTGTTAAGAGTAGTTTTTAAGAAAACTAAAATTTTTGAAAAATTTTGCATTTAAAAGATAGCTTCGGAAAGAAGATTTTCTTGAAAATCTTCATTTTACATTTTTGGAAAATGAAACTTAAATATCAAATTTGGTTTTTAACAGACTTTTCTTTTTTGAGTTATTTTGTTAATAGAAAGGCAGACAAACACACACATATCTACACACATGGACCTTCCTCTAAAAGTGTTTTTTTTATTTTGATTCAGGGGACCTGTATTTCCAGTGAATTCTTGTTTTCAAATTGCCATCTTTGTCTACCTAATATGTAGGGAAAGAAGTAAAAACTGTAGTTTTTGGATTTTCACGATGCCTTAAGAGCCAAACATTCTACCCTACTGAATTTAATTATTTTAACGAAGTTGTTTTATATTTTGAAAGAGTGTAGTTTGTAGTGTAGAAGTGACATCTGCTAAGATGGAATAAACAGGAACAGCCAGCAAGCAGAATGACAGGAAGAAGGTTCCGTATCATCAACAAATCTGACATAGGCAGTAACACACAACATCTTCTTTGTTTCAGATGTTAATAACTTTGTTCTCTTCCTGGAAGGGAACCTCACCTCTGATGTAGGGCAATTTGGCAACCTCTCTCTTCACCCCCCTCCCGTCCCTTGGAGCTACACCGACTACGCTCAACCTCCTCAACTTCGGAGAAACGATTAGCAAGTAAGCGCCCAGCTTTTGGCTATCTGGAGTACTCCATGCCAGGGGCATGCACCGTTACACATACATATCAACCAACATGCTCAATTTTCTTGGTAAACATTCCTTCTCTTTAATAACGCAACTATTCAAGACACTTTCCTAACATTGCTCACTACACAGCAAGGCTGTGTCCCGAAATCGATAGATCACTCGTGAGAAACGAGACTCTGTGGTCGAGTGATCAGCGTTCTGATTTCTCAATCCAGGGTTCGATTTCTGGCTGGAGGGGGGGAAAAGGTTTAATTAGCTTGCACACAGCGTAAGAGGAACAGGGTTTTCAACCCGTACGATAATTATGGGGTTGTACGATAATTTGAATGTATGATAGTTCGATATCGGCGAAATATCATTTTCACTGGTTTGTCACTCCAGCGAAGTGAAACTAGTTACAAGTAACACCACTTTTGTCCTCATTGTCTGTCTCCACCCCATAGCTACTAAGCCTGCTACTCTTTATCCTCTTATTGCCAGTGTGCCCAGGTCTGATAATCTCAATGAAGAAGGCACTGTTCAGAAAATTGACGATCAATGTAGAAAACTCGGAATACGTGCTATTCCGTGTGAAATAAAGAATATGCCTGAACCTGGCAGTTTCTGGAGTGCTGTTAAACATGTCACCTTGGTGGAAATACTGATTTCAAAGAACTAGCGGCCTTTGCATTATCAGAGGTTTCCTTGCCCCACAGAAGCACCTCTTAATAAAAACGAAAGTTAGAAACAGATTGGCACTAGATACGGTAAATGAACTCATTTTGTCGTCCCAACTTATGAAAGAACGTGGTAGATCTTAAAATCTGCAAGTCACCGAGAAGATGTTAAGGTTTATCCCAACAACAAATTTGTGCAATGCTGCAACGGTTGAGGAAGATGAACTTTCAGATGAACAGTGCGAGAAACATAAGTGCTAAAGTTGTAATATTTGTTGAGGTCATCAATCTTGTAAGTGGATATAATAAACATCATTACTCTTATATTTTCATAAGTATTATCTGTACTGATATTTTTATTGTTGTAGCGTTTGCTTTATGATGTACGACAATTTTTAATCCAAATCTATAATTTTGAGTGGTTGGTACGATAATTTTACTTTTAAATGTTGGTAACCCTGAAGAGGAATGAAATTCAAATGCAGGAAGCTTATTGGAGCTAGGAGAAGTGGTGTAATATTTTTATTTAAGTGAGAAATTTTCTCATTACAGAAGTTTGTCTCTAACAGAACAATATTGCAATACAAATGTAAATTCGATTACATAAACATGTAAACAAAATAAATTTGTACATTAAATACTACCACACAGAGCTCGTCACTGTTTTTGTGTAATCTTCAGCTGCACCAGACCTCTCCATTGACATTTTGTATCCAGGTCGTCTGTTCCTCTTAATTTCCCATTTTAGCACAGTTTTGGGTATTCTTCCTACTTCCATTCTACGTACACACAGTATCACTGGAGTCTGTTCCTTTCAATTGTAACACAACTAATTTCTCCCACTTCCAATAGCTTATTTCCGTGTTCCTCATTTTATTTTTCTTGAAGATTCTGATTTATCTAAAATGAATACGTGAAGAAAGTGACCAGGGAAATAAACGGTCAAAAATAATGTTGCCAAATAAGCGGTTAGAAGATTGTTTGGTACTTGAGTATGACTGATTGGGTTTTAAGGAATACAAGAATGTTGAAAAGTTGGTCAGGTAATCATGTAGCACGTGTATGACTTCACAGTTTACTGTTTTGATCATATAATTCTCTGTTTCTGCTTTGCTAAAGGTAATTGAGTAGTTGCGATGGAAGTGATTACTACTGATAAGGAAAAGCTATGTGCGTTTTAAAAGTATGCCAAAAGTACAGAGAAATATCAGTGGAGTTATAAAACGGACCTGAGTGAAGCAAAGGCAGAATATTTTGGTTAAAGTATTGCGTGTTTTGAGATATTTCCATGACAAGTAACATAAATATCTTGAATTTTGTGAGAATAACTATAAAGTCCTCTTCATTCTAAAATAATGTTCTATACTTTTATTTAACTGTTAACCGTTCTCTTTGCACACGTAACATAAAAAATGAGCAAAGATGTTGCATTTGACGAAAGTTTAGGTTTTCCGAAACTCACACAAATAACAACGAATATCTCCGAAATGGTTCGAACATAGATTGTGTGTTTAGCGAGATCTACATTTTTAGTAAGATTTGGTCTGTTACGGTTTACGAATTATTCAAAAGTCATCCAGAGTAAACAGGACTACATAGGCTATAGCCAGAAAATTTAAAATGTAAATTTCATCTCTAATAAACATATCTTAAACGTATGTAATTTTAATCAAAATCGTTAGAGCCATTTTCGAGAAAATGAACATTTTCAAAACTTTTCCATGCAAAGGATAGTTAAGGGTGGATGAATTTTCTTCAAGATCTTGGTGTCGGATCCATAAAAGATAGAATATAGAATTTTCGATTTTGAGTTATGCAGCCCATAGTCTGACACACACGCGCGCGCGCTGAGTTTTTCTAAAAATACTTTTTGGATTCAGGTGGCATCAAAACATATATTTCCGGTGAAATTTTGACATAGAATTTTTGGGTGGAATACAATACTTCCTCTACTTTACTATACGCAGTAGAGAAAGTAATAGTGACAAAGCTTATTAAGTGGTTTTAAAATAAATCAGACTTATCGATAATAAAACATTTTGCCAGTTCAAAGCTTGGGAAAATGTGGTGGGAATTGGTGTTTGATCAAGGCTATCTTTTAGTATTACTGGCGTAATAGCAATAAGCCTAAAGTAAATGAGACTGAATGCTTATTTTACATACTGGAATTTCTAAGCCCTCATATTCCATTTCGGAATCTGCTCTAGCATGTTGACCGCTTTTTTCAAAGACCGCATTTTTCACCGATCGCTTTTTTCGCGGCAC
Source organism: Tenodera sinensis (assembly GCA_030765045.1). Classification (NCBI taxonomy): domain Eukaryota; kingdom Metazoa; phylum Arthropoda; class Insecta; order Mantodea; family Mantidae; genus Tenodera; species Tenodera sinensis. The sequence goes on from CM060963.1 coordinate 19,254,860, forward strand.
GATCCAAAATTTGGTTTCTGAGCTATGCTTTTCACAGACGGACAGACAGATACAACAGAATCTTTTCCTAAAAATCTCCTCTCCAAGTTTAAAAGAACATCAAAACGTGTACTTCCGGTGAAATATTGATAGATATACGGTAGTGAGTAAAATATGTTTAAGGTAGCAACATCCGGAGTTTTCTTCGCTCACAGTGGACAGATGATTAATTGCAATACATATTCACCTTTTTCATTCCGTTATTTTGTTGTCTTGCTGTTATCTGCTGCATCTTCCTTCATCTCACGCTTAAGGCATTTTAGGTTTCTTCTCGTGTCATAGTCTATAGGGATCTTATTACAGCATATTATTCTTTTAAAAATCTCTCCCTAAAATAGCAGTCATATATCAAACAACCCTAACCCTACCTGAATAAGTAGGGGAAGTTACCCCAATTCACCTTCACCTTTTCGTAAAAGACTGCCAATTGCGCAGCGCTTCCGGTGCATCATTCACTGCAGTGATGTTACAACCAGATAAGGGGGCGTGTTCCATTAAACCGGAAAATAGCGATAGAAGCTGTAAAATTAGATGTGTTACATTCACATGACTTTCTCAGCCCCCCTCTACCAAGTCATTCATGCAAAAGATTATAATTTTATCTAGTTGATGTTAATCGAAATAAACGTTTAAGCAATCCTAGCATAAAACGGCTTATTATGACGGCATAAATCGTGCGAAATTACCCTCTTTCTGGCATTAGAGTCAGAAAATGAATGACGTAATTACCATGAAAACTAAGACAGCAATGACGTCATCACCACCACAACATAATTTTCTCCAAGGGAACCTGGAATGTTCACTCTCCCAAGTGCAGCAACATTCAAACACAAGAATCCCCTCATTTCTCCATCCACAAAACTTTTCATATTTTTTTTGTAAACGTCTTACAAAATAAACTCTTACATCTAATAAACTCGCAGCACTCTTGACCTCGTTCAAATGTCAAGCGGAACACAATGCATATTTTCAATTGTTTTATCATTAGCTTCCATTTTCCTGAAACAAATGAAACACCTGCTTAGCAACCATATTACGTCGTACCTCTGTAATCTCTGATACATTATAATTTTTCATTTAGCAAATTTATTATTTATTTCTACGCATTTTAACACTAAAATTACATAAAGCGTTTCTTAACATGTTTACAATCTTTTCATTCTGACATTCGTAAAAATTAGAGCGGGAACTTATTTAGTATAAGAGGCTGGATCGACAACCCAATGTTGGAAAGTGTTAGGTTATGTTACCTTTTGCGTGATATAACGAGAAACAAACGGCGGGTGACAGCACTTAAATATTACAAACCTATTGAACAATTCAACCTAATACCAACAAATAGATGGAAATGCTGATACCACAAAGAATTGAAGTATATTTTGTTTTAAAGAACTACACGTTTTATGTATCAATATTTTGGCTAACTCTTACGGTTTATCCGTTTTGGAAAAGTTACACAAAATGCACTCAGAATAAACATAACTTCAGCGGTCACTCCAAGAAAATTCAATATTCTATACATTTTAATTGATGTAAAAAAAATATATCTTAATTGAACAATGTTCTATGTAAATGGTGTTATTATTATTATTATTATTATTATTATTATTATTATTATTATTATTATTATTATTATTATTATTATTATTATTATTATTATTATGATTATGATTATGATTATGATTATGATTATTATTATTATTATTATTATTATTATTATTATTATTATTATTATTATTATTATTATTATTATTATTATTATTATTATTATTATTATTATTATTATTATTATTTCTAATCTCATGGTTAATATTGTTTTAGCGGTTAAGTTAAATATTCTAATAACTTCATGATGGAACAAGTATTGATTGAGGTTGAATTAGATCAAGAGATAGAGGAAGCACGGTTTAGAAAAAGTATTGTTACGTCTGGCGAGGCGCACGACAAAGAACGGTCGGGGATAACCTACTTTATACAACATGCCAGGCCGGAGAGCAAACAAAGGCGCTCAACGTCAGGCTGCCTCGCGAGACTGTGTATACGTGATTAACAACAATGAGCGTGGTGCATAACAAAGGGATTGCTGGAACCTTCGAGGAGCATCCGGTCCCCGGTGTGTTTGTGGAAGTCGAGAAAGGTCCATGTTACGTTATCCTCGCGATATAAGGAGGCGAGGAAACAGCTGAAGAGAGAGTTACAAACATGAGTCGGTCAGTGTGTCACGAGTGCGAGACAGCTCTCTCTCTTTCTGTGTGCGTGTGCGCGCGCGTGTGTTTGTGTGGTAATGCCCTAGTGAAAGGTACGTCGTGCAGAAGTAAAGAAGTTTTAATGAGCCCGAGCGATTGTATCGTCGAAGTTAGTATATGAAGGACAGAGAAAGTGAAGAAATACAGTGAAAGGACTGAGTCAAGGCTTCCGGAAGAAAATTGTTCGGAGTAACACCGCGAAAGACCGTAGGCTGTGTTACGTCAGAAGAGAATTCTTATATCCTAGTTTCCCTACAGATGGCATTTGCTCCCTCCAGTTCTTCTACAAAATGCAGAGTTGTGAACATATGACTAACAAACACCGCCATTGAAAATGTATTGTGGGTCACAAAACGTAGCCGAGGGACGGAGAGTTCTAAGCCGCAAAATGTAGCTGAAGGATGTTTTTAAAAGGAGAGAAATGAGGCATTGCGTCATAACCGTTGGGGCTAAGTAGTTAAATCTCAATGATATAATTTAAAAATAATCACTAATTGTGGTGTAACTAAAGCTCACTGTGATGTACACAAAATTTGTGCAGGCTGCAGAAGCCTTTTTCTCTGCTGTAATACACCTTCAATTAACTGCCTCAACATTTCCATTTATATCAGCGGAATAATAATAATAAGAAAAACAAAAACAAATCTAGATATCGCCAATCCAACGGATTTCAATTCTCATTTAAGCTGACAGACTCCATTGTGCATGCGCAGTAGCGGGAAGATGGCCATGTTTGTTGTCCTTACGCCGTTATTTTCCTGCAAAAAAGAACGTACTAAAAAGGGTGGGCGAGAGGGTTTCAGGCTCTACAAAGTGATATCGAGTCAAAAAACGCTTCTAAGGCAATGACATCATTATCTTTTACTTGTATCGTTATTTTAGTTCAATATGCAGTAAAGTCTAGATTTAGTCAAGATTTCTGAAGACACATTGAACTCATTCGAACCTACTTTACAAGAAGCCCAGGAACACCATTATCAATCAAAGAATATAAAAAACAATATATCAATTAGCTTATACATTCTCAGTTATTTTATTGGTGTTTCAAGTGGACACGCTGTGTATAGTTCCATGACGTCTGGTTAACTAGTGCTTAAGTCACGGCCTGCTGATTGCAAGGGCGCGGGTTCAGATCCACTGCACACCAATGGTTTTTAAATGTGGACAGGGTAGTGATTTGGGCTCAAAAAGTCAATTTTTTGTTTTTCATCTTTAAAAAAAGTAGAAACCTTCCTCTTCAAAATGATATATATTGTAAGGGTACCAGCACATTTAAGGCTTTAAATTACCCCATCAAAATATGGCGGAGTGCTGGGCCATGCTGGGTTTTGAGGGCTTCAGAGATGACACAATTTTCTTTAAATGTAGTTTTCTGTAACTCGACATTTTTCAAACTCAGGTACATTTTTTTTCAAAACCACTGAACCTATTTGAATGAAAATTTTACAGTAGTTCCAGAAGCATGTACTCTACAAACGTAACCCATTGATTTTGGAAAAATCCAAAACAGAAAAATAAAAAAAATATTTTTTTTTTTTTTTTTTTTTTTTTTTACAAAAGTTAAATATTTTTTCTTTTGAATATAGCCAGAGATATTTAAGTAAATTTAGGTTAACAGTTATGAATACACATTGCCTAGTACACTACAAAACTTTCAACACATATACTTGAGTGTTGTAGAAGGAATTTGTACCGTTAGTACTATATATATTATATTTTTTGCCTTATTAAATGCCCATTTTAAATAATTGTTTTGATGTTCTCTATATCAATGTAATCACAATGAATCACTAAATATTCATCCCAAATTAAATTTTGATCTGAGCAGTAGAAGCTTAGATATCCTCAACTAAAGTTATGTTTTGAAATACTGAAATCGTGTACGAATCACTACCTTGTCCCCTTAAAAGCTTAAAAGTAGAGGAATGTAAAATTCCAACATCGGCGGTGGTGTAATGATTCTAGCAATAAATAGCGTCTTTAACAAACAAAATAATTATGAACTATCTACCCCCACTCACCGCTTGTAACTGGCAGCGAAGTTTCCATAAAACACGATTTTCTGATGTTTAATTTCCGGTAGATGTAAGGAAGCAGTAATTTTAACAAAAGAGCGCCTCCGCAGCCTTGGAGTTTTAATAGCTACTTATTAATTACTCTGTTGCCTGGGTGGCATGATCACGGAGCATCTACTAATTGTCGAGGTCGTTAGGAGGAGGAAAGGCTTGCGGTGTTAATACTTGGGGTTGTTCTGTGGTTTTAGCGGTACACCTCGCTATTGTAGGTTTCATTCACTACTTTTTTTTTGTTTTGTCTGCGCAGTGCTTAATACACGCTCCGCGCCAATTTACGGTGTTCGGTTTTGTTGTGGTGGTACACCTGTTGCTCTTATGGAATGGTCGCCGCGAGAGTGCTCTCCCACGATTTATAGACACATTCGCACAGTTTTATACGTCACCGAGCTTTTTTTTCCTTTCTTTTTTTCGGAGAAAGAGACAAACGTATGATTATCTTGATGCTGGGATTCTCGTGGTATGAGTAAATTCGTATTCTCGAGAATTATGGCTGCATGCGTTCAGTTATTGCTTCTCGGAGATTCTGTCTCCACGAAATTATTATTGAGCCTCTGTACACGACATTACAGGGAGTGAACAGTTGAAGAAGAAAGTATTAAAGTAGCTTATCTGTGCAGTTTGGAAAATCCAAAGGTTACATGCTGTCTAACTGAGCTTTATGACGGTATTTGCAGACGTTTCAACCATTCATCAAACGTTTAACCAGTATTCATATATAAACAGTTAAATAAATGCATCGTTCTTATCAAAATTATCGAAAAACAAATTTTAATAATATTTTTATTCCAATTCAAGTTTTGTTAGTTAATGTATAAAATATCCCTCATATTGGCGTTTTCGTCAGCTCTAATTGTGTTAGAAAATGCCACACAAAATACTTGTGGTTATTTAAATTGTGTATATAGTGTATAATCTTATTTGTGACACGAGTATATGTTTAGGGCGTGAGTGAAAGCGAACGTTACGACTGTTACAATGAAAAGATTATACACGTTTACATACGTTTTATGCAATTCTAGCACTAAAATACGTAAAACTAACCGATAAATTTGCTGATAAATTTGATAAATTACAATGTATCAGAGTTCACAGATGTGTGACGTAATATGGTTGCTAAAGAGACGTTCTTTCATTTGTTTCAATAGTTACAGAGAAAAAGGGAAGGTAATGATAAAACTATTGAAGATATGAATTGTATTCCGCTTGACACTTTGTTCGAATATTAATTCCAGAAAAATAAAAATAGTTTACGAAAAAGAATATGAAAACTTTTGTGAATGTAGAAATGAAAAATGCATTAGTTTAAGAGAGACAGTGATGTTTTGAGGTTTTCTTACAGGCACATTGGGGAAAATTATGTTGTGGTGGTGGTGGGGGTGACGTCTGGTTCTGGTGCCAGAATAGGGTAATTTTGCACCATTTATGCAGTCATAATAAGCCATTTTAATGCTGGATTCCATAAAAGCTAGTTTTAAACATTTTGAAACTTCAATACTTTTTTCTGAAAATTGGGGCACATTTTTCTTTCCCTCTTAGTTACTTTTAGTAAGTATAGAATGTATTATACTCCACTTAAATGTTTGACATTGTCGGAAAGATATGTTTTGGGGTTGCCTGAATTAAAAAAAAGGCACATTTAAAACAGCGTACGCGCGCGTGTGTGTATGTGTAGTGAGAGAGACAGAGACAGACAGAGAGAGAGAGACAGAGAGAGCGCCACATAACTAAAGCATAAAAGATAGGATAAATACCAAACTTCGTAGTCAAATTCACGTATCAATGATGTGACACAAACTTTTTCACAATATCTCCATCTCAAAGTACCTTTATATAGAGTGTTTTCGTTATTTTTTATGTTGTCAAAAATGGCTCTAACGATATTGATTAAAATATGTATAATCAGTTTAAGATATTTATACGACTACAAAATGTACATCTTGAATTTTCTGTGAGGTCCTCTTCATTTAATTTGTCACTGTATTTCAAATATGTTACATATTACTCAAAATCGCTGGCGCTATTTGAGAAAATAAAACGTAGTGAACGTTGTTTCACAGATGCTTAGACAGTGTTTGATTCAAGTATGAATTTTATTTATTTTGAGTCGCGTAGTTTTTTGCTTAAAAGTGACAGCTCCACGTCAGTAGATTTACTGGCATGTAAAAGAACTCCTGCGGGATGAAATACCAGCACACCGACGGCGCTTATGCAATTCTGGCAATTAACAAACAAAATTCAAGCTGTTAGAGGTATAAGTGCAGATAAACTGGTAATTGAGGATAAATGTTACATCAAGTTTGTTTCAATTATTATTCTTCTTATTAAGAATAGTATGTTTTCAGGCTGGTTAGTGCATACCTTTAAGTACGCATGTCAGAAAACATGACACAGAGTGGGTGGAACGAATGCTGTAACGCGGTAACGAGTGTTGTATAGGAATTGAGTTCTAATACTTTCTGCCAGGCCAAAGACCTCACATTATGTAGGCCAGTGGGTCGCGCACTGAGCTGTACAGCAAAACGGATAGGTTATCTCACAGGTGTTGTTCTTTTCGCGGCGCAGTTACATCCATGGGGGGAAAACATCGTTCTGTAGTAAACTATGTGATTGGTTTGTGGAAAAACTGTTACACGAAGAGAAAAAACAACTAACACGCCTAAGTGAATACATATTAAAGTACCATTTATCAAAATATCTGCATTGCGCCACATAACATCCTGTATTTATTTGGGCAGACTTTTACAACTCGTTTTGCATTATTCACCAAATATTTTCAGAAATCTTTGTTATGTTTAGCAATTATTCTGCTTCGACGATGGATCTCAGATGTTCTAATTAATGTAGACACATGCGATTTTGTTTTCAAAATTATCCACACAAAATTTTCACAGTGTTAATTGTACCACGCCTTCCAATGTACTCATCAAAATGGCTAACTGGTAAAATGTTATATAACGGGGGTCCATCTTGTTCCAAATGAATTACGGTGCCGTCGAGAAAGTTTTGTAATCCGTTAACCGAATTTTGGGAACCGGAAATGATAAACGTTGACCGAAATTGTTTCAATCCACAATTTGCTGTAGGCACGTCATCACAGTAATTGGCTAGGTCAAAAAGCAAATATTTTAAAATCGCTCATTATTAACGGAAACAACAAATTGTACATATATGTATATGTAACAGGCGTATTACTTAATAGTACTTTACCATTTGACACCTCCAACGAACAATATGAGATTTCTCATTAAAGAATAAAACTAGCAAATAGGTTATTTAAAACAAATTGTACATTTTAACAGCACTGTATTTTTTAAATTGTTTCATTTATCATTCTCATTCATACTTCCAGACTCTGAAGAGGATAGGGAATAACCTTAGAGAAAAATTCCCACTTCTTAGCCATGAATCGAACCCGGCACCCTTCACACAGCAGGCCGGTGATCTACCGACTGAGCTATAGGACTAGCCTCTGCTTTTGTTCTCTATTAACCTTCCTCATTATAAAGTACCTTAAAATGTAATGTAACTGGGCAGGACTCCTCATGCCACCACAGAAAATTCAAGATGTGTTAAATGTTCTATCAATAATCACCGGTGGTTGTTCACTGAAAATTCCAGATATCTGTTTTATATCTCAAGTCAATAAATCTAACATATTGTGACGCCGGCTCACGGCATCGGCAGCACAACAAAGGATGGTCTGGGCCGGGCTGCTCCATCCCACTGGCGCGGCGTGTAACAAAGGACCTCAAGGTCAAGCTTTCCCATACCACTCACGCGAGCAACTCAGTGACTAACAACAATGAGCGCAGTGCATAACAAAGGATTGCTGAAGAAGTGTCCGACAGCCTGTGTGTTTTTACAAGTTCGAGAAAGGACCTGTGACATCATCCCTGCTATAGTTACAGGAGTTACACTTACAGACGTGAATCGCTCAGTCTGTCAGTGAGTGTGAGACAGCTGTGTGTGTGGGGAGGGTACTGTCATGAAATATACATAGCATCGAAGTGAAGAAGCCTTAATGAGTGTGAACGATTGTATCATCAGAGTTAGTGCATGAGAGTTTAATTTAGGTTAGTAACTTCTGCACATTCTATTGTGAACAAATTGCAATCAATAAGTTTAAAGAAATCAAAATATCAGCACACTACGTCCAGATATAAGAAATTAGGTATCTGGACATAACTGGCAGATATTATTTTATTTTATGAGAGAGAAAGTGAAAGGACAGAGTCAGGGTTACGAGAAGAGAACAGTTGTGAGTTGTAATATCACAAAATACTCTTAGACTGTGTTTATCGTCGATAGAAGGAAACTGTGTATTTGTGCAATTGTTTTAGAAAAAAATAAAGTAATAAAAAGTAATTGGACTGGATTTTGTTTCATCTGTCTTATTGGTGTCAGCAGTGGAATTTGCCAAATTATAAGAAGTTTGAAATTTGTGCGTCTTTTTGGTTTTGAAATATATATTCCTAGTTATACAGGCACCATCGCGCGCAGATATACAGGGACTTTTTTCTAAAAATGTCTTATATCGGTTCAGGGAGATCAAAACGTGTATATCCAGTGATGTGGTAATGCATATTTTGCAGATAATGATGCCTCTATGAGCACAGATTAACGTCACAATTTAAATCGTCATTTGAGTTCCTTAAATCGAACTCCCACAGTCGACATAAGCTGATAATGTTAGGAAGGTCCTAACGAGGCATTTCTATGTAAATACTGGAAATAAATGGAGCATTGGGTATTAGTTCAATTCATATTGTATTAGTTTAAAGTAAATTCATTAAAGTTGATACTTTGTAAGTCACAATCTTGTTTATATTACTAACACACCGAAAAGAAAAGAAAAATAAAAAAATAAAAAAAAATAAGAAAAAAAGGAAAACTTGTGCCAGTGGCCAGCATTTCAACCAGCGCATGCAATCGTAAGGCATGCGCAGTTCCAAATCTTCTGCGTAGAAAATTGGCAGACAGCTTGGCAATGCAGTCATAGAGACATAGCCTTAATTACATTTTCTGTAATACAAAAGCCTCATTCGAACCAAAAAAGATTTTACTCTCTTCCAATATTACCTAACCGGTTGAAGGACGTTAAACCTTAAACAAAGCAAAACAACTTTGTTTGTGTAATTCAGAACGATTTATATGTGGTAATATTTAGTAGAGTATTAATATTACTGATGCGCTTTACTCGACGACAGGCGGTTCCCTATGCTTTCGTTTACCTGGGCTTTTGCCACACAATGGGCTCGTTTAAGGAATCATTAGGACGCCTAAACCGAAGTCATAGTCGTGGTTTCACTCAGGAAAAACAAATTTTGCCATCCTTGTTAGTATTTTAACTTGAATTCACCTCATTTGCTACGTATATTTGGGGTCGAATGGAAAGCTGCTTAGTTCTCGTTAAAACACAATTTATGTCCAAATGAATTTTTTGTGTAGTGACTCATTTCGGAGATATTCCTTGTTATTTATGTGAGTTTTGGAATTGAACTCTCGTCAAATGGAAGATCGTTATTCATTTTTACTTTCTCTAGTGGTAAGTAGGGGAAGTATTATATTCCACCCAAAAATGCCAAATCCAAAAAAAGCATCCGCGTGTGTCTGTGTGTGTGTCAGTCTGTCAGTCTGTGGACAGCATAGCTCAAAAACGAAAAGTCGGTTAAAAACCAAAGTTGTTATTTAAGTTTAATGTCTTTCAAGGATGCGACACGAAGATTTTGAAGAAAATAACCCCACCCTAAACTACCCTTTACATGGAAAATTTTTCGAAAATTTTGATTTTCTTGGAAATGGCTCTAACGATTTTGATTAAAATGCTATATGTTTGAGATATTTTTATGACAAACGAAATGTTTATCTTGAATTTTCTGGCTATAGCTCCTGCAGTTGTATTTACTCTGGACGACTTTTGCATAACTGGTAAACCGTTAGATATAGACCAAATCATACTATACAAAAAATGTAGATCTTGCTAAAATACACAATTTATGTCTCAATAAATTTTCTTGTAGGGTGAACCATTTCGGAGATATTCCTTGTTATGTGTGTGAGTTTCGGAAAACTTGGAACTTTCGTGAAATGGATAATCGTTCATTTTTTTATGTTAAGTGTACAAAGACAACAGAACAACAACAAACATTTGACTATCGCACAAAGCCTACTGTATTCTAACATTCCCCTTGCACCTACGAGGAAATAAGCAATAAGTTGTACAAATGTTTAAGTACAAGAGTAGAGAAAGTCATGTGAGTGCAACACATCAGATGTTTTATATAGTCGTGCAAAGAGAACGGAATCTGGAAGCTTTAAAAGTTCAAGACTGCTGTGTCCCATATTCCCCTTGTACCTACAAGGAAATAAGCAAATATTTACCTCAACTAACACTAAGAAGATATAGGAAGAATGTAATAATATAAGAATGGTTAGTACAGGAGTAGAGAAAGTAATGTGAGTGCAAGACGTAAGATATTTTTTACTTTAGAAGCTTTTTCTGTATTAAAAATGTTTTTGTAATAGGGTAAATGAATCTTTTGGAGACTGCTATCAGGAGTATGTTAAACGCATCTTCACTCTAACGAGAATTCAGATGGTATTTGTGGTTGGCAGCTTTGTTTCAAAAGCAAAGTTGGCGACCTTGCGTTAATAGGGCTGCAAGCGTGCGATACCAGTTTATAAGCAGATGTTCGGAAGCGATAGCATTTGTTACGTACGGGCAAGCAGAAAGCTTTACAATATCTGCGCAGTAATGTTGCACTTACTACATAAATATAGATCAGCGGTCGTTATAACGGCACCACAGGGACCATTCAATTTCTATGCTCGCAAAATGAAAAACGGAAAATAACTGTAAGGAATAACAGAAAAGTTACATTCGCAGCAAATGTAAGGGAGTCAAAACAGATTCATAAAGCAACAGTTGAAACACAATCAGTAAAGCGGGATTGTATGTTGACAGGATTTTATATCCCAAAATGTACATTCAAGATTTTTAGTTTGTAGCGCCGCTCTTGTCATAGCACAATTAGGTCAAACGCACCTGCGTCTAGCGGCTCTAACTTTCTGTGATAGTGACCACCATTTCTGTATACAAAATGGCTAACTAAACTAGGTTGTTGTTAGCAGTTTATGACCGTTGTTGCTAATTATAACTTCACGTTTCACAATTTTCCAAACAATTTTTATACCAATCCGCCAATAGTTGGGAAATACATGATTCATTTAATAAAATTAATGGCAACAATGTTTGTATATGGTGCTATCAGTGGTAAATTATACAAGCTGATAACAATGAGAAAAACGAACATCTGATTTGTGTCATTTTTGTAAGATATTTAAAATGAGCTTAATTTGTTGAGTGTTATCTGTACTGTAACACGATAACAGAATCCAGTCCGGTTACTTTTTATCACTTTACTGTCTTCTAAGCTTTTGCACAGATATAGTTTTTTCCCCTGTCGTTAACTCAGTCTAGTCTTTCGTGATATCACAACTCACAAGTATTTACTTCTCGTAACCTTGACTCAGTCCTTTCAGTGTCTTTATTTACTTTCTCTGTCTCTCTTACACTAACTCCGACGTTATAATCACTCGACACTCGTTAAATATTCTTCACGACGGCCATATCACTGACACTGACCGTCTTATGTCTCATGTTCTGTTTCCTCGCCTCCTTATATACTGGGGATGATGTCACACAGGCTTTTCTCGAACTCCTTTAAACACACCGGCGTTGACGTAGCCAGATCTTTCTTGAATATCATGCAGATTACTCAAAGCTTGTGGCAGAGAGAGTAGCATGATTTGGTGAGCGTATGCATTTCACAGAGATAGGGAAGATGTTCATATAAAAAACATGGAACTCACAGAACGCAATCAGCAAATGAACGCTGTTAGAGCACTCCTGAAAGAACACTTAGATTTGTATTGAATTAGCAAGGGAAGTTGGAATTACTTCTGGTATGGTTCTTCATATACTTGAGAAGAAGTTAAAGATGAGGCAAATCTGCGCTCGATGGTTTCCACACAATCGTGGTAGAGTGGAAACAGCAAGATTGCACTACAGACACGAAGGCGAGCGTTTGCTTCCACGTATCTTAACTTTAACTTATTTCACAGTTGGAAGTGCAGCATCTTCCATATTATCAATGATAATAATAAAATAATAATAACAATCATAATGATAATGATGATAATAATAATGATAATGATGATGGTAATAATAGTAGTAGTAGTAATAATAATAATAATAATAATAATAATAATAATAATAATAATAATAATAATAATAATAATAATAATAATAATAATAATAATAATAATAATAATAATAGTAACAATAATAACAGAATGAATATTTAAATGGTAATTATGCGACGAGAGCATAATGGCAGCGAGTTTCATAATATTCATACGAGCGTCTTAATTGTCACTATACTTTCATACGAATATTTATGCTCGTCCATGAGTTACGTTTACAACATTTATAAAATGTTTTTAATATTCTGCGCTACATATTGTTGTCACTGATGTCGACATTTTAATCATGTGTTCGTTATTCGATTGTACATACGAGAATCGATAGCTGCGCCTTCAACTTTTATGTTGGACTTGACACAATTATACAGACAGTATATAGATATAATATTTTAAAAAGTAGACTTTCAAAACCGAGAAGACAACTTGAATTTAGTGTTATGTACAATATCAACACTAATTATTAAATAAACAGAGTAGCTTTATTTCAAATACGAAATCGATAGTTTTGCTTTCAGCTGCTTGGGAATGTGCGCAGACGGAGAACTATTGACTGCTACATGCGGAACTTTTGATTGGTGGTTAGCAATGCCACTATGAATAGGTGGGCCGTAGCAGTGTCGTTATGAGCTGGTGTAATTTTGATTGGTGGATATCACTATCGTTATGAAGAGGTGGATATAATGAAGTCCATTGCACTGGCGTATCGAGCACAAATCTGTAGAATTTTTAATTGCTGCTATTAGTGTGCATAAGCCTGTTACAACAAGAAATAGTAGTCTGCTAGCATAAGACGTTTGTTTACAGTTAAACTTCTTATTTAGTATGTCGTAATGTTTGTTAACCCTGAGCAAAAAGAAACCTTTTTACTGACGATTTTCAAAACGTCACATGGTGTGTAAGAGGCATAGAGAGAAGTAAAGACTGTGTAGGATATGAGAACGAGAATCGAAACTGCGAGAGACGAGAAAGAGATAATGAAGAGAAAGAGAAGGTAGGTAGAGAGAGACGGAGATATGGGACGATTGACAGAAGCGTGGAAAGGAGGAGGCAGAGAGAATAGAATCTTCAGCATGTAATGCAATAACGCGAGCAGAGCTGCGGGTTCCACAAACCTGAAACCTTAACCATATTAAATTTTTCTTGGAAAGTGTTGTTAAATGCATTGCCAAAACAGTTGTAATAAATTGGTTTTAAATTGCAATTGCATAAACTGCTCAAAATAGAGCACATGTTGTTTCTTTTTTAATTGTCTTTCTTTCTTCCTTTTCTTTATATCAGAGTGTTAATCACAGTTTCACGTCCTATACCCCACACTTGTGGTTGCCAGGGAGAGTAACGCATCCCATCTAAAAATTTAGTTGCTGCACTTTACTGTAGATATAATTTTGAAATCCGCTAAAAAGAATTAGGTGCCCATGGGCCATGTATGTGGTGTGATTGACATTACTTTATACTTAAACCCTCATTTTTACAAAGATACAGCATGAAAATGTTTCTGAAATTCTAATCAAAATTACTCTTCAAACGGAAACTGACTCCATCTTTACTTTCTCTACTGGTAAGTAGGGGAAGTATTGTATTCCACCCAAAAATTCGATGTCGAGATTTCACCGGAAATATATGTTTTGAGGACCCCTGAATCCAAAAAAAAAAAAAAAAAAAAAAAAAAGCATTTTTAGAAAAAGGTCCGTGTGTGTGTTTGTGTGCCAGTCTGTGGACAGCATAACTCAAAAACGAAAAGTCGGTTAAAAACCAAAGTTGGTATTTAAGTTTAATCTCATTCAAGGATGCGACACGAAGATTTTGAAGAAAATAGCCCCCCCCCGTAAACTACCCTTTACATGGAAAGTTTTTAGAAAATTTTGATTTTCTTGAAAACAGCTCTAACGATTTTGATTAAGATGTCATATGTTTGAGATACTTTTATGCCAAATGAAATGTATATCTTGAATTTTCTGGCTATAGCTCCTGTACTCGTATTTACTCTGGTCGACTTTTGCATAACTGGTAAACCGTTAGAGATAGACCAAATTATACTATACAAAAAATGTAGATCTTGGTAAAATACACAATTTATGTCTCAATAAATTTTCTTGTGGGTTGAACCATTTCAGCGATATTCCTTGTTATTTGTGTCAGTTTCGGAAAAACCTAAAACTTTCATGAAATGGATCATCGTTGTTCATTTTTTTATATGTGAAGCGTGCAAAGAGAACGGGACCTCAAAAGTTTAAAAGATCTGACTATCGCTCAAAGCCTACTGTATTCCAATATTCCCCTTGTACCTTCAAGGAAATAAGCAATAAGATAATTTCTACAAATGTTTATCTCAACTAACACGAAGAAGATATATGAATAAGAGTTTGTAAGAATGGTTAGTACAAGAGTAGAGAAGGTCATGTGAGTGCCACACATCAGGTTTTTTTTTCTAAAGACAGGCGTGTCAGTTGGTAAAACCTGTCTTTTGTCATTTTTGCATTAACTTTGCCTTTCCGAAAGTTCATTACTATGTCTTATTATATAAATATTATGTTTTCTCTTCGTGTTATATAAGACTCTATTGCTTAATTTGATATTCTGTCTAGGCAAATACGTATTACCATTAACAACATAACGTGGATTGGAGAATCATTTTTATTTTCTCTACGTATAGTAGCTAGGAGAAATATTGTATTCGATGTGAAGATTTCACAGGAAATATATGTTTTGAGGCCCCGTGAATTCATAAAAGGTATTTTTAGAGAAAGGTTCATATATATGTGTGTATGTCTATGTGTGTGTGTGTCTGTCCGTGAACAGCATAACTCGAAAAGGAAAAGTCGGTTAGGAACCAAAGTTGGTATTTAAGTTTAATACCTTTCAGGAATGTAACAGAAAGATTTTGAGACAATTTTCTCCATCCTAAACTACCCTTTACATGGAAAATTTTGCAAACAATTTCATTTTCTCAATAATGGCTATAATGACTGATTTGAATTTTTTGGTTATAGCCCATGTAGTCTTGTTTACTCTTGACAACTTTTGCATATCTGATAAACCGTAGAGATAGACCAAATCTTACTACACAAAATATGTGAATCTCACAAGCTATATCCAAATGTATTTTTTGTGAAGTGAACCATTTTGGAGATGTTCCTTATTATTTGAGTGCAATTTGTATTACTTATACTTTTCCCAAATGGAAGGTAGTTATTCACTTTTTTATCTCTTGGCCGTGCAAAGAGAACGGAATTTTAAAGTCTTCATATAGCGAGCAGCTTTAAAAGATTTGACTATTGCTCAAAGGCTACTGCATTGCCATATTCCTCTTGCACCTACAAGAAACTTAGATATAAAATAATTTCTTCAAATGTTTATCTCGACTAACATGAAGAAGATAGAGGAATAAGAGTTTGTAGGAATAGTTATTACTAGAGTAGAGAAGGCATTAGGTTTTTTTTAGTCATATTTGTGTTGTTCTAACACTAGATACATAGATTTGGTTGACAAGGCGATATTATTTATGCACTTGGGAACATTGCCTGTAGTTGTGCAGCCAGCCAGTGTTATCTGCATATCTGGGGTTCGGGTGCGCTGTCGCCCCGTCCAGCGAGAACAAGGTATGTAAGACGTGACGCCGGTGGTCCAGTTGGGGGTGGCAGGAGCTGCTGGTGAGATGTAAGGGTTGTGGGGGTAGGGTCAGATCAATACAATGCGTACAGCTACCCACCCTTCCTTCCTTGCTTGCTTCCTTGCTTGGCATGGCCTCAGTCCAGCATCTCATGGCCTTAACACGCTTCTGGCATGTCGGCTTATTAACAATCATACATGCTAATGAGGGTCATTATTGCCCAATATAAAACTAGAGAAAATAATTTAACAATAGTTTTACAGATTTATTTGATTTAATGAACATTTAGCTAATTTACTCTGCCAAATATTTATTAAGTATGGAGAAAATCTTGAGCTGAAGCATTAATATTTAAATAATTAATCAATTTAATCTTTTGGATATACTTAAAGCCAACCAAACACTGAATAATTATGAAATATACCGTATGCCCAAAATTAAATCATGTGAACTCTAACTTTAAGTAATAAAAATACGTACACAACCCTACAAAACTGAATTTGGAATATAATGGATAAAGCATTGTACAAAATCCAGAACCTAAGCACTTAGGGATGCACCTAGATGCAAAGCTAACACGGAAACTGTATGCCAAGAGACTGCTAAAAAAGTCATATGCAGACTTAATTTATTAAAAACACTTACAGGAAAAAATGCGGATGATCTCTAACAACTTAGAAATGCACCTACAACACTTATATTAAACCAATTCTCTGTAGCCGTGAATATTTAATATCTGCAGACATATGAGACTTAATTAGTCAATAATCAAGTTATGAAAATAATCACTGGTGCAGTAAACACTACTCCTATTGTAGCATTGGAAATTGTAACTGGAAGCTTCCCGCTGTCTCACGAAATTAAAAAAACAAGCACTTATAGAATGAAAAACTTATTACACTACTGTCAGATAATCTTTTTTTTACAGATTACTGATGTGTTGCACTCACATGACTTTCTCTTCTCTTGTACTAACCATTCTTACAAACCCTTATTCCTATATCTTCTTCGTGTTAGTTGAGATAAACATTTGTACAAATTATCTCATTGCTTATTTCCTTGTAGGTGCAAGGGGAATATTAGAATACAGTAGGCTTTCAGCGATAGACATATTTTTTTAAAGCTTAGAGATCCCGTTCTATTTGCACGTTTAACATATAAGAAAATGAGCAACGATGTTCCATTTCACGAAAGTTTTAAGTTTTCCGAAACTGACACAAATAGCAAGGAATATCTCCGAAATGGTTCGCTCTAGGAAAAGTGTATTCAGACATAAATTGTGTTTTAGCAAGATCTACATTTTATGTGCAGTAAGATTTGGTCTATCTCTTACGGTTTACGAGTTATTCAAAAGTCATCCAGGGTAAACAGGACTACATAGGCTATATTCAGAAAATTCAAAATATACATTTCATTTATCCTACAAATATCTTAAACATATGGTGTTTAATCAAAATCATTTGACCCATTTTCAAGAAAATCAAAAGGGTAGTTTAGGGTGGGGCTATTTTCTTCAAAATCGTCGTGTCGCATCCTTGAAACACATTAAACTTATAACAACTTCCGTTTTAACCGATTTTTCGTTTTTGAGTTATGCTGTCCACAGGCTGACACACACACACACTCACACACACACACACACACACACACACACACACACACACACACACACACACACACACGCACACACACACACACACACACGGACCTTTTTCTAAAAATGCTTTTTTTTTTTATTAAGGGGGCCTCAAAACATATTTCAGGTGAAATCTCGAAATCGCATTTTTGTGTGGAATACAATACTTCCTCTACTTTACTACACGTAGTAGAGAAAAAATAGAACTCTTAAAACCACAAATGGTTTTGGTAAATGTATAGATGCCCTGAGGAATAGGGACGTCTTGAGAATGGAAATTGAGAAATTGCATCATCCGACAAACCCACTAAACTATACGGAAGTGACACATAACCTAAATCTAACAGAAGAGATAAAACAGAAATTGAAGCCAATGTTTTACATGTATCCATTGGAGACAATCAACACCATTTAACCTGAAAAAGAATGGCTTTATATTTACACTGACGGTTCAAAGATGGAAAATAGTGATCAAGCAGATGCTGGTGCACACTAGGCTCTTTTCATTTTATAAGTCAGATGGGAAAATGTAAACAAATGTTGATGGCGAAATAGAGGCAATAGGTATATATTGCACTTTATCAACTATGTTTAAGAATACATTCGTTTAAAGAAGTGAGTCAAGTTCAACAATTCAAGTAATATCAAACACTAAGTATGCAGTAACTTCAAAAGTAACTGAAATTAGCCATTTCCTTGCAAAATTGCAGTGAATGGTGAGTTACATAGCCTTCCAATGGATCCCCTCCCATATTGGGATAAAGGGGAATGAAGAAGCAAATTACTTGGCAAAAAAAAAAAAAAAACGGTTAAATAAATAATAAATTGTAAGACATCGTACTTATCTTTCCATACAGCCTCTGGATTTGTAGATTAGCATGCCAACAACGAGAGTATAGAGGCAGTCTTGAGTGACTTTTAAGTTAGCTGCATAAAATTTATGATTTAACATGCTGTGCTAATGATTTGATCATAACATAAACAAATAGAGCAAAACTTAAGGTGTATTAAAATACGTAGCCATTGGTATAACATATGTATTGTGTCGTCATATCTCGATTCTATTCTCTTTTGTTTTGCTGTGATTTAGTTGCTAAATCATGAACATGTGCATATGTATTGCTTAGAATGAAATATCGGCGGCGATTTCTGTGGAGTACCAACTTGCCTTCTTCGCAAGCATGTTCTTTTATAACCCTAATGGATTTTTACTCAGCACAAGGGTTTTGTAAATAAAATTTTTTACATCTTTGGAAACATTATGTACCCTGTGCTATTATAGAATTAATATAAATATCGTTGTAGGTGCAAAGCTGAAACAGAATATAATTGCCAAATATTTAAAAAGTGGTCGCTGTGTGGTTGATCTGAAATTCTTCTGTTTGAGCACGAGAAACAATTGAATGGCTACTCAAAAACTATAAAGCCTTTAAAAATTTAAACTAATAAAAACGAATATTTAGGAAACTGTTAGTGCCACAACAATTTATTTCACATAAGGTGTTGTTTTAACTAGATTCATATATTTCGTGTGGTAATTTTTTGTTTAACAGTTATACGAAAGTATGCAAGGCGTTTTTAGAATGAAGAGAACTTCAGAGTTATTCTTACAAAATTCAAGATATTTGTTATTTGTCATGCAAATATCTCAAAACACGCAGTATTTTAAACAAAATCGTTAGACCCATTTTTGAGGAAATGAAAAATAAGTATTTTTCCATCGCCGTATTACACATTTCTGAAAGATGTTGACTTTAAATAGCCAAGTTTAGTATTTAGACATTTAATTTTTGAGTTATGCTGGTCGCCAGGTGAATGGTGGAAGGATAATTACATCCTCCGAATTTCCTGTCCTTCTATTTCACTTCATTGATCATTTCATTCATGCTTCATCCCATTGGTTGTTTCAGGGTCGCAAGTGTCACCGAAGGCGTTAGGTGCAGCTCGGCAGGGATGATATTCGCACAGGACCTCTTTCCGTCGCTCGTTGTACGTGGGATCAAGGTAGGGGGCGACATATAGGAGCTTTGGACTCCGCCGAGGTCACCGTGGAACGCTCCGGAAGACTTTGTCCTCTGTCAACATCTGTACCGCTAGTTTGGATCTGATGGACCGGGGTTTCCTCTCACCTCGTCCTTCCTCCCGGGGGTGCCCCCTTGAGGACATAGGTATAATAAGCCTAGCTTCAGTGCCGAACTCCCTCCGTTTGTCTTCTATTCTATTCCTATTCTCCCTTCTGGAAGCTTATCTAGTTCAACAGGGACCTCCTCCAAAGCGGCCCGGGTTCGATTCCAGGCAACCGCATGTGGGATTCGTGGTAGACGAAGTGGCGCTGGGGTTCTCCGGTTTCCCCGCCATCTCATTCCACCGGTGCTCCATCTTCATTCCATGTATCATCAGTTTCACCGCCTGCGGTGCCTTATGTAGTAAAAGCGGGCGTTAAACACTACAAAAAACATCTGCACATTTATACAATAGAATTCAACAAAAATTATAGGCCAACTTATCATTCTTAAAAATCTCATTTCATTTCATTGAGTGGTATGTTAGCAGATGAAAATACAGGCTTGTTTAGGGCGTAAATGCAGATATTTTGATAATTGAGCCTTAATCTATATTCCCTTGGGTACATTAATTGTTTTTCACTTTTTGTAACAGTTTTCCCACAAGCCAATCACATAGTTTACTACTTGATTTTTTGCATGGTCGGGGAAACCTCCGAAAAAAAGCACGGGTCACGAAGGTCGTCCACGGGGATTCGAACCCGCGACCTCCCGAATGCGAGCCACAGACGTTACTACCTGAGCCATCCCGCTCGGTTTTAATATAGATTACTGAACTGCTTTCACTCTAGAATATAGTTAAAGGGTATAGAACATTTCTATAATTTGGAGCGTGAGGGGCGGGGTCATAAGTATAACTTCATTCACATTTCCGTGAATATAATTAAGATGTCTTTCTCCATTATTACAAATACCACGAGGTTTAACGAAATTACAATTTTAAATAAGAGGTTTCGGTGCAGAAACGCCACTTAGACCATTGTAAAGTTTAAAGTGCAGTGATATTAATGAAATCGTCATTTTATTTAAAGCCAGCGATTCAGCTGGTCCATTTTTTCTTTTCTGGGAATGCATTAAATAACCATTTCCGGTCTCTCAAATCAAGCTATCTCTTTCGTGGTCTACCAAATCTTCCCTGCTATTATCTTCTTCGGTGGTGTATATCTGACAGCCTATTTATTTTATCTGAGCCTCTTGTTTCATTAATTCAAATCTGTGTTGTAATTTTCTTATTTTATCGGCCCTAGTACGTGCTCTTAAATATCCTATAATTTCATATATACAGACCAAATACTTTTCTGTTGCCCATGATTCCAAAGAGTATATAAGAGTAGAACTTCTTTTGTGTTTGTTTCATTGCCCCGCGCAAGTTATTTGGAATGTATAAACTTTAACCTCAATGTCTTTGTCAAATTCAAAATCAATCATTTTACACCCTAGATATTGTAAACGAGATTGTTCCAAAAGTTTTACATTTTATTAGTATTTTACAAAAATAGAACAACTCTCTTAAAAACTCATAATTTCTCTTTTATTTGTAGATTATACGGTTAAGTTATACTGCACTTCAATTGGGGTTAAATTGTATTTCATCTAAATAGTTTATGTTCTCTTTCCTAGATAATTATTTGATCAGCGAATAATAAGATAACTAAATATGTGCTTATACTTGTTTTAGACTTTAATCAATTAAACAAAGATGGAGATGAACTACAACCTTGTCGAGTATCGTGTTTATTGAAATTTAATTTGAGATTTTAAAGTTTTTACTGTTAACCTTTGGTATTTGCATATAGACTCTAAATAGAATTAATAAAATGCTTTGTAAAGCTTCTTCTTTGCAAAATATTACGTAAAGAGCATCTACTTATTTTGTCAAAAGCTTTCTCATAATTCATAAACATTATGTGAATATTCACAACAAAGCCGTCCTTTTCTAAATTGTTTTTAGAAAAAGATCCATAGTATGTCTGTGTGTGTGCATGTATGTGTGTATGTGTGTGTGCATGTATGTGTGCGTGTGCAAGTACGTGTGTGCATGTGTGTGTAGGTGTGTGTGTGTGTGTGTGTGTGTGTGTGTGTGCGCGCGCGCCTATCTGAACAACCTAACTCAAAAACGAAAAGTCAATTAAAAAACCAAAGTTGGTATTTAAGTTTAATATCTTTCAGGGATGCCACAAGAAGATTTTGAAGAAAATAATCCACCTTAAACTACTCTTTACGTGGAAAATGTTTCGAAAATTTCGATTTTGTCAAAAATGTCTCTATTTTGTTTAAAATGCGGTAGGTTTAACATATTTTTATGACAAAGCAAATGTATATTTTGAGTTTTCTGGCTATAAACCATGTAGACTTGGTTACTCTTGATGACTTTTGCATAACTAGAAAACCTTAAGAGATAGACAAAATCTTGGTGCCCAAAAAATGTAGATCTCGTTAAAACACGCAATTTATGTCCAAATTAATTTTTTGTGGCGCGAAATTTTTGGGAGATATTCCTTATTATTTGTGTGAGTTTTGCAATATTTAACTTTTCTCTCATGGGGGGTCGTTATAACTTCTTTTTTACTTTCTCTACTGGTAAGTAGGGGAAGTGTATTCCACCCAAAAATTCGATGTCGAGACTTCACCGGAAATATATGTTTTGAGGCCCCCTGAATCCAAAAAAAGCATTTTTAGAAAAAGGTCCGTGTGTGTGTCTGTGTCTTTCAGTTTGTCAGTCTGTGGACAGCATAACTCAAAAACAAAAAGTCGGTTGAAAACCAAAGTTGGTATTTAAGTTTAGTGTCTTTCAAGGATGCGACACGAAGATTTTGAAGAAAATAACCCCACCCTAAACTACCCTTTACATGGAAAATTTTTCGAAAATTTTGATTTTCTTGAAAATGGCTCTAACGATTTTGATTAAAATATCATATGTTTGAGATATTTTGATGACAAATGAAATGTATATCTTGAATTTTCTGGCTATAGCCCCTGTAGTCGTATTTACTCTGGACGACTTTTGCATAACTGGTAAACCGTTAGAGATAGACCAAATTATACTATACAAAAAATGTAGATCTTGCTAAAATACACAATTTATATCAATAAATTTTCTTGTAGGGTGAACCATTTCCGAGATGTTCCTTGTAATGTGTGTGAGTTTCGGAAAACTTAGAACTTTCCTGAAATGGATCATCGCTGTTCATTTTTTTATATGTTAAGTGTGCAAAGACAACAGAATCTTAAACATTTGACTAACGCACAAAGCTTACTATGTTGTAACATTCCCTTTGGAGCTACAAGGAAATAAGCAATAAGATAATTTGTACAAATGTTTGTCTCAACTAACAAGAAAGATGTAGGAATAAGAGTTTGTAAGAATGGTTAGTACAAGAGTAGAGAAAGTCATGTGAGTGCAACACATCAGATTTTTAACTCTTGGTCATGCAAGAAGTATAAACAGAAGTGCATGGGTATAACGTTATTTGCAAGAAGAAGAGCACGTCACGAGGCCTGAGGGAGTGAAAGTTGTGTGTGTATGTACGTCGGCGGCATATTCCTCTTATTGGACGTGTTCCATCACTCAACACTAGACAGAAATATGACCGGGAAATGCTTTACAGCTACTCCCCTTTTCATCAGTACGACTACTTTTTGTTGTTTGCTTTACTACAAGCAAGATCCAAATCGTTTGTAGCAGCTAGCCGCCCGGGACAAGGGCCGTAAAATGCTTTCAAGGTTACAAAAAATATAACTCTGGAAGGTTGTTGTTGTTATTGTTGTTAAGCCTTCCACTGTCAATACAGCCGTTTCAAATAAGCTCTATAAATTCAAGCTCATACTTCCAAGGTTGTCTGAACCATCATAAAATTGTTTTGTTGCGAAAGTAACTTGCCGATTTAGAAAAGCTTTTCCCTTATATTGGTTATTTTCCGCCATTATCACTGCGTACAACCCAGACTAGACAGTGGGAAATCTTCAGAACAATAAATTTGTCTTCAGATGTGTTCTTGGATCTCCGTAAGTGAGGCTGACATTCGGGAGCTCGTGGGTTCGATTCTCGTGGCCGACCTTCCTGACCTATGGGTCGCTAAGCAAATGCTGGGGAGCCTAATTCGATCCCCCGAATTGTCCGTCCTTCAATTTCACCTCACTTCTGGGGCCCCAATGACCAAGTTGTCGACGGACCCTTAAACCTGATACACTCACCCCCCTCACTTCACTTCACCTTTCATCTCCTTGATTGTTTCAGGGTTCAAGTTTTAGTTCAGCTTTGGCATGCATTGCAGGTACTTGCTCTTTATAAATCCTCATCCTCCGGATTGGCCGAATCGTCTGAGTCAGCGAAGGAACCTGTGGGGCCACAGAGGAGGAGTACGCGCCGCCACCGGGGAGTTAAAATCTGTAGTCCTTAGGGATCTTGCCTTCTGCTGTTCTCTCTCCTCGGGTTCCAGGAACCTTCCTCTCACCTCATCCTCACTACCCAAGGGCAGAAGAACATACGAGTTTATTATTTCATTTATATATGTCTTGATTTATTATATAAGGATACATGACATGTACGTAAATTTGTAGAGAAAGTCGTATAATTTACCACATCAAATAGTTTTTAGTGTACAGCGTGAAAATGCAGCGAAATAAACATTTGATCTGACAGAGAAAACATCTGATTGTAACAGTCTAATCTTGTATAAACTATTTCAGCAAACACTCTATACATCATGTTACTCGGGATAAACATTTGTAAAAATTACCGTATTGCTGATTTTCTTGTGGATACAATGGGAATATGGAATTACAGTAAGTTACCTTCAGTCAAATATTTAAAGAGCTGATCACTATGTGTTGGCCTTGAAATTCCATTTTCTTTACATGTCAATGACATAAAAAATGAAGAACTTCCTATTTCAGAAATATATGATAAATATTGGAAAGTTCAAAGAAATAACAAGAACGATCTCGGAAGTTGTGCACCCCACAGAAGAAAGAAAAAGAAGAAAAAAAGTATTTCATAAATTGTTCGTTTTAACGAGTAGTAAGATTTTGTCTATTTCTTAAGGTTTAACAGTTATTCAGAATGATTTCCGAGGATATTCGTAGAAAATTCAAGATATGCACTGCATTATTCATCAAAATGTCTTAAACATGTGGTATTTCAATCAAAATAGATAAACTTTTTATTAAATAAAAACTTTCGAAAAATGTTTTATGTAAAATGCAGTCTGTGGTAGAGGGATTTTCTTGGAAATGTTCGTGTGGTATCCTTAGACCATTAATTTACATACCAAATTTGTTTTGACCGAATTTTGATTTTTGAGTTATGTTGTTCTCACACACACACACGCACACACACACACACACACACACACACACACACACACACACACACACACACGCACAAACACACACACACACGCGCGCGCACCTTTTTCTGTTCTTTTTTTCTTTTCTGAGGTTCACCAAACCTGAAACTGATATTTCTAGTGAAATCTCAGTATCGAGATTTTCTAAAAGCGTTAAAATTAAGAATTATCACAGTTTTACGACTTCACACATTTATTTCTCCGTCAGTATAAATCAAACGTCGGTGATGTCATAGTAATTTATCTAACAGGTAGATAATTTTGTTGATTATTGCATGAATGAGTTTGAAACATAATTTCAGATAGTTATTCTTAAACTTAGCATTATAAATCGTAGGAAAATAGATCATGAAGTAATTCGCTATCCATAGCTGACATACCTGGAATAATGCATTAATTTCTCTTCATATATTTCATTTGTTATTAACGAGCGTGTTCAACCGATAACCAATATGGCCACTTGGATGCATTCCCTTGCTTGGAGAGGAGTCATAATGTGGCACGGGCTATTATGTAGCCTATCATTGGGACAAGATGATAGGTAATTATAAATTTATATTTTAATTATGCTATAGTTAATAATGCACAGACGTTTGTGGATCTTCATTGTTCAGATAAAGAACATCACTAAACGGTTTCATCTGTGTCTCTAAGCCACAACTTAAAACATCAGCATTACATTACGGTAAGCGGTCATGATGAGCGAATTATACAATATATTGGGTACAGTAACAATCCGCTTGTAATGGTAGTGTTGCATAGAAAAAACTTTACTAAACGCACATAAATTAATTTTATGTACTCGTAGCATCAAAACGGTTCATTATGATGGCATAAATCGTGCGAAATTTCCCTATTTCTGGCACCGGTGCTAGAAAATGAATGACGTAATTACCACGGCAATAAGACAGCAATGACGTCATCACTGCCACAATATAATTTTCTCCAATGTGCCTGTAAGAAAACTTGAAAATGCCAGTAATGTGGCTTCTTTAGTCAAAGTAACACAGTTTTCGTTTCTCCATTCACAAAACTTTTCATCTTCTTTTTTGTAAACATCTTTTGATTTTTTGGAATTAATAAACTCTCAACACTTTTGGTTCATTCAAAATGTCAAGCGGAATACAATCCATATTTTCAATAGTTTATCATTACATTCAGTTTTCCTCTACAAGTGTAGAAACAAATGAAGCAACATGTGCTTAGTAACCATATTACGTCATACATCTCTAATCTCTGATACATTATAATTTTTGCATTAGGAAATTTATTTATTCGCTCACGCGCTAAACTATACTCGTGTCCTACTCAGTCAGATTTTACACTAGTTACATAAATAACTACGTATTATAAATACAACACATGAAAAAGTTTAAAAATGTTGCAATGTTTTGAAAGAAGTAAAGGTACCTGCATACCCCTGAGGCGTCCCGAAACAGGGACAGAGTATCGCACTTAGGTCAGTGCCCTTTGTGCTTCGAAAGCTACCCCTAGGAGGGAGAGACCTAAAGGACGGCCAGATTTGCAAAGCGACGTGCGTAATCGTGGACGGAGTCCCTAACGGGTTCAGATTGAATGCATCCAACGCTGTTCATAATGTCTATAAACCCCCTAGCACTCCGGGTTCCTGCAGGGAAGTGCAGTCCGGTATAGGTACTGATGACAGGGTAGTGGCGGAAGAAGAGGAACCATTCTAGCATTCACCTGCCGACCAGGTGAGGCCACGAAAAACCTTTGATCAGAGTGGGCGGTCACTGGGAATCGAACCTGGGATCTCCCGAATGCGAGCCGCACATATCGCAGTTAAACTCACTCGATGCAATTTTTTGAAAGTTATGAAAGTAACAAAATAAAACATGCAAAAAAGCTACAGTTTACCTATTTACCACAATAGGTAAACTGTAAACACGTCCTAGACAATGAAACCGAAATTATGTCAATATAATATATTTGATAATAGAAAGAAACAAAAGGAGATTCTAGTCAATAGTTAAGGGGAAGACGTAATAAAGCTGAATAGAATAAAGTCTCAAGAATGGAAGCCTAGGCAGATTTAAATGAGTGATAAGGTTACAGTTGTTGTTTGCACGAAGCCATAGTGATTCCGCGGGCTGATTCCTATCTTACCATGACGTGCTCTAAAGTTAGCCAATGGAAATCGCTTCCTTCGTGTTGCTCACGCAAAAACAAATGCAACGCAAGACACACTCGTCTTGAATCGAGTCGAGATAACGCACGTGCAACTTGGGAGTTGTACGTAAGCTAGCGCGTATACATAATTCGGCGGTTGCTAAAGGGTAACAAAGTTAAAGTGTTATAACGTTGTAGTTGAAGTTACAAAGTTACATTCTATTTAAATATCGTCGGCAGTTCTCTACAAATCTGTAAATTTACAAATAAAGTGATATGTTGGTTAACTCTTCGTTTGGTTCCATTTCTACCACAACCCACGCATACCCTGCAGATTAGGACCTCTTGCTAGAGCTAGTCCGGACACCAAACACGAGATCTTATAGGTCTTAAAGGCGACGTCTTCGACGGAGAGGAGCATTTGCGTCAACAAGGTGATGTGATGTGACGTAATTTTAAGGGCATTCAACTTAATGGATCATGGCAAAAGCCAGAGATAAACTTAAATATGAAACAAAAATACTAGTAAAGGCAACAAATAAGACAAAACCAACATTTAAACGAAGTTATAAAAGGGCCCAAAAGGGATAAAATATCGATATATAAAATAAATCCTTAGATTCATGTTTATCATTCCAAAAACCTTCAAAACTCTTTCAACCGCTCGTTTATTCTGTCAGGAACTCTGCAAGTTTGACAGGCAGTTGCCGAGAGTCTCGAAGGTGCGCTAGGGAAATACACTCTCTTGAAGCACGTGACAGACTGACAAAAAGCTGTCGCACAGCAAAATTAGTTAGTATATTACATAGGCGAGGTAATTTACCTATGACTTCTACAGCATCTGAATGAAGTGAACATCATGGTCTTAAACTTACGGCGGAAGTTTCTCAATGACTGAGAAATCCAGTTCGGACCTCTTTGTATACTTGCCAGTATTACTGACCTCTATGCCACAACAACACATCATCTCAGGTTAAGATCTGTTTTCCGGCAAGGATGAAAAAAAAAAACTTTATATGCATACACTGGCACGCAATACCAACGGTGCTTCATGAAAGGGGAGCAGGAAGTGAAAAAAGAATAAATGGGGTTGAAAACTGCCGCCCCACTGAGTCGATCCTCCCACCAAACCCCACATAAACAGACGCTTTAGGGGACGGCTGGAAAAGCGCAAGTTGCATTGTATGTCTGTCTCATTTTATTATATCAATGATGAACCATTTCACCTGTGTTTGGCAACCGTTAGGTGCGTTGACTGTTTTTATATTTCCCTCTCTCTTCCTTGTGGCAGGAAGAACTGTACGATACCACCCAAAAGTGCAATACTGTGGTTTCATCATAAATACAACCCTGAAGCACAATGAATAAAGATCTGGTGTGTTGCACTCACATGACTTTCTCTACTCCTGTACGAACTATTCTTAAAGACCCATCTATCTACTTCACGTCACTCGAGATAAATATTTACAGAACTTATTAGTAATTTTCTTGTATATGAATATGGAATTAGTGGGCGACCGCCTCCGTAGCGTAGTGACCTGCCTCTTGAGTACAGGAACCGGGTTCGATCCCCGCTACCGGCGTTGGGTGTTTTCCCCCGTTGGGAGGTCTGGCAAGGGGTGCACTCAGCCTCTGATGGGCCAATTGAGGAGCTACTTGATTGAAATGTAGCAGCCCCTGGTCGAGAAGAGCACATAACCGGGCGGGAGGTCACCCCACTCGTGATGTCTGTGGTGGGCAGTGGTGGAGGACGCAGCGTTCGGGCGGTAGGCCTTTGCCCGGATGGACTGTTGTGCCTAGGAGTTACAAGGGGGTCGGGGAGGGTGGGCTTTTAGCGTTAGGCGTTTTATCTTTATATGACCAAGAAATAAACAAACACCATCACTGAGTTATTTGTGCACTGCATATTTTTAATATCACCAAATATATGATTTTGGCTAATAGCGCCGCAATCACTTTGACCGTTTTCAATGTAAAGCATTTCCTAAGACTAAAGTCATGGCTAGTTCGTTTTTTGCAAAGTACATATGTATATTGAAAAGTCTTGAAACCTATGAAAAAATAAACGAGTTGTAGGAATAACTGAAAAGAACATTGTAACAAATAAGAAACAGAAATTAAACTTAAAATGAAACAGTGTAACGTATTTGGTTGAATGGTAATTCCTCGAAGTTCAATGCGCTGTTACACACATATAAAATCACCGTACTATAAATTTTTACATTTATAAGTGAATGTAATAACAAATTTCAACATTTCATAGTTATTACATCTTGTAAAAACCGCATTCCAGGGTTTCCATTCGTGGCAACAAGCGCTTGCGATGAACAATGATTTCAATTAAAGAAAAGTACAAGACTTGAAGCTTAAAGTAATAACAAGCAATATCTCGGAAATGGCGAAGTGTACAAAGAAAATGAATATGAAATAAATTATGTGCTTTAACGTAGTTTATCCATAGTAAGATTTGGTCTATCTCTTAGGGTTTACTAATCATGCAAAGGTCATCAAGAGTATACAGCACTATATGGGCTATAGCCAGAAAATTCAAAATATACATTTCATTTGTTATAAAAATGTCTTAAACATATGGCATTTTAATGAAAATCTTATAGCCGTTTTTGAGAAAATAAACATTTTCGAAAAAAATTCCATACAAAGGATAGTTTAATGTGTAACTTTCTTTAAAATGTTCGTATCACATCCTTGAAAGACATTAAATTTCGATAGTAAATTTGATTTTTAAGCGACTAATCGCGGGACCCGCGGATAGGAGAAAGAGGCAGAGGATGCCCGCGGTACAGATGGTCACAAGACTTCCAAAAGGTAGATGGTGTCTAGTGGACCAGGACCGCAAGAGACAGAGCAAAATGAAAATGTATATCACCAAACATAGGCTAAAAAGGGGTTCAGACTAGAGGGAGTAGTTTTGTAACTTCGAAACCAGTGAAGTGCACAAAGGTAACAACAAAGTGCAAAAGTTGAGGAGTAACTGTGCTAAATTTCATACATTTAGTCAGATTAGTTGCTAACATATTAATATTTTATTATATTTTTTTAAATATTTGTATAAATGGTTCCCCATGATGCAATTTTGATTTGAAAAACTTAATAATTTTCAGTTATGTCCTATAATAGAATGTTAGCAAATTGATGAGATAATTGTTATTAGTTTGGATAAAAATAAATTTTAAACTTTAAATTCATAATTTTTTTCATTTAAATTTCGAAATGTAAACTTTAATATTTAATTACTCAGTAGTTATGCAAAAATTATCTCATCATTTCTTTTTAATGTTATTTCTAAGCAGATACACCAAATTTCATGCATAAGTACTGAAAATTGCATCGTGTGGAGCGTTTTATAGAACAAATAGTGTTAAAAATAAAAACATGGAAAAACTAAGTTTGAAGTCATAGCAAGGATAAAGGAACTGTATGGATTTAAATGGACACGACCACTTACAGGCAATCAGTTAGGCGGTCACGTGGCATAGTTAAGGCTATAAAAAGCATATCAAAATAAAGCAGAAGATTTAAACTATTTGATAAAATAAAAATCAATTTTTGACAATTTTTGAAAATTTTAGCCTTTTTACACAGGATTAGCTCACCCTATAAGTAGCGTCGAGCTCACCCTACTGGGAGGTAGGAGACCCTTGTCCTTCAAAGGGAAACTACGGGCTATCTCTGTCTTTTATTCGTTTTTTAATTATGCTGCTCAGAAACATACACACACAGATATGAACCTTTTTCTAAAGATGTTTTTAGATTCAGGGGACCTCAAAACATATTTTCGAGGCTAGGGATACGAACTAACAGTAAACATAGTGCACATTTATGACAGGTAATAAACGCCAAGGAACAATACAACAAAACAAAAACATTTGATTACTAACATTTTTTGTGGAACCGTTATTCGCAGTTACTTAGGACCTGTATTTTTCTTGTCAGATTTTTCTTCGATGCCGTTATAGACAAAAATAGTGTCTATTGACTTAGTTTGAACATTCCTTTTAAGTAATCGTTTCTTTTTTTAAAAGCAACGGTAAATGTTCAGTATGCATGCTGCAGTGCGTGTTTTCCGAGATATCCATTCATCCATAGCTGTGACACTGATAACATCTTCGCTGGTTTTAACATTTCAATACATTATCTTTGTACCGAAACACAATGGGAAACAGCCAATGGGGAAGAAACACTAATAGCCTAGCCATTATCGCCTTTTCAAGGATTCCTCCCAGAGTAGCTGGGAAATTTTGTGTTGGCATTTTTCCTGCTGCGATATAGCACCAAACACTAGCAAAAAGGAAACAAAAGTCATCCCTAAATGTTCACATTTTTCATCATCATTATGTTGACATACTTCAATAGTTTACTATCACAACTCACATCTTTCGTCATGCTGTCCCACTACTTGAAAAAAATTTCTTCTCTCCTCCCGATCTCCCCATTTCTCAACTATTTTAAATTATTATTATTATTATTATTATTATTATTATTATTATTATTATTATTATTATTATTATTATTATTATTATTATTATTATTATTATTATTATTATTATTATTATTATTATTATTATTATTATTATTATTATTATTATTATTATTATTATTATTATTATTATTACTAGAGCTTGGATTTTTATGAGCTAAAAGCTCTTGAAATATGTATGCGTTTAAGCTGTAAAATGTACTAAAACGACCTAAAATCCTGAAAATATGACTTAAAACATAAAAGAAAAGAAAATCTGATGTGTTGCACTCACATGACTTTCTCTACTCTTTTACTAACCATTCTTATAAACTACTGTTCCTTTATCTTCTTCGTGTTAGTTGAGATAAACGGTTTCAGAAATTACTTGTATCTTATTTTCTTGTAGGCACAATGAGAATATGGGAATACAGTAGGCTCTGAGCGATAGTCAAATCTTTTAAAGCTTTGAGATTCCGTTCTCTTTGCACAGTTATGATATAAACATTTGACGAAAGTTTTTTTTTCCCAAAACTCACATAAATAACAAGGAATATCTCCGAAAGGGCTCACTATACAAAAAATATATTTGGACATAAACTGTTTTAGCAAGATCTACATTTTTCGTACAATACCTTTACGGTTTACCAGTTATGCAAAAGTCATCCAGAGTAAACAGGACTACACTGATTATAGCAAAAAAAAAAAAAAAAAAAAAAAAAAAAAAAAAAAAAAAAAAAAAAAAAAAAACCCAACAACTACATTTGTCATAAAAATATTCTAAATATGACATTAATCAAAATCGTTAGAGCCGTTTTCGAGAAAATCAAAATTCTCTCTGTAAAGGGTAGTTTAGAGTGGATGAATTAAACTTAAGCACCAACTTTGCTTTTTGACCGACTTTTCGTTTTTGAATTATGGTGTTCACAGACATACAGACACAGACAGACTGACAGGCCGGCAGACAGACATACACAATCACGGATCTTTTTCTAAAAATGCCTTTTTTTTTTTTTTGGATTCGGGGGTCTCAAAACATTTCCGGCGAAATCTTGGGATCGAATTTTTGGGTGGAATACAATACTTCTTCCACTTACTGGAAGAGAAGTAGAGAAAGTAAAAATGCATTTACCTTTAATAGTTGCAAATGAAATAACTCATACCTCTCATAATCTTTATTTTCGGGTACATAGCACTTGGGCACATTAGCAATTGGGCACACACATAATTAGGCTGCAGATGGTCCGCTGTTTCAGGTAGTGCCCTTTAAACAATGCACATTTTTAACTCCCAAGGTTGTGCTTTCAAAGCCACAGAGCCCGTGTTGAAAATTCGGTGGGGATAGTTTGCCTGAAAGCCTTTTCAAGGAATTTTTGTCAAAGCTAAATGTCGGTAACTCTTACCTCAGTGGATTCCGGGCTCATTTATGTATTATTTTACCCATTTTACCACCTTTGCAGACTTTGGTTGTTAATGGGGATTTTAAACACTTAACCGAGCAGGATGGCTTAAGCGGTAACGTCTGTGGTCCGCATTCAGGAGGTCGCGGGTTCGATCCCCGCGACTGACCTTCCTGACCCATGTTTTTGGGAGGTTCTCCCGGGCCTCCAGGCGAATGCTGGGAAGGATTTCCATATCCTCCGAATTTCCTCTCCATTTCGTTACATTAATAATTTCATTTCACCCTTCATCCCGTTAGGTTTCTTTCAGGGTTGGAAGCATCGGCGAGCGTCGCGGCAGCAGCACGGCAGGGGGAACAAATGCACTCTGGAGATCTCGTCCCTGGATTGGAAGGCGAGCCACTGGTTTCCGGACCCCTTAGGGGACGGCACAAGCCCGAGGAGGGAGGGGAATTAAGACAACCTCCGTCGGGTTGCTTACAACTGGAAAATGTAGCGACCCTGTCATCTGCTCTGTCGTAGCAACGTTCCGGCCACCCGTTGAATCCATTCGCCTCATCCATCCTCCGTCAGGGGCATGGGTACAAAAGATCGCCTTTCGGTCGAGCTGCTAAGCCCTCCTCCGCAATTTGTCAGTGAGTCATTAAACGCTTAGGAATAAAAACAAGTTGACCCAGTAGCTTAGTGGGTAGAGTACCTGCCTGCTGTGCGAGGGATCCCGTAGTTGATTCCTGGCTGTGCAGTGGAAATTTGTCCCTGTACTCTCAAGAGTTTAGAGGTATGAATGCGATTATGAATGTGTAATCTAATGTGCTATGTATACAAATCCACTGCATATTAGTTAACATCAAAGGAAAGACGGTCGAATGACCATTGAAGTTAAAGGCGAGGTATACATAAATGGAAATATTAAAGAATAATACAGCTCCATATAGAACCGTCTTCATGTCTAATATATTAGGCATTGGACTCCGCACTTGCAGCAGTCTCCTAACGTTGTAAAATGCAGGAAACAATTCTTAATTTCCTACTGATTTGAAATTACTCTGAAATGTGTCACGTATCCTGAAATACTTGTACATAAATCTTCAACTTCATCTTGCAGCGATTGGCGAATTGTTTCACGCGTTCAGATAGGCACGACTCTGTTTGATTCATTTTTCTATTGTTTCATTGTGTGCTCCCTTTAACCTCTGTGGTCACATTGGGGGTTTTGACGTAACTCGTTGTTTGCATTTTCTAAACTGATAGCTTTTAGTGATTTTCATTTTCGTTTAGTTTTCCTTACCATCTGATAGAAACATTAGGAAATGAGATTGTTAGCATCCAGCCTTGAAGTACCCTTTTTACTAACGTTATGTGGCTTCTCCCAGGTACTGAATAAAATGGATGTTAAGTTTTCCTTAGATTTAATTAGTTTCTCAAGAATACCAGCTTCCTTCCTTTCTTCTAAAATATTTTAGGAAATGTTTGTCTTCCTAATGAGCTTTCTGCACCTCTTCCCAACTTTACTACTGTTGGCTTTTCCTTAACTCTGTATACTCACAATAAAAACTACGATCAATTTTTCTCTGTCAAAAAGCATATGATATATTTTGGCTAACGTCAAAGGAACGTTTAATAAACAATCAGTCCTTAAATTTTACTATTAAATTGGATTAATTTCGCTACAATTTCTCATAAAATATAAAGTTAAAGAAGTAGCTTTCAGTAACTGCAATGAATACTGGATCGTTAGTTTCATTTTTACTTTCTCTAGTACATACAGTAAGTAGGAGAACTATTATATTCGATCCAAAATTTCGATGTCGAGATTTCACCGAAAATATGTGAAATATGTGAATAAAGAAAAGTATTTTTAGAAAAAGGTCCACGCGTGTGTGTTTCTGAACAGCATAACTCAAGAACAAAAAGTTGGTTAAAAACCAAAGTTGGTATTTAAGTTTAATATCCTTCAGGGATACGATATGAAAGTTTTGAAGAAGATTTCTTCTCCCTAAGCTACTCTTTAGATGGAAAGTTTTTTGAAAATTGTTTTCTCAAAAATGAGTCTATCAATTTTGATTAAAATATTATAAGTTTAAGATATTTTTGTGAAAAATGAAATGCATATTTTCAATTTTTCCTGCGTAGTCCTATTTACTCTTGATGACTTTTGCATAACTGGTAAACCATAAGAGATAGAGCAATCTTACTATATCCTGTGCGGAATAAGTTGGCAGCTAGCATGTAGAAAGAGAAAGCAGTACTCACCCTCTTGCTCGCACGCAGTGTTGTGACGATCCTCTCCTGCTAACTAAGCAATACTGAGTGAGAGGTGTCACAGTGAAAGAGATTTGACAACAAGAATGATTTGGACCGGAAAAGGTATTCGCTTAGTGAGGGTTCTTCATTGTACTCAAGTAAGCGGACTCAGGTCACTTCCAAACAATATCTCTATCTCTTTCTGCCAACTTATTCCGCACAGACTCTATAAAAATGTATATCTCGTTAAAACACACAAGTTATGTCCAAATGCATTTTTGTGGAGTGAACCATTTCGAAGATACTCCTTGTTATTTGTGTGATTTTTGCAATATTTAAACTTTTCTAAAATTAAAGGTCATTATTCACTTTTTTATCTCTTGACCGTGCAAAGTGATCGGAATTTCAAAGTCTTCATATAGCAAATAGCTCTAAAAGATTTTACTATCGCTTAAAGCCCCTTATTTCCCTTGCACCTACAAGAAAATTAGCAATAAGATAATTTCTGTAAATGTTTATCTCCGCTAACATGAAGACGATAGAGGAATACGAATTTGTAAGAGTAATTGGTACAGGAGTAGAGAAACCCATGTGAGTGCAACTCATTAGATTTTTTCTGTATTGGAACAGATATAAATTTATATGCCCTCAGTGAAATTTTGCTTAATTCTTCTTAATTTATCAGATTCTTGTTGATTTATTCGAAGGGAAAGGACAAAAGTAAGATATGTTATTTCATCAATTAAGTCTAGTTATAGGTGTTAAAGAAAATATTTTGAGAACAGCATTTGAAATTAATTGTAAACTAAGTCACGAAGAAAAGAATTTGTTGCAATAGTCATATAGTGAAATTCACAACCGGCGATAATAAAAAGTTAAGAAGTTTTGTTGCCAAGGGGATAAGAAAAAGAAAAATTGATAGCACGAATTTAACAGCACCACACCCGCCTCTGTGGACTGCAGGTAGCATGTCTGCCCCGAATTCAAGAGGTTGCGATTTGAATCTCTGTTGGGGTGAGTTACCCGGATAAGAGGTGAATGTGGGGGAACTTTAAGCTCTGTGAACCCCGGGCTCATTTGAGCATCATTTCATGCATTTCATTCATCGGCCCATGACCTATCAGGTTAACGGACGCTTAAAAAAGACGCGTAAGGCAGGAAAATTGCAATAAAAGTGATACATCAAGGTATAAATTTGAATCAACGATTTAATTATAGAAAAAGTTACGTTAAATAAAAGTTTAGTATGTAATGTTTATTTCAGAGTATTATTTCACAGCAATATACTGTGACATTCTGGGATATGCATAGAGCAGCTGTGATACTCGAGGCAACCAGAGGACATCTATTAAATTATATAGTGCACTTCACTAAATTTACCAATATTGTAACCATTTTCATTATGAAAAAACACCATATAAAGAAAAACCCTCCTGACTGACGCAGCAACGTGAAGCCTACCTTGCATAAATTACAAGTCCCGTGTCAGTATTTACAAGTGTTTTTGATCCAGGTTTAATAGAGTTTTACTATAATTTTCAGCATAAGGTCGTGATCAGCCAACTAAATTGCATACATGTGACGTGTCTGTGTGTCTGTGCGAGTCCTTCACAGGCTGTTCTTAAAAGTTCAAGATGTTCGTTTTATTTGCTATGGACATATACATTGATCAAAACTGTTAGAACCATTTTAGGGAAAATGAAAAATGGAGAAAAATTATTCATGTAAACGTAGTTTGGAGTAGGAAATTTTTTTTGAAAATATTCATTACGCACCTTCTGAAAATGATGAACCTGCCAAATTTAGAACTTATCCGGCTTTTCGATTTTTAGTTACTCTGTTCAAACATGCGTGCACGTGTACCTTTTTCTAAAAATCTGTGTTGCACTCACATGACTTTCTCTACTCTTGTACTACTCTTTCAAACTGTTACTCCTCTACCTTCGTCATGTTGGTGCAGATAAACGTGTAGAAATTACCTTATAGCACAACTTCTTGTAGGTGCAAGGGGAATATGAGAATACAGTAGGCCGAACGAAAGTAAAATCTTTTAACACTGGTTTTGAAATTCCGTTCCCTTTGCACGGCCAAGATATAAAAAAGTGAGTAAGGACCTTTCATTCGAGAAAAGTATAAGTATTGCAAAACTCGCACAAATAACAAGCAATGTCTCCAAAATGGCTCAGTCCACACTCCATTGTTGGTCTGGGCGGCTCAGTTGGTTAGACGCTGGCTTAGTGATTCCAAGGTCGCGGGTTCAAATCCGGTCCAGACCGATGGTTTGTGTGGTTAAAAACGACAGCTCCATGTCAGTAGATTTACTGGCATGTAAAGGAACTCTTGCGTGACAAATTTCCGGCACACCGGCGACACTGGCGTGACCCTGGAAATTAACAGCGCCGTTAAACAACAAAATTATTATTTATCCACACTGCAATAAAAAGGCATTTGGAGATAACTTATATGTTTTATCGAGATCCACATTTTTATATGCTAGTAAGATTTGTGTATCTCCTGCGGTTTATCAGTTATGCAAAAGTCATAAAGAGTAAACAGGACTACATGGGCTATGGTCAGAAAATTCAAAATATACATTTCATTTTCCATAAAAATATTTTAAACATATAGCATTTAATCAAAATCGTTAGAGCCATTTTTGAGAAAACTGACATTTACGAGAAATTTTCCATGTAAAGGGTAGTTTAGGGTGAAGGAATTTTCTTCAGAACCTTCGTGTCACATCCTTGAAAGATATTAAACTCAATGTATTATAACCGACTTTTGGATTTTGAATTATGCGGTTCAGAGACAGCCCCCCCCCCCTACACCTACAAGGACCTTTTTCTAAAAATG
Source organism: Tenodera sinensis (assembly GCA_030765045.1). Classification (NCBI taxonomy): domain Eukaryota; kingdom Metazoa; phylum Arthropoda; class Insecta; order Mantodea; family Mantidae; genus Tenodera; species Tenodera sinensis. Next base: position 19,293,246 of record CM060963.1, read on the forward strand.
CATATTTTTTATTTAGCGGGCCTCAAAACATATAGTTCCGGTGAAAACTCGACATCGAAATTTTCGGTCAAATGCAGTACTTCCGTTACTAGAAGTAGCAGAGAAAGTAAAATTTCATTTTATATCAGGGCTCTCAAAACTTGTATTTCAGGTTCACTGTAAATCATATTTTGAGTGGAGTACAAAATTTCCTGCAGCTTCTATGTACGTAGAGAAACATAGATAATAATGCCTTCTTTCTCAGATTTGTATGCCAATTTTGTGTCTATTGAAGTAGTTATTCATTTTACTTGGGACATGCCCTGCTTTTTTAAAATGTCTTAAACCTCACGAATTACTTATCAATACTTTAGTGTATAATGATAGTACGTGAAATAAAGTTTATTTGCATTATTACCGTTTTCTTAATTAATTAACTCATTTATGTGTCATCAATAATTCATAAATCTAATCGATATACAAACGACTTCAAGTAGGAGAAAAGTTTGGTTCCATTACAGGTAACTTGGAGGTTGAGTGCAGAATCGCAGGTAACATGAAGGGCCTGGATTGTTTTTGTGAGTGTTTGGATGCACTTTGGTCTGCCCCACCCTCCCCTAGACCTCAGCTTTCTTCCCTTTCATTCAGTGAACAGCGCTAGAGGAAGTGACATTCATAGTTTCAAACTGTGTCTTTCTTTTTTATCGTTCCTGAATCATTTTCCGAGTTCAGTAGTGTTACAGGAGTTGGACTGGAGTACACACATTTCACCGTCAGGTCACTTCGATATCACGAGTAGTGCATGTGTTTCTTGGGTTTAAACAGTGCTGCCTGCATGGTGAGGTTAGTAAGTATTTCTTTTGATAAAGTTGATGTTTTTTAACCCTTTATTTATGATTTCGTGTTAATATGTAGTTGAGAAATCGTATATG